>JAIFZK010000039.1:1752500-2282500 GCA_027481765.1 Tenualosa thibaudeaui | reverse complement strand
GATCTCTGCCAGCTCCACCAGGGAGAGCAGGTCACTGTTGCCAGCGGTACTGACGTGGATGATTACCTGACACCTCGGGCACGCTGGTGCCCTTGATCCCCCCCGCCCCAACCCCCTACCTCCCACTGCGTGTGCCAGTCAAACATGTCTCCGTCAGCCAGGGACACAGGCAACTTGAAAAGACATCCGATAACAACACTCCTTTCTGTCTCTCCCTCTCTCTCTCTCACACACACACACACGCACACACACACACATTGGCAGCGGGCACAAAAGGCATGGCATCAAGCAAAGATAAAGCCTCAAAAGCCAGAGGTGGCAGAGAGGTCTGTGCCATGGCAATAGCATTGGCTTTAGCTTTGCCCAGTGCTCCACATGCGTAGCAGGTGATTTCCTAACCACATCAACAGGCAGCCGGTTGCCTCTGGTATTCACTGCTCAGCATGCATTCCCTGCATTGGCAGTGTGTTCAACAGGCAGGTGTGAAATCCACTCCAGCCGCCCTGAATTGAAAAGGAAACAAAAAAGCACTTGACACCCATCAATTCATCTGCATTGTAAATGAGGCAGGCTGCACTATTCTGGAGAGGGGTTTCTTTTCTTTTCCCCCACTGATCTCCAATCAGGGCTGAGCGAAAACCACACGTACCACAAGTCCTCGTGGGCAACCTTAATTGACCCACTATCCCCAAAAGCACAACCCCAACCATCACACACACACAGACACACACACATACACACACTAGAATGCATACTTTGACAGCATGATTATCACTGAAGTGTGTCTCGGTTTATTGACAATCATCCGCATTCACGGCAGACACCTCTTACACAAAAAAGAAGAGAGATGTGGCATTACTGCCATTACAGCCACCTCAAGTTTACGCCATTCTGTCCTTTCTGGCAGAGGGCTAGAGAGAGAAAGAGCGAGAGAAATAGAAAGAGTGTGAGGAGAGAGAAAGAGAGAGCGAGAGAGAGAGAGAGAGAGATGCTCATGGAACATGAATGCCCTTTAATGATTTCCTGCTCTATTCACAGCCCATTCACTTGCTCCACTCCTCGACCGCGCCCCCACACCCCCACCCCCACCCTCACACACGTCCCCTTCTCTACCCCCAGCCCTCAGCCCCCTCCTCCTTCTTTCCCTCTCTTCTCCTCCAGTCCCCCCCCCCCACCCCACACACACACCTACTCCTCCTTTACCCCCAGCCCCCTTCTCCCTCCCTCCCTCTCTCTCCCCTCCCCTCCCCTCCACGGCGTCTGTGTGGAGTTCATTACCCGGGTGTTCCACTTCTCCACACGCTGAAGGGCTCTCCGGCTGAATAACCCTGAAGCGGCTCATTCAGACGCTGAATAAGGCTGCCCACCACCGTCCCCGTCCCCACCCCCACCGCTGGAGCCGCACCTTAAGAAAACTCGCCACATGCTAAAACGGACAATAAAAAAGCCAAGTGATTTCCCTCTTTCTCTCTCTCTTTCTCTCCATCCGTCCTCCTCCCTCCCACCCTCTCTTCTTTTAGCTCTCTCTCTCTCTTTCACCCTTGTCTTTTTTCATTCTCTGTCTCTCTCTCTCTCTCTTTTGCCCTTGAAAGGAAAGCTATCTGCGATCAACAAATGGGCAATTAATCACACTAGTCGTCTCTCTCTCTCTCTCCTCTCTCTTCCTTCCTCTCTCTCCCTTTCTCTCCCTCTCTCTTTCTCTCTCCCAGCACTCCACCTGTATGTGTGTTGTGAAAAGGCTAAACGTGACTGAGGTGCCAGGGGTGCAGGGCAGCAGTGCTGGGGATGTGCTGCAACTCTGCAGCCCTCCCATCCACTCCTGTGACCAGTAGAACTATAATAATAGTGAGTGTCCACTCACTGTTGTCTTCCTTTTCCTTTTTTGGGGGGTGGGGGTGGAAAGGTGTGTGTGTGTGTGTGTGTGTGTGTTGGGGGGAGAGGGGTGGGGGCGACAAAGAAAGACAGAACGAATGTATGTAGTGTGTGTTAGGGTGAAGGTTTGGGAGTGTGTGTCAGTGTGTTAAGAGAGGGGGGAGGGGGGGGGTTGTTCTATTATTTCCAAAGCTGAATTATCATGGGGGGTATGTGTGTATGTGGTGGGGGGATCAGAGTGGAGCATCGAGTTGGGGTGGTGGTTATTCTCATCATAGGGGATGGGGGGCATTTTTTTATTTGGAATCTAGATTTAATTTAGTTGCCGATGTTGCTATCAGTGGCGAACAAGCTGGCAGAGCCAGCGGTCTGACGGTCTCTGATAAGCCCAGCGCTCACAGCTAAGCCTGATTAGTGCTGGCCCTAAAAAGGCTTTGTTAGGAGAGGCAAATAGACTGTGGCACGGCAGCCTGGGAGTGCGCTGATATCAAGAATCACAGACCAAGCCCTTGCCACCACCCCCCCACCACACACACACACACACGCACACACACACACACACACACACACACACACCCTCCATCCATCCACCCGGCGCGTCCCCTTTCACTCCTGCCCCACTCCTGCACCCGAGCAATACCCCCCCATACACACACACACATCCATCCACCCTCACACACACACACCCTATACTCTAGTTGTGGCTTTACAGTGCACTTGACTGAAGCGCAGTAAGTGTGTGAGAGTGTATGGGTGTGTGAGTATGTAAATATGACTGTATGTCTCTGTAGGTTTGTGTGCATGTATGTGCTTGAACATGGGTGTGAATTTCCTTGCATATGCATGCGTATGTATGTTTGTGTATATGAGTGTGTGTGTGTGTGTGTGCGTGTGTGTGTGTGCATGTCTCTCTGTGTGCGTATGTACACAAAAAGTAGTTTACAAGCAGATTGACTGCTTGTCAATGATTGCATTTCTGGGAGCATGTGAGTTAACTGTCTGTGCATTTGTGTGTGTGTGTATGTGTGTATGTGTGTGTGTGTGTGTGTGTGTGTGTGTGCTCGCATGTGGATATGTGAACGCAATTGTCCCCCTCTCCTCTCTCAGCCCCCATAATAATGAGGAGTGGTGAACGCAGTGGCTCACGCTAAGGCTAGCTTTATCTGTTGCAGGACTCCTAGTCTCCCAGCTCATCTGGAGAGCAGTGGGAAGCAACAGCACAAAATGGGGACTCTTCTCTCATTCCACCTTTTTTTTTGCTCCTCATCTCTCACTCTCTTCTCCCCCCCCTCACTCTCTCTGTGTCTCTCACTCCTGTTCTCTTGCACCCATCTCTCCTCCTCTCTGTCCCTCTCTCTCTCTCTCTCTCTCTCTTTCTCTCTCTCTCTGTCTTTCTTTCCCTCTGGCAGAGTCGACTCATGGCTGCTGTGCTCTCTCTCTCTAATATATTCCTGGAGCCCAGTGGAAGGCGCTCTGTTCTTAGCCCACTCCACAGGTTCTCTTTGTTCTAGTAGACAGTGATGAATATCCCCCCTCCCTCACTAAGACTTCCCCCAGAACACCCACCTCCTCCTCCACCTCGTCCTCCTCCTCCTCCTTCTTGTACCCCAACCCCCCCAAAACCAGGCCCCAGAGCTAGGGGGGGACGCCTTTGTTCGCTCACTCCCCATTATCGTAACGCTTCCACCAAGCTTTCGATTCATATGCGCATACTGATGGCAGGTTGTTAAGACAAAAAAATATGGATATCAGGCAAAAACAGAAAGGGGCAAATATGAGGAACCAGTTGATCAGTTTAAGAGTATTTTTTTGGGCCAAAGAAATGGTGATGTACTTTTCACTGACAAGAGATACAGTTTAGGGAAAAAATATATTGTCCAGCAAACATATATTTCTGCAGTGTAGTATAATGTAGTGTGTTTGTTATTTGTTGACAAAATGAATACATTTAAATATACTAAAGAGTCTGTTTCTAAATTCCAATTAAAGCAAATCAATTTCCGCTGTGAAAAATTACCTTGGTATTTCAGACAAATAAACAGCTACCTGACAAATAACAATCCACAATGGACGCCTGCCTTAGTCACATCAAAGCCAAGAAAACACATTGTTGCTGTTTGTCATCTTGTCCTGTTTCAGCTAGTTTGTAACCGCTTCATGGACTTCCACACTTTTCAAACGGCATTATTCTTAAAGACAAATTATGCAGTTTTGTTTAGACTCTGATTTGCACATATGTTCCCCCTAGTAATTTGAACGCCCCTGCTGCGATGCGACTTTTTTTGTTTGTTTGTCACCTGGCGTATGGCGTGCATGTTAACTGCACAGTGTCTTCTTCTTCTTCTTCTTCTTCTTGGGGTATTTTTTTTATTTCATTTGAAGGTGTTTGACATTAATATCACTCAGCCGAGGTGATACGTTTTGCACCTCAAAGATACTCGACAGCTTCCACCGTCAAAACAATGCCCTTGCACAACAAAGAGAGAGTGGTAGAGACCAGGAAAGAAAAGGGGTCAATGTATCACTTCATAGGGCTAAGGAAGAGCAACCAACATTCCTACCCAATTATAATGACATTTTGACAGGCATGCAAAACTAGATTTTTAAAAATTTTGCAGTCAGATGCATATTTTCAAATAACATGTGGTCTTTTTCATAATAAGCTCAGAGAAAGAGAGAGAGATGACAAACTTTGACATGGAACAGAGGGAAGCAAAAAAGAAAGAAGAGAAAGAAGATGAAGAAGAGAACGGAGAACAGATGCTTACTCCAGCAGAGACACTCAGGGGAATCAAACAACTATGTGTCGCCAGGGAGCGACTCATGTCTTTCTGTGTGTGGCGGTCCCAGGTGAATCTAGGGGCACAGCCTGGCCCCCCTCTGCACTCGCGACATTCACGCACACACACACACACACACAGAGACAGACACACACACACACATACCCCCCCCCACACACACACACACATTCACACAGAAATACAGTTTCACACAAACATATGTAACGAACCATACAGCACTCTGGGGCAAGCTGTGCTGTGATGCTGACATGTAAGGACACTGTATAAGAAGAATATTCTAGAAGAAACTCCCATGGCTGCTGCATCTCTTTCTGAGCCCTGGCCATGACTCAGCAAAAACTTTTTCACACAACATAGTCATCCTATTTCTATAACCATCCTATTTCTATAAACAAACACATACACACAAACACACACACACACACAACCATTCACATACAAACACACACACACACTAAAAGCATGAAATAACTCAAATACTCAGTGCTAATGCACATCCGTGTGTGTGCATGTGTGCTTCTATGTCTATGGCAATGAGCCAGGCATCAGTGAGCTGTCAGGCAGTCAATGCAAGCCACACACAGACACACACGCACACAAGCACACAGACCTCCAGCACATACCGACTCTCAGGAGAAGGCCCTGGCCCTGGAGGCCCCCACTGCAGCTGCATGCCAGGCCCCCATGGAGAGGCCTTGTGTCCCAGTCGCACCTCCCAACCGAGGCCCAGGTCTCTACCGGGGCCTCCAGGCCAGCACACTCTCGCAGGGAACAGGAAGGACACAGATGCCTCTGGAGCACCACAACCCCCCCACAGGCCATCGTCCCCACCCTCCCATGGGGGGTGGGGGGGACAACACAGCCTGCTTCTGGGACCCTCACAGCCACAACAAAGACGGCAGCCGTCCGGAAAACCCCTGAGTCCGTCCGACGGAAGTAACACAGCAAATGTGAAACCTGAGTGTAGCACACACACTCTCTCAATCTCTGTTCTGAGATCAGTCCATCCGCTCCAATAACACACTGCCCATTAAGTGCTTGCAAGTTGGCCGCCTGGCTTAAGAGAGACTCTCGCTGCACTGAAGCACATAATAATCATAATCATGATGTCCACTGAACTCAGCGCAGTGTTATATTATTTCCCTTATGAGTGATTATGGCAGTCACAGTCGTGGCTCGGCCAGGGGTATTGCTTTCTGCACCTTCCTAGCACTGAATATGAATGAGGGCGTAAATCCTCTGTTCTTAACAGAGACAAGCATAAGAATAGATATGCAAAATCACACTCAGACACAGGAGTATATTTACTTACACCACATACACAATGTACACACACACACACACACACACACACATGCCCACACACACACACACACACACACACACACACACACACACACAGAAAGACATCTCAACCGTCTAGGGAGGTGTTGCTCATCCCGTCTCAGGTGCGTGGTGAAAATTTCGGTTCAGATCTCCGTGACAACGGCAGCAGAAGTGTTCAAACTTGCGAGGTAGTTCTTGGGGGAGCCGACAGGTCCTAATGACAGCCTTAACCCTCCACCGCACGCTCACTGTGTTCTCACACTTCGCCGCCTCACAGGGGAGGGCACTCTCTCTTTTTTCTTTCTTTCTCTCTTTCTCCCTCTCTCTCTGTGTCTCTCTGACACCTCTCCTCTTTGTCGTCTCCCTCTGTTATTCCCTCAATCCCATCTCCATTCCTCACTCTTCTCTTTTTTCCCCTTTCTCTCGCAGTGACTTGTTTGCATACGCATCTGTGCCTCAATCTCCTCTCTTTCTTTCTCTCTCTCTGTCTCCCTTCTTATCATTCTCTCTCGTATTCTTAAAATAACATTGGCAGGGAGGAAACGAACAAGATCATGCACCACATCAAACAAATGTTTATGTTCATTACAATAAATCTACACATTAAGTGCTGTTTTGTTTTTTGTTTTTTGTTTTTTAACACTGAGGATTTGAAGTCGGAATTAGACAGTAACTGTGAGCTAGTCTTTGTGGACACCGTTTTCTATTCAAGTGACATCTGGGTTTTCACATCAGTACATTTGTCTGTAGGTTAGGCCCACAAAGCTTTGGTATCTCTGCAAAAAAATGCATCGTGTGCAACAAGCTGCCCCAATTTGACTAATTATTTGTGCGATTGCCAACTGGAAAAAGAGGGTATCGTGTGGTTTGGTGGATCTTCAAAGCCACACATCCCCCCAAGCAGAAGCAATGTGCGGAGACCTCCTCTTGAACCCAGTGACTTCCCTCCGTTAAAAAAAGAAAAAAAATCACGACGGTTTGATGTACACATTTGTTTAATTGAACAAGCTGTGCGAACAAAGAGGAGATCAATTGTTGATTTTAATAAGACATTGTTCACGGGCCTCTCCGTATTTAATTTGATGACGACGGGCGAAGAGAGAGTGTGAGAAAGAGCGTGATAATTCGGCACCGCGCCATTATGCCGAGCCCTCCTGGGCTGAAACTAATTGGCAGAGGATTAGCGTTTGGAGAAACAGAACGACCTCGAGCACTTCTCCCACTCTCCCGAGTATCGGTGGCCAGCTAAGAGCGCAGAACAGCCCCATTTGTCCAATCTGGAGGACTACCCACCATTTCACGTAGATATCTCTCTTTCATTGGAGAGCTATCTGCCTCGCAGAAATCATTTAAATGGACTCGAATAATTAGACATCAAAACGTGATCTCCCTCTCAAATCGGAATTGATTTGATACTGGCTAGGTTACTCATCATGTGCTTGTGCCTACAATATATCACGCTAGCCAATGGCAGGATGAAGCTTTAATCCTCAATAATATAAGCATTTTGTGTGTGTTTGTGCGTGTGTGTATCCGTGTATGCATGTATGTGAGTGGGTTTGTGTGTGTACATATATGTGTGTTAGTGTAAGTAGGTTTGTGTGAGTGTGTGTATGTGTATGCGTGTGTGTGTGTGTTTGTGTAAGTGGGTTTGTGTGCATGTGTGTCTGTGTATATGTGTGTGTTTGTGTAAGTGAGTTTGTGTGCGTGTGTACGTTTGTGTAAGTGGGTTTGTGTGTGTTTATGTGTGTGTGTGACCAAAATCAACAGGCTAATCAACAGGACATTATCAGAATTATACACTGAATTCTCTTTTCCACTCTCATCAGCCCAGAAGGATTGGAGTTCATTTAAGGTTCTGTCCACAAGTGTAACATTACTGGATACTGGATACAATTTCACCACCATATTATGCTCACTTTGAGACCCTCTGTATTAAACTTGGCCCCAATTTTCATTTTGATTATGTGGCTCACTGTGAAAGATACAGGGGCTCAAAATGACCTCAGTGCTTTTGAAGAAAACACTCTGCTCATGGAAAGACCAGTAAAGGCAACATTAGATGGTTCTGGACTCAGTCAAATACCTGTTTAAATACACATTTCATATGTTCACTCTGCATAATAGGTAGCTTTGACTTTTTGCAGTTTTGCTAAATGAATATGGTTGACTTGAGAGTTCCGTTGAGGTTGGGTTGCAGGTTTCTGAAAGAATTTCATACAAACAAGGAAAACAGCTTCACTCACTCTCACACACACACACACACACACACACACACACACACACACACACACACACACACACACGCAAGTGAACAATGATTATTAGAAAAACATAAATGCACATGCAAAGTTGCCTCTTCCTCCACCGGTGAGATGCTCCTCTCCACCAAACAGCTGTTCACCGACGGCCTAACTTCATTTAAGTGCGAAGAAATATGTTTTTAATTATCTGACCACCTGGGGGGCTGATGGACCCTGCAAGCTTTTGCATGGAACAGATGCAGTCATTCTCCTTAATTAAGTTTGATTTCTCACTGACAAATGAAAAGAGCAACTCCCCTCCTTCTCCCAACCACCAACCACCCTCAACCACCACACTCCCCACCCCCCAAACTCCCCAACCACTCCTGGACACACAGGTATGAGCCGACAGTTCTGAACAGACTGTCAAAACCGTTCTGATTTAATCACTGATTTTGTCACTTCATGCGTATCACCATTATGGGATAATTGTCCCATGGACAAACTTGTATTGCTTCCTGCTGAAAACAGGATACAGGCAAATGGCTTCTCTTCTCTTTGACTCAGGTTACCAAAACCCTACACAGAAAGGGGCCAAGCATGTAAGCTGCTTACCTAAAACATAAAAAGGGTGGTGTGTGTGTGTGTGTGTGTGTGTGTGCAGTTAAAAGTCTGTGTGGATTGGTCTTTTCTTTTCAAAATTGGGAATTTCAAATAACCTGCGGGAGTGGAGAGGGCAACAGAAGAAAGAAAGATGGTAATGTAAGACAGGAGAGAAAGACAAAGAGACAACCAGTGAAGAAAGAAAAAATGGAGTGGTGGGTGAGAAAGAAAAAGAAAGGAAAGGGAGTCAGGGCCCCTACAGAAATGGGAGACAGTGTTTGGAAAGGAGGTGCCATTTACAGGTAGAGAGAAAGTCTTGTCTTGAATGCTGAGAGGCGTGATGTTGTGTCACTCGATGACAGGCACTCATCCAAAGGCAGCCGCCGCTGAACGATTTGACCTTCACAATCCCTTCAGGCACCTGGATGAAGTCAACACACAAGTGTATTTTCTCTTTCTCTCTCTCTCTCTCTCTCTCTCTCTCTCTCTATGTCTTTCCCCTTTCCCTCTCTCCCCTTCTCCAGCACCTTTAGGAAGAAAAATAAGAGGCCCCAACACTGCAATCACAAAAGCTTTGAACTATCACTCTGTCAACCCAAACAGTCCCCGCAGCGGCTCCCCAAACAACAACTATCATTCGCCTATCATTGATGCTAGGTTCCTAGCCATACAGTTTGCATAATGCTGCTTTTAAAACCAGGCATTGCTCCAATTCTCCAGATATGCTGTCCTGTAATCACTCAAACATCCCTCTTGCCGTTTCCTGGGCTGAAGTGGACAGGGTTGACAAAGCATGTTGAAAGTATGCAAATAAGGACCTTAAAAATCTCCACGGCACTTGGGTCCTTCAGTTGAATGTGAATGATTATTAATTCAAAGTTTTAATCGCAAGGCATAAGGGGAAAAATATTCAAGACCCCACTCTGTGGTCAGAATGTTGATTGGATTTTTTTTCAACTCCCCTCAAAATAGCATTAGCTGTCCCCCCCATGAAAAAAAATTCACATTAGCAAAATAATAACCCTGTGTCATGGGTCGATTCTTTTTCTTTTTTGCATATTAGATCAACCAAGTGAGAAATTGGAGAGAAACTGTGCGAGAGTATTTTTTCGACTGTTGCACGTTGATAATGAAGTGGAGCGTTAATCCGCCGTTTTTCGCTCGCTGGTCTGAGGTTAAGACGCAGGAGAAGGGGGAAGGAGGAGGCGCAGCCGGGCATCTCGGAAGGTCACGCGCCCGCCTGGCACCGGTTCACCCAGAGTCAATATCAACCCCCCTCCCACTACAAACACAACTTCTAACGATGGTGCCTCAAACACACACATACACACACGGCTTAAGTGGGCACAGGCAAGCAAAGATGAGGACATTTTATGCTTATTTATGGTCATGTGTGTATATGCTGAATATGTGTGTGTGTGTGTGTGTGTGTGTGGTTGGGGGAAAGGGAGGTGGAGGGGTACTAATAATGAGAGCTGGAAAGGCTGAACTGGTGTCGTAAATCGAGACATCTTGCTCACAGAGGGAGATGAAGGCACCACCTGTCAATTGCAGTTATGGTAAATCAGCAGCACTCTGACACAATAGTGTGGTGTATCTGACAACCAATGATGGATGAGTGTTTGTCTCCAGGGCCCCTCTACGTTCCAGCTCAGGAGACTACAGGGAATGGGGAGGAATGTGCACGCCTAACAGCTGTGTGTGTGGTGATGTGTGTGTGTAGGTTTTCCTGTCAAATAAAGGTTCTTGTTAACATATATTCTGCCTCTTTGTTTCACAGGCAAAATGCGTGAGTGCCA
This sequence comes from Tenualosa thibaudeaui, assembly GCA_027481765.1. NCBI lineage: Eukaryota > Metazoa > Chordata > Actinopteri > Clupeiformes > Clupeidae > Tenualosa > Tenualosa thibaudeaui. The sequence goes on along the minus strand of JAIFZK010000039.1, from coordinate 2,271,856 downwards.
CCCCCCACCACAGACAGAATCACTCTTTTTTTACTCCTCTCTCTCTCTCTCACACACACACACATGCACACACACAGACATATACACACTCAGTAACACAGACACAGCAACGCTTTCTGAGGAGCTCCTTTCAATTTTTGTCTGCGTAGGCCAGTGCATGAGTAGAATACATGAAAAGCGCACGACCAATAAAAGAAAATCTATCACCACCAACCGGAACGTGAACTTAAATTTTGAGCCTCTAGCAGAAGCAGGCCTTTAAATCATGAAATCATTTCATCTACTGAGAGAGAGAGAGAGTGAGTTGGCAGGAGGGTGAGAGAAGGGTAGTGAGAATGCGTGCGCATGAGAGAGAGAGATGGAGGGATGGGGGGGGGGGGGTCCTGGGAAGAAAAAAAAAACCTGCTGCGGAGACAGAAAGTTTCCTGTGCCTGTGCTGATTTTTTTCCTGAGGACAGATCCCGTGGCCTCCTCAGAGAATCCCTGGGATTAACCGCTTAATTCGGCTCAGCAAACAAACCGCTGCACCCCTGTTCGTCGAGTCCTAATCAGTGCACTCCTTTCTCGCCATGTTCCCTTTCCTTTTCGGTGAGCGAAAGACAACTCAGTTAAGCTCATTGTTTACCTAATTGTTCGGCTAATTATATTCTGGTGTCAGCCGAAGCCTCTTTGCCTTGTTTGGGCTTGAGACTGAGTCTAGTATGATATGGCATTTAGGGGAGGGGGGGGGCTGGAAGGATGGAGGACCCCCAGAGACAACAGGGCGAGACACAACCGCTGTGTCACGCCGAGATTCAAATCGCCTCCATTTCTCGCACCAACCACCAACCAACACCTCCCCTCCAACACACACACACAACCACACACCACCTTCACACACTGAAAAAAAATCTGAATTGTATTGGAGCACATCGATGCAGGAGACATGGGAGCAAGCTGTGACCCAAATAGCAAACTCAATAATCTTCTGAAACAGATTCTAGCTAGTAGAGAGAGAAAAATAGAGAGGCAGAGAAAGAAAGAAAGAAAGAAGAAGACAAAAAAAAATAGAAAAGAAAACTTCACTCGCTAAAAATACTACGGGGATTGTTGCACAGGAGCCAAGAGGAGCAGAACAACAACAACAATAACAACAATGACAACACCACTAGCAGGAAAACAACAGTTCTTTTAAAACAAGAACTCAACCAGGAATTAAGACGGTGCCAAGATGACGAGAAAGGTGAAATTAACAAACGGCGGATAGAGGCTGATGTTTTGACAATCCGCAAAAAATGTAGGCTAATTCAGGCTCAACTCCTAGATGAGTATTCCTCCAAGTATTTACACTGTAATTTCAAAACACTACTAAGCCTTGGCAAACAAAATCTCCAAAGACAGACCTACAAAGAAATATATCTGTATTTCAACCCAAAATGATATTATCGTCCTCCTCCCAGTGAGACCATGACTGTCAGCTATCCTAATTTCCAGCTGAAAGACAGGCACACTTATATTAGCACTCCTGAGTGTATTGTTAAAATCATACTGGATTGACAGCAGGGTACTGATAATAACCTTGATTTAGAACAGCATAAAGAACCAAAAATGGTTCCTCAAGAAGTTCTTCTCCATGTTCTCCTTCTCTCGTTGAGCGCTTGCTGAGTTGAGAAATGAGAAATGTTGAGTTGTGAACTCGGGGAACCTGTCTGTTTTAGCAGGTCACCAGCCATGTCTAAGGCAAAGACATCTGTTTCAGCTCTGTTATAGGGCTTCCTTTAACCTAATTAAACCACACTCCCATCTGGACTCCTCCCCCACCCCCTTCAGAGACCTCTCCCCATCCTCATCCTCCCTCTACTCATCAGCTACCAAACAAACAAACAAACAAACAAACAAAACAACAAAAAAGGGCACAAATATTGGCTGTGGAAAAAAAACATAACAAGGACACGCAAACTTTTCTTTACTGCTCACCCTTGAAGAAGATATCAACATCTGAGAGTTGGGGAGATGAAATAAATTAACAACCACAAGAGTGGGTAATTAAGTAAACTCAGGAAAGCATGCACACATGCACACACACTTCACATGTGGAGCCCTCTCAACACACATATGTAGACACATAAGGATGTACCCCCGCCCCCACTCTCGCTCTCACACACACACACTGTTCACACAAGTGAGTGAATACACAGCAACCTCACAACCCCAAACTACACACACAAACACATACACTCAAAAATACACACACACACACACATGCATGGAGCCTAGCCCAAAAGCAGCTGTCAGGCCCTGGGAAGCCATGCTGGGGGAGAGTGCTTGTGCATCTCAGGTACCCCCGGCAGACACACCACAGCAGCGCTAATTGCAGTAATGACTGCAGCACAGATGCTAATTAAGGCGGCGAGAAGGCCGGTGGTCCGCCAAACGGGGGCCGCTCACTGACAGGGCCCTGACAGCACACACACACACGCACACACGGGCGAACGCTAACAAAGACATAACTCGCACTGACAAAAAAACAAACCAAAAAAAGACAACAACTCTGGGAAAAGAGGATGATGAGGTGGAAAGGAGAGGAAGAAAAAACAAATAGTCAAGAGTAAATATCTTCTCCGTTCCCAACACTGACCATATGGCATCCAAGTAATTATAGAAGCACTTTTCCCCCTCTTCACCCTCTCTTTTTGTGAAGTTGAGTGTGTGGTCAGATAGGCTTGCGGCATGTTTGTCAGGCAGAGGCTAATGAACAGTTTCATGGGAGAATGTTGGGCATGCAGAAAGTGCATCATTCGGCTTAGTTAGCATGCTATTTACATGCACAGCATGTTAACATGCTAATATTCCCTGTCTCTTGTGAGCCTGTAAGCATTTTTTGCATCTCTTGTTAACTTTCATTAAAGTTAGCCATAATTCAAGCTATTGAAGTAAAATATGCTTCACAGTAATAAGAAAAGAAATGATTGGATGAGAGAGGTGCCCGTGTTTTTAGAAGTTACTAATTGGTTAATGCAGTCAGGCTATGTTGAAATTATAGCAGCTGAGCTGATCCTAAACCCCAGGAGAGCTCCAAAGACAATTTGGGTCTATTTCCGTAACGTCTGTACCCGGACATAAAAGCCAGCCCGCTTATGTGCTCTCCAAAAAAAAAAAAAAAAAAAAGACACTCAGTTACAGTACAGCCATTCTCAGCCCAGTAGGTGCAGCAGAGTCTAAGCACATGTTTATCCACCATAAGCTAATAAATGAGGCCAGTGTCTTTCTCACCGCCCATAGGGCCCTGCTTTATCAACAAAGGCACACTCCAAATGGACTTTTTAAGACAAATCAAAGGACAATAGCTTTGGATCAGCTTGCTTGCATGAAGACTCTGATGCACGTTCATAGTGGCTCTTATCCCATGGGGCTTTAGGTTTTAGAAGTGTCACGCCGCGGAAAGCAAAAAAAAAAAAAAACAATTTAAGGACACTGGCGATTAAGTGGTTCAAGTAGCGTTTAATTACATATAGGAAGGGGGCGATTCCAAGTTAATTAAAGACCCATTAACGGCAGGCAATCCCAATTAACATCAAATACAAATTTAACAGATAAGGAGTTCTGCAAGTCACTTGCACGTTCCTTGCGCACTGTATTTTTTTTCAATCCTCTAATATATGCAAAGCAGTGCACATTACCTATCATAACAGGTTTAATTAACAGAACTGACTTAGCCTACATGCGTGGAGGGCAAATGCCACTCCATTCTAACTGCCTTGACACACACACACACACACACACACACACACAAACTCACTGTTCTTCAGAAAGGTGAGCCAGTGTACTGGGCCATCTTGTTGTCATGTGTTGTATTCAATGTAAAACATACAACCATGCATTCCTGTTGCTTCTGCAGACTATAATGTTTACAAGGACTGAGGAGGATTCATTAGGTGTCAGCTGTTTTCCCAGTAAAACCCAGACATGCCTGGATTATGGGGCCACAAAGCAGGAGAAAGAGGAATGGAGACTCTCGGTTTTATCAACATGTATTATTATAATGCATCATGTTTAGATGAGCTTCCATACCTGAGGACCATAGAGATCACAGGCTCTTGAGTGGCATATACTAGGTGTTCCAAGCCTAGAGCCTGGAGAAAAGCCATGATGGATTACAAAAACACATCCCATGTAAGCCAGTGATGGCATGCACTTATGTATTCCTATGTAAGCAGTTTTAAAATGTAACTTATCAGTGTACCTTGTGAATCTTGAGGGGAAACAGGCTGACATCTCAGTATGAGGTAAAAAAAAAAGCCAAGAAGAGAAGCCATGATTCACAGTCATTAGTTTCTACTGGGAAGTACAAAGTCAAAGTACACAGGAAGAACCTGTGGAGCAACAGAAGACTTGAGAGAATCGTGCAGATGGGTAAACGAATGCATGCATGCAAGGAAGAGAAGTCAAAACTTTCTGAATTCTACCTAAAAAAGAGTCGCAGAGAGAGAGAGAGAAGGAGAGAGTCTGAAACTCACTAGTTAATTTGCTGAGACAAGAAATTTTTAAGGGCTCATTAGAGCTGCATTCATAGACCACGCAGATAGAGGGAGGGAGAGACAGAAAGAGAGAGAAAGTAGGAATGGGAGAGATAGAGAGAGAAAAAAAGAGAGAGAGTCTTTGACTCAGCTGGTGGTAGCTCAGTCCAGCTCTCCATTTTCTCCTTCCTTTTCTCCTCCACCATCCTTTCTCCTAGTGACATGTGAGACAGGGCTGCTGTTAATTAACTTAATCATCCTCTCCAACCTCTTTCACTCCCTCTCTCTCTCTCTCTCACACACACACACAACAGCTGAGCACGCTCCCAAAACAAAGGGAACGAGAACACTTCATCAGAAAGGAATGGGGGTGGAGGAGAGAGAATGAGAGAAGGAAAGAAAGATAGACAGAGAAAGAGGAGGAGAGAGAAAGAACGAGAGAGAGCTACAGGCAGATCTGATCTGAGAAAAAGTTTTCTCCCCTCCTTCATCTCCTCTCTCTCTCCCTCTTTCTCTTTCTCTCCTCCAGCTTCCTAGTGCTCTGTGCCTACTTTAAGGCATCTCGAGCCGAGCGCGGCCTACAGAGATTACCAGTGTTTTTTATTTATTTCCGGAGGTAGTGGCGGCATGTGAAAACGCAGCAGGGGGCCTGGCTTCAATCAGCCCAACTAGTGCTTGGAGACAAGGACCCTGTTTCTCTGCTTGGCCAAGCACTTAAAAAAAAAGAGAGAACGGAGTGGGGGGGGGGGGGAGAGAAAACACTTTATAAACGACTAAATGGATTAACCGTCACACTTTATTTTTGAGCGGGAGGCTCTAGCAATGAAAGTGTGTGTTCTCTTAGATGTGTGTGTCCGTAGTGTGTGTGTGTGTGTGTGTGTGTGTGAGTTTGTGTGAGGGTGGCTTCAGTGCATGGGTGGGTGTGGAAGTGGTGGTGGTGGTGGTGGGGGGGGGGGGGATGGGGGGGATTTGTGTGTGTGTGAGTGTGTGTGTTTCGGCCAACCAACATAGAACCAGTATGTATGGAAAAGCCTGTCATTAAGTCATCCCCAATCCTGCATGTTAGCTCTATGCCCTTCATCTCCTGCAGGGCTGTGTGTGTGGCATCAGGGCCTGAGAGAGAGAGAGAGAGATGCTTTGATCCGGCTGGGCTGTGTGGCCATAGCTTCGCCTCGTCTGTCTCGCCACTGACACACACACGCAGTGACATCAACACACTCTCTCATGGCTGAGGAGGTCAAAACGGGGGACAGGCTTCAAAAACAGGTCACAGAACTGGACGTGTGTGTGTGTGTGTCTGTGTTTGTGTACATGTCTGGGGAATTAGAGATGCTAGGCTGGCCACACAGAAGCAAAAGGGATACAGATGTCCACTGTCCCACGCCTCTCAGGGGACAATAGTGTCCACTGCTGAGGCATACTACTCCCCCCCCACACACACATACACATACAGCCAACACCCCCTCTAAGCACATCACCGAGAGACTCCACAGAGACATCTCTACACTGCCCGCCCGCTTTGGTTAACTTCATGGCTCAACAAGGCGATTTAGCTATATGCAGTCAGGGGAATAGGTCCATACTGGATGATGGGTATCTCTCTCTCACACACATACACACACAAACTCTCTCAATCTGACTGCACTTATATACCCTATATTGGTTCTGGTGTTGGCAGTGTAGCCCCCCAGGCCCACACACAAGTGAATGGTTGATTTGAACATATTAGAATTTTATAGGTCCCTGGGCCAGATTGGATTAAGTGTAAGCACAATGCTTACCGACAGTAGCTCTTTGCTACCTACTACCTGAATAATTCCAATCCTGATATACTTCTCAGAGTGTAACAGTCATTTTCTAGCGCCGAATAGTCTTGTCAGCTTTGGGCGATGGAGGGAACTGGAGAGGAGGAATGGCGGTGGTGTGGTGTGGGGGGAATCGACGCCCTGTTGTTGGAAAGGACACAAAGAGCAGGACAAGGCTGAGTTCCAAGGGCCAGACAGAGAACGGCGGAAAGTCCCGGTGCCAGCGCATTAATCTTACTGCGTTAGCATCCGCCACCGGCAGCAGCGTCACCCAATCTGTCCGCAGCCAACAGATTCATCATCCACGCAACTGATTAGGACAACAATACTTGTTATGCTATAAAACTTATCATCGTAAAGTTAGCCGTCATCAATCTTCCTTTAAGCAGACGAGATGCACCAAGAAATGGAAAGCTACTTTGCTATGTAAGTTTTCCCCTTATGCAGTGAATTGATGGCATCTTCTGCTTTATTTGTTGTTGTATTATGTAGTAACGCATCTCGTATGGAGATGGCGCTTTTAAGTTCTCTCTCATGCTCGATGTAAATTAAAATGAGTCGAACTTTTTTGCTTCGCAATGCAGCCATGAAAAATTGCATCCAAGCAACCGTCCAACAAAGCTGATTATTCCAACTGTGGCTCGCCATATCCAGCCGTAGGTGTTATTAAAAATCTGTTGCGCCTATATGGATGCACTAGGAAAGCAGGCTGACACAAGGAGAAGACTAACTCGCTGACTCAAAGTGACAGTCAGGGGGGCAGTTACCCCAGACGGACCGCCAGTCAGCCAATGGCAGAGTGACAAGCGCTCATTTCAGCCACTGGGCTCTCTCTCACACATACACTTGCCCGAGGCACCCCACTTTCTACTGTCATTGGAACGTCTCTCTCTCTCTCTCTCTGTCTCATTTTACAGAACTGATAATCCTCCCCGGATTAGTGTTTTTTTTTTCCATTCCAAAACCGAAGCTGTCAAAGATTCCGACCCTAGAGATTATTATTTTTTCTATGTGATTTAGTAATTTAGCAGTCTGCATACAGTGTGCAGCCGAAATAACTGGATGTTGCCCTGCATCTCACAGCATCGAATTACTCCTCCAGTTGACTGTAGAAGCCTTCTGTGTTGCAACAAATAACTTGCCTGCAATGCATCCATCCAAATGTTTGTGCTCGCAGAATAACAGTGCTGTTCCATTAGGCCATCAATCAGAACTTTTTGTCTCTTTTGCTAATAGTTTGTGTGTTGATGATTGAGAGTCAAAAATGTTGCAAAGAACTACTTGTTACACTGTGATGGCAATAATTTCCTATTAATATGGTAATTGGTATATACAATCTACCTTGTTTATAATGCAAACTACTCTTCTGCATGCAGCAGTAACATCTGTGAAATGAATACACAAATCTGAAGCACAGGAAGTGAAGTGATCTCAGATGCTGCTGCTGATGACATGCATTTACTGTACTTTCCAACAGCCCAATGGAGATAGGCTAAGTGTATGTTTGCCTGTGATGTTTCTGTGTGTGTGTGTGTGTGTGTGTGTGTGTGTGTGTGTGTGTGTGTGTGTGTGTGTGTGTGTGTGAGTGAGAGAGAAAATGTTACATATAGAACCAGGGAGCAAGGGTAAAATAGATAAGGGGAGAGAGATGCTTGCTCCACACATGTGCAGTGTGTGTGTGTGTGTATTGTTTGGGTCCCTCCTGACGGACAGCCTCTGTGAGACAGTAACCTTTAATTGCCTGCTGAAGTGGGGAGGCGGGGGCCATCTTAGGCGAGCTAATGACTCCCCGGTCCCAGCCGCGATTTCCTTTTGTGCGGGGAGCCCCTCTTCCCCTGAGAGCATGGCTATCTGTTTCTTAATTTAACGCTTCATTTGTGATTGCTGTCAGACCCAGGTCTGGGTGTTGGGGACGTGTATGCGTGCCTGTGTGTGCATGTGTTGGGAGAAGATGGGGAAGGACACATGTGCATGTTGTTGTTTTTTTTTTTCAGAGAAAGAGAAAGAGAGGGATAGAAAGATAGAGGTAGAGAGGGAAGGAGAGGGAGACAGAGAGAAAGAGAGATGAAAAACAGAAGCATAGGGATGTGAGTATGTATGCATGAGCGCACTGGAGGTGGGGAGGGGGCTGATAGATGGTGTTGTGTGTGTGTGTGTGTGTCGATGGGGAAAGGGGGGGGCTTAGCTGGGCAGAAGTGGGTGTTAATATCTCCAGTCTCTCTCGTCTCTACCCAGACACAAAGAGGGTCCCCATGTGGGACTTGGCCCTCTTCACCACTGGCTCCTGAAGGCCACTTAATGTGAAGATCATTAACTGGGGGAGTGACCTGTCCAAGTGTGACCGACCAACCAATGACAGAGGAGCCAGGAGGACCACAACATGGCCTGTGTTGATGCCAGTAAAACGCACTGTGCCCTGTTATAGCACCTTCAAGGTCTTCCTAGACAGTTCAAAAATAGACCACCCCAGTGGAGATTATTCCTTTCGCTAGATAGCTGATTAATAGTTGATTTATAAATATTTACTAGAAAAGCATATTTAAAATGTCTTAATAGATTATATACACTTTAATACATATGTGGTCTTTAGCTATGATGTCATCATGTGTAGAGCGTGTGTGTGTGTGTGTGTGCGCGTGTGTGTGTTTAGATCACTGTAAATGATTTCATGTTGAAATATAAACTATGGCTAAGTCTGAGGCATGCCCTGTTGTGTCATGTTTCTAAATTGCAGCACTGTTCTTGCTAGACTTATTCTGCAGTCATCATTTGGTTCTTTTCTTCAAATTGTCCACAGTCTGTGCATCCTTGATGAAACCTATGAATCTCTTTATGACACACGGCGATCACAATGGGTCATTTACATAACAAAAGCCATGCTGTCTACTGATTGGATCCATAATGTACTTACCCTGAAGGAACAAATACAACAACCAATAAGATTGCAGATGGTCCACCTAGCCGTCTACAGCATTTGTTCCACGTTGTTTGAGCAACACACAGTCACGCACACACAAACACACACACATACATTCAAACCCACATAACCTGCATACACACATACTCTTCCTCTCAAACACATACACACATACATACAAACCCACATAACCTGCATACACACACACTCTCCATCTCAAACACATATACAAATACACACACACACAAAGTAAGCCTCCATCTCTTCATCAGTGCCTGAAGCATGAGTCTCTCTCCCTCTCGACACCTTGTAGCGCTGCCAGGCTGGGCAACAGCAATTCACACCCTCAGTACGTCATATGCTTAGCCCGCAAGGGAGCACACTGCTATGTTTAGCACATATGCTGTTCAGTTTTGTAATAAAGCAAGGTGATTAATATCAGTCTAGCACTTTTACTACTGATCTCCAAGGCTCCACAGCTTGTACCATTAGTATTGCAAGTACATGGACAATGTTAACACCAAGTCACAGGTACTGTATGGGCTAACATCTTCGATGGCTTGCAGGGGCAAACCACAGGGACTCTGGCATTCTGACTGAACTGGTGGAGACACAGCCTTACAGGAATGATCTCAAATCTCCAACAACCCTCTTAGTAGTTTAACAGCACCTTTGTCAGATTTGACACTGGACAGGAAAACGTGTCTCTTTTAAAGCCACGTTTTGCATGTTCCATGACAAAAGAATGTGGTTTCTGTTGCATCCTTTTGGCACGTGGTGTCCTCAAAACAGGCATCAAAAGAATGCTTCAATCATCCTGGGATGAACTCGAGCACAAAGAAAGTTCATACATCATGTCCTTCAGAACCAAGAGCAACAACACCCTCTTGTGGATAACATAGGAACTGTATTTTTCTTGACAACCGTGAAATTGACCCTCAGAGGAATATATCAAAGCACCTGCTACCCACAGCGATGTATACAGCCAACAGATATCTTACATTCACAAGAAGACAATGGACAGATGATGAATCATTCAAAGTATGGAGATCTATAGCCAATGGTACAACTAATGGCCACAGCATCAACACACACAAACAAAGGCTGTTCTCATATTTAGAGATCCAAATAATATTGGCACAATTTCTGGTGATATAGCTGGTGTATAACTTGTTCTTCTCCAATGATTGATTTATTTGGAAATATTTATTGATATGATTTGTTTGATTGATTGAACATATTTGTTTGATTACTTTAAAAGGCTGAAGCATCTATTTACATATTTTTCATGAAGGGATTCCAACTTTTTTCATTAAAAGACACATTTAAGATAGAATAAGAGACAATGTTTTTATGTCTGTATGGAAAGTACATTGTCAAAATGATGAATTGTAGTGCTTGGTATTCTCTTCACTGTAATGAAAAACACTATATATGTGTACTGGCAGCCAAAGAGATGTTCAAAACATCAACACATTCAATATCAAAAATCCAATCTTATGAATCTCCACTCCACAACTCTTTTGTATACAAAGCAAGTCTACAAAGCAAGAGAAGTGAATGACCCCATCTAGTTCTGTTATCAAAGATAGAGTTATGATGGGAGCAAGGATCCATCCTCTATCAGGTGCCCTGACTCTCATTTGAACATATTTTACAACAGATAATAAAATAAACACAATTGCAAAAGCTTTGACATTGGTTCACAAAAAACATCCTACTAACCTTAGTTGACCTAAGCTATCAGTTTGCGTTCCCGTTACAGACTAATTATATTTACAATAAAGGAAGTGACCTGTTTATGTAGACCTTGACATTTAATAATTGCTCCCTAAGAGAGTTCTAGCTGACTGTCAGGTGAACTAGTCACCTGATTTTGACAGTAGAAACCTAGGGTTCTGTTTACTTTCAGGCTCAGCAAAAAACAGAAAGAGGGAAGAGAGTAGATCTCCTACGCTGACTGGCCTTCACAACACCTGCTGAGAAGAAATGTAGACAACAGTGTCAAGGGGTGTCAACAACGTTATTCAACAACTGCTAAATCACTACTATAAAGGCAAGCAGGCAGTGTGGTTTCAGGATCAGGTTAGCTTTACAGACAGGATCAAACAGAATCAGTCTTTAAAGATGGGTCTAAAATGGGATCATACTGTTCCATGTGAGTTTACGCTGTGCTGCTGAGAGAGATGTAGTAGAAAGTGCTGTTGTCTCGCATAGGTGCAGAAAACACACACACACACACACACACACACACACACCTCGGTAACACAATTCAGTCTGTAGATTTTTACAGCAGACAATTTCCCCTTTTCCCAAAGAATGGGGTCTGTCAAGATTATCCAGGTGTTTCTGAAATCAGGTGATGCATTTTGACACAATCCTATCATAGACCACTGTCACACAAATCACTGACAGGTGCATCTATACTATTTATTAAAATAGAGGTCACAGTTGGGGTGATTAATGGTTTGGGGCTTTATTCATACATGCCAGTGCTTTAGTTTGCTGTAGTGCGTATACTGTCTGTGACAGTAAGGGGTATACTGTCTTGTACTATTACAGTGCTGTCAGTATTGCAGCCTATGTTTTACTGGATATATGCAAACCCAAGAACTTTTTAAGTGGTTATATGATGTATACCTGCGTATCACGTAGACAACAGCCCTGACCTTACTGGCCATACTGACCTAAACCTGTTTCAATAGTAAACAGTAATCTTCCGTCTGCTATTGGCTCCCAGAGATTAGCAGTCACAGTATCTGGGTGACTACAAACACTAATTTGAGCTATTTCTGTCCAACAACGTCAAAGAGCAAAAGAGTTTATGTCTTTGGAATGTAGGAAGTGTCTTTTTTAGGAGGATTTAGTAATTTGTGGGGTGATGAACCCCCGTCCACAAGTACACAGGTCTCGCTTTATGAGATCTTGCCGAAGCTCACGTTTGCTGAGGACCAATCAGAATTGAGATAGGTGAGCGACAGGAACTTCTACCTGTGCAACAAATACTTAAATGTAAGAGCTGTAAGAGAATCGAATAGTTTTCAGGCTGTCCAGTTTGTCAGTTCAATTAAAATATTTGCTAGTTTAATCTCGTTTCTATTAAGAAAAAAGAGAATAGTCTAACATGGAACGAAGTATAAGATTTTACGTTATTCTGATCTGTTTTAGTCTGACTTTCCTCAACTATGCAAAATGCTCTAAAGAGGACATCTTTGCCAAAGTGGTGGCCCTCGTGTCGCCAGGCGAAATGCACCTGACTGAGAAAGGTGTTCGCTCGGTTCTGACGGAATTGGAGAAACGTGTGCAATGCAGCGATGTGTCGTGTGGAAAGGTATTTTACCCGCTTCAACTTACTTTTACTAAGGTCGAGGTCCAGAAATCCTTCAGCGATAGTACCGTGCGCTACTTAAATTACTCATAGCCTTATTGTATTTCAAGAAGTGCACCAGCAGACAGAAAACTAGAGTATTAATAGATGGTTCTCTCTGTTATTAAGATGTTATTGTTAGCGTACTTCTAATCATACAGTCATTATCTGTAGGAGAGATCTATAGATCTGGTGCTAAATCACAGTCTTTGTAGTATGCCTGCTGCTTGAATGCTTTCATATGCTATTAGGCTATAATTATAGAATGTTTACTTACTTCTTACTTCTTTACTTCTTACTAGAAGTTTTACTTGTCAGTGTAATTGTCTGGTGGTCAAATAAGCTGTCTTTATTGAATTTAATTTGAATAATAATAATAACATATTGTTAAAAAAAACGAAATGTTTTTTTTATTTTTATGATTTTCAAATATATGTTTCTTTTTCAAATAGATGTTTAAAAACTGGAGTGTAATGTGACTATTAGGCTACTTGTATTAAATATTAAAGTTTTTTTTTTTTTCATTTAGCTTGCCAAATTTGATAGTCCCAAGTTAGGTTTAGAAGAATAAAATATATAAAAATGTCCACTGGTAACTTTTAAAATCCCTGACTTGAAGACAAAAAAGACGTGGACTTTGCCTCAGGTTCAAAGTGTGGAGTCATCATCTGGAGTCAGAGAGAAATATTGACTGTATAGCCTAAACTGCACAAAATATCCTTGTACCTGTACAATGTATCAAAAATTATAAATTTGCTGAATGTTTTGTGCACATCGGACCTGTTTTCCATATTTGGATGAAGTATGGATTAAGAATGTCAAGAGAACTTGAAAGCACTTTTTTTTGAGGAAAACTAGTATAATGAGTCAAGCAGCTTGTCCGTACAAACTGATGAAACCAAGATAGAATTTTGGCCCTAGACGATACTCTTTTATGCACAAACTGTATCACATATCTTGTTTTCCAGACATGTTATATGCATTGAAAGAACTGTTAAAAGTTCATGTCTTGGAAAGGACTCTGTGTATAGTCTTCAGATTCACATAAATGCTCTACATCAAATAGTTTTTATTTTAAGAGAATAGATTGGCCAAAAAGTATCTTAGATAGACTGTATGTTAGAGATAATGAACTTATTGTGTCATTTGAAGCCAAATATCCTGTTTAAAAGTGCCCAGTTAACATATTAGCATCTGTGTTTGTGTTGACCTATGTTTTGCAAACCTCCTCTGCTGTGTTTAGCTGGTTACACTTGTGTGAAGCACTGTCCACTTGGTCTTGTGAAAATCAAACTTTGGTATATTTCAGTGTTTCATCTTCTATATGTTACCATAATCATGTCTGTATGTTAGATATTCTTTCATTTGTACACTTGTTTATAAATTCATCAACACGATCTCCATGATTTCCAGTGTCTGTCTGTGGACCATGTGAGTCAGCTGGTCTCCAACTACTCTGTCACTCAGAAGGTTGATGTGGATGAGTTCTTCCACTTGGCCGCAGGCTGCTGCTTATACCTCAGCGATCCTCTGCAGGCCTGCCGAGCCATAGCAGAGGGGCGTTGGGCCGAGGTGACCGAGGAGTTCACCCATGAACTCGCCCATGGTCACAGTCACGAGGACCACGACGGCCATGAGGGGCCTGAGAGCACTGCATTGGGTCGCCTACTCCACAGCATGGAAGGCTACTACCACCCCAAGATCAATCAGGTGACTGCAGGGTGAAAGGGTCAGTCTCAGGAATGACAAGAGTCCAGTCATACCAGTTATAGTATAAATCCCCAGTACAAGTCCCCATTGTTTCTATGAAAGTGAATACTTGTAATTATGCCCCTTATAGAAGTATACTTGAAATATGCTTGCCTCTTAGCTAAATAGACAGAGCATTCATGATCATTTTGGTTGTTTACATGAAAATGAACTGTCTCAGGTATGCATTTCCTGAGCTTCCAAGCTGAACAGATAGAGCACTATTGATTTTGGTTGTTACCATAAAACTTTGAAGTGTGCACTTCCTGCTTCTCCCAACCAAGTAAATCATTCAGGTAAATGACTCATAATGTCAGGTCACAGGTTTCAATGACAGGTTAGTGATTATATTTCCCATGTTGAAGCCTCACCTATGTTGATGAAAATTACTACATCTACTACATCAGACACGATGATGTCTGTAATATTAACATGCGTTACCATGTGGCTCCACAGCCCTGCGTCACCATGTCAGACATCATGGAGGAGAGCAATGTGTCAGCGAGTCATGAGCACCACAACGCTCACCGTGACCATGGCGGTGATCACCACAGCGGTGGGCACAGCATTCACAGTGAACTGGAGCCCATGTTCGGGGTGGTGCTGTACCACGCTCTGAGAGGACACTGCATAACCATGCAGGAGCTGCCCCATGAAGAATTCTTCTTGGACTTCATCTTTGAACACTTTGGTTCCGATAACGTCACTTTACAAGGTGAACTAATTGATACAGTTGAGTGACTTCATGACACTGTCCATTAAAATGGTCATGTGACTGCCATTGAGCATATTTTCTAACAGGATGTCAAGGAGGTACACACACACACACACACACACACAAAAAGAGAGAGAGCGGGAGACAGATAGAGACACATGCACAAATTCCTCCAGCATGCACAAAGTTCAGTATTTCACTTCATCTATAAAGCAGAACACAGTACCTCAACGAGCTATCCTGTGGTCATACAATACATAACGAATCATCAGGAAACTTAAAGTTAATTTGCTCTGACTAAATAAGAGCTGTATTTTTCACAGCATTTACACAGATTTTTTTTATTAAAATACACTGTGCGCCTGAACATTATATTAATTACATTATTAATGCACACTCTGCATGGTTGATGATGCTTTATAGACTTGGCGAGTCTGATTAAGTCTCTGAACCTGGGGGAAAAGCAGTCGGGGTCGAGTGACCACGACCATGACCACAGCCACGACCACCAACATGACAAGTCCCAGGGTCAGTCAAGCCACTCAGGCTTCAGGCAAAGCCCTGAGGAGGGACACGGCCACAAAAGCAGCTGGGAGCAGGTAATTATGGCCAGGCTTGGGTAATTGGGTGGAGGGCCTCATTCTGCTCCTGTGACAACGCTCGAGGGCCATGCCTACACACACACACACACACACACACACACACACACACACACACACACGTACACACAGACCTGTGCACGCACACTGTGTAACACAGGTACAGACTTGCAAATACATACTCTACCACACTCATACTCGAAAAGAACGAAAAGAAACATTTACACAACCATGCAAGCCATTGGTCACATATTCACATATGCACACACACACACACACACACACACACACTCATTACCATGCAGCTGCCATCCCCGTCAGTCCCTGCAAAACCCCAGTCCACTATGTAATGCAGCATCTCTATTGCACAAAATGCCATTGGCTACTGCCACTCACTAGGGAATTCCACTCCATTCAGAAAATCTACATGGAGATGAGTTTTCCTCCCCACCCTACCACCCCCACCTACACACACGCACACACACATAACTCCCTCTCCTCCGAACCCACCGAGGGATAGCATCATCTAAACGGTGGCACTTCATTTAAGGAGAAGTCACTCTGGCTGAGGGCGGAAACATGAAGAGCTGGGGTCTGACACCATGTCAGTCAGACGCCCGACGCCAGCGCTGATTTGGCCTGATTGATGGCGCGACAGGCTCCTAATACATGAGACCCCTACTCTCCGTGCTTCTAGCCTCTCGTCTAGAGAGTCCATGTGCCAAACAACACTCACTTTCAACAAATGCCACAAACACACACACACACACTCACACACTGTATACCGGGACACCGTGTTGATCAAATTGTTTTGACCCCCCCCCCCCACACACACACACACACTGCTCCCAGTGCACTCATGGATGAAATACACACACACACACATACACACACACAGTTTCACACAGACAAGGTGTTAGCCCAGGTTTCTATTGTCAGAGTATTCATCTGGGCTTATGATTAGGGATCAGATTTTCTTTTTCTTTTGATGAAACCTCAGGGTCATGATGTCTTATATAATGCAACTCTGACTTTTCATAGAATGATCCACTGTACGAAAGTACATAAATGCAATAAATATGTTCATAAATCCTTGCCTGAAATGTATTACGTCATGTTTTAAATAAACTGACATATTGACAATCTGGCGACTCGGGTTCAGTTCCCCAACCTCAGGGTGTGAGTCCGTGTCACTTTGGATAAAAGCATCTGCTAAATACCAGTCTATTTTACTTGAAATAATTACCTGTCTGTGTATATGTTCTCAGAGCTGCTTCAGCACTGGTGAGCTATTGAGGATCCACCACCTAAATGGCACAGGCCTGACCCGGGATCAGTTTGTCCAGCTCAGCCCAGCAATGATCCAGCAGCTGCTCAGTGGGGCCTGTAGTGCCATGGAACCCCCCGTCCAACCTGGAGACAGCTTGAGCCAGGCAGAGAGTGAGTGTTTCTGTTAGTGTCTAGCCACGGCGTCTCTGATAAACACTGGTTGTTAGGCCTAAGGAAACATGGCATGCTAACTGCTAACAAGGAGAGAGGCCGCGCTGTCACTCATTTAAATGACCACATGTAAGGCTTCTTTATATCCGTTGAGGTTTGATTTCACCGTGAACTGTATGGATGTCTCACATGACTGAACTGTGACAGTCTTGAGGACAAAACACACCATAGAGGATTATGCCTTAACTAAACTCCAGCTTAATCCTCTGCGGTGTGTGTGTGTGTGTGTGTGTGTGTGTGTGTGTGTGTGTGTGTGTGTCTCCGTCTGCCTGGCAGGATACCTGTATGCCACCATGGCCAACCTGCTGATCTGCCTGATGGCGCTGTTTGGGATCGTGGTGCTGCTGTGCACCTCCTGCAGTGGTGTCTTCCAGCTCTGCATCCAGTTCTGCATCAGCCTGGCAGTGGGCTCCCTCACCGGCGACGCCCTGCTGCACCTCCTGCCTACGGTGGGTGACACCCCTCCCTCCGTTCACCACACACACACATGCACAACGAGCCTGCAGAGGGATAATATCATCGAAATGGTGGCACTTTATTCAAGGAGAAATCACCACCCCCCCCCCCAAGCCACCACCCCACTGTGCATCTTTGTAGGCCTTGGTAACTTCCAACTCTGCTCTGGTTTGTTCCCTTACCCTGTCTCATCTGTCCAGCCATCACCTAGCTGTTCTTCAGAAAAGTCTGTTTTCCACTAAAGCAATGAGGAACAGTCCGTTTTAGGATGACATTCTCACCATGTAATCTCCGCACAGCGAGTTTTAGCATGGCACATCATGGAACATGTTGTCTGATGCACTTTGTTGTTGGTTGATATCATCCAGAACAAACACACACAGTGCGCTGACTCACTGAAAGCAGAAGTGTCATCAGAAGTGAAATATCTACACATTGCTACGAGTGCCACTGAGTTGCTTTAATGAGGGCTGTGACTGATTCACTCACTCTGACATTTGCAGCTTTACACAACATTCTCTCCTCCTCTTTCTCCCTGTGCCTCTATCTCTCTCCCTTCTCTCTCCTTTCTCTATCTCTCTCTCTCACTCTGCCTCCAATCATTACACTTTGGCTATAATGGAGGCTGTCTATGAAAAGCTAACCTTGTCATCAGAGGGAGGTTTACTCTCCTACTGTGAGTCATAGGGGTCACACACAATCTCAACCTCAGCATTTTATATTGTTGTTGTCACTGTTACTGAATTCTGTAATGGGGTCATTTGCTGTTGTTGGCACGACTCCACACAGCCATGTGAAATGGCTTTTTGGTGGTGGCCTCTCTTTCTTTCTCTCTCTCTCTCACACACACACTTTCTTTTTCTCTCTTGCTGCATTTCATCAAAGCATTATGGCTAACACGCTTCAGCCCACAAAGAATCCGTCACAGTTTGGGTCAGAGTGTCACAGCCTTATTTCCCCCAGGGCAAGCTCCCCCCCCAACCCCCCCCCCCCCCCCCCCCCCCACACACACACACCCAATCCCTCTCCGAAATGCACCTCTGCGACTCAATCCGTTTAGATACATGTCAGCCCTGCAGACCAAAGCACCAGCAGACCACCACACATTGTCATCACAGCGAGTAGGAACTAACACAATTACGAGACGACAACAGGAGTCTCTAATTGAGCCAAAAGAAAAATCACTATAACTTTGCCACAAGGGGAATTTACGAGGAGCGGGTTATTTTTGTGTGGATTTTGTGTGGGGCTAATTGCATTGCCAGATTCGAGTGTGATTATTTTTTTTTTGAGAGGGCTTGTTCTCTGTGTACAGTTTCTTGGCCTGCATAGCCATGAGGGCGCAGAAGCACACGACTTAACGTACATGTATAAGATGCTGGTGCTACTGGCAGGCATCTACTGCTTCTACCTGATGGAGGCCATCTTTGCCATCATATCTGGCAAAAACAAACTCCACCATCACCAACACCACCATGGGGTCAGTCTCCACAACCATTATATGTTTGACAAAGATCTTTATTTGAACAATAACTCTCTTTTTGATAATAATGACTGTCAGTTAATCTTTGAATAATAATTCTCTGAACATAATAAACTACAGTGCAGTACAGTGTTTGTAATCTTGCATACTAGCTAGAACATGATGTCAGGCACAGTTTAACACTTTAACACACAAAATAACACTTGAGAATAGCAGCACTTTTCTCAAATTTAATTTCAGACTATGGCACATACAATATGGTTTTAAGCACCTTTACTATTGTAGATATTTTGAATCCACTTTGCATAACTTTAAAATTGTATTGCAAGCTTACAAGTGGTGACTCAGCACCAAAGCAGAGTCAATCCTTTCTGTTGGGCAGTGAGGTCTGTTGATATAGACGACAGTATCTGGGTAACAGTGTTACTCAAGAGATCAGATTAGAAGACAGGGAGGGGAAGCTCTTGCGGTCATGCTAACCTTCTTATCTTTTGACTGCAGAATGTCCTAGCACAGAATCATTTATCAAAGCATTGACAGTGCTGCTAAGCAAACTCTTCAAAAATATCTCTCAATAATAAAAACAAATCCATGGGATTTCCCTGTCCAGGAGGACTCTGAGCCCCATCACTGTGACCATGACAGGGTGATCCAGATGTATCAGCAGGAAAAGAAACACAAATACTCCACTTCTCAGGCAGACTTGGTGAGAACACTGCTGCACCTGGGCTTTTTTCCCTTCCAAAAATAAGGGATAAATGAAATAATCACCCTTTTACTTTTTGTGTTATGAAGGTGGACACAGAGAACAATGAGAAATCATTCCCTATGGAGCAGCATCTGACCCGAAGTAAGCTAAGAGATAAACACTCAGAGTAAAATATTAAACAGAGGGGGTCCAACTAACTATTCACAAGTACTGGTTACCCACAGAGAATATTCACACTTACACTTTATAAAGAATTGAACCTTGACTGTGGACAAATATGACATGTCCTCAGAGAGAAGCAGAAAGAAATTTGTCCATTAATTTCAAACAATATCATAGTCATTTACATGTATTTTAAGAATCATGTGAAAGCACTTGGAAACTGTTGCAGTTATTTAACTTTAAAATCGCTGGAGCTTCCTGTGTTTCCTATGTTCCTGTAATCATTTGATATGAGTTTATCTATATCTTTGTGACCTAAAGAACAGAAAATGCTACCCTACATGATCGTGATTGGTGATGGGATTCACAACTTTGCTGATGGCCTTGCCATTGGCGCGGCCTTTGCCATATCCTGGAAATCTGGTCTGGCCACATCTCTGGCTGTATTCTGTCATGAACTTCCTCATGAGCTGGGTAAGCTTATTCCCACTGGCCCACACTGAGCCATTCAGAATGTCTTTTTTTTTCTGGGGGGTGCTTTATAACCATTTGCATAATATATAATAGATCAGTATTGATTGCTAATAGAGGAACATTACTTTTCTGAAATTTAAGATTTTAAAGTTTAGTTTTGCATAATTGAATAAGTTAATTGAGTTATATGGCCATGGGATGAGAGAATTTAATGTAGACAATGTAGACTAAATAGCAAACCAAAGTGAGGTTAGAAAAGTGAGCTTATGGTCCCATTCAGCTGGCATTAGCAGGCGTTTCGCTATAACAGGGCTATGGTTGGAAGTACTCCAGACTATTGCTTTAAGATCCCCCACAATCCCTAGATAAAGAGAATTGATATCTACAGACTTGATATCAGTGACACCATACTGCTGAGGTGTGCTCCTTATGTGCTGATATATGACCCTCAGTCAACTTGGCTTTCTTACATTCAAATCCTACTTGTGACGAGACGAATTTGATAAAATGACTATACACATTTGTTGCCTTTTTACTCCCTGGTTTGGTATGTTGCAAGTAGCAAAAGACACACAGCCTACCACATAACCTGATAACCTGTTAGCATCACTTCATCAGTGGCATTAGGGACTTAATCCTATTTTCACTATTTATTGAGAGCCTCTGCTCTCCTGGTCATGCACTGAAGGTGACTGTGTTGTCTGCCAGAAGAGATAGACATCAACAATGGGTACAAAACCTGTAAAATAACCTTACAAAACGCTCTTTCTCCTGACTGGTTGCTCCTTGGCTGTGGTGCACCGTGGGTCACTTTGCTATCAGAACATCATAAAATCTGCCACGCAGCAGTTCCTACCTCTGAGCCCTCGTGAAAACCATATCAGTGCCATCTTGTTTTACTGTCGACTTCATTGGTCTGTGCCTCAGGTGACTTTGCCATTCTGCTGCACTGCGGCGTGTCTGTGAAGAAGGCCCTGCTGCTCAACTTTGGCTGTGCCATGACCTCATTCATCGGGCTCTACATCTCACTGTCTGTCGCCACAGACGCCACATCGAAAGAGTGGATAGCTGCCCTCACGGCTGGCTTGTTCCTTTATGTGGGACTGGCAGACATGGTATGTGTCATGTTGTAAAGGTGCATATCAGTACAGGTGCAGTGCGGTTCGGGAACAAGAAGAGCTCTCCCCTTCAAAAAAAAAAAAACCCTCAATTGACTGATATTGAAGACATTCTGTATAAGTGGCTTTCTGCCCCAAAACTCTGAAAGAGTAAACCCCAATTTATGAGTGTGATTAGTAGACTACAGTAATTCCCAAATATTAGATGCACCGTGGATAAACCGTACAATAGTTATGTAAATATAAAGAATAAAATTGTATATTAACCGCAATCATGTATTAACCGCACTTTAAAAATGTTGTCTCTGCATTACTTTAAAGGAAAGATCTGTTCTTTGTTCTGTTCTGAAAGATCTGTTCGTCAATCTGTTCTTTGAGGCTGCCGAGTGCTGTCATTATAAGAATGACAACATTTGGTACCATGTAGACTGAATTTACGAACTATCACTAACTGATGGGGGTACAGGAAAACAAGACTGAAACAAAGTCTCCTTGCCCTCATCAGTTAGTGTTGGTCTATGTTTTACCAAATTCTGTCATTCTCATACCTACTGATAGCACTTAGCAAAGTCAAACACCAGGCTTATAGGTTTGGTTCACTCCGGATAATCCCTTTAAGTCAGTGTAGGTGAAGTTAAAGAGATACAAATTGCTATAAAAGTATATATAAGAATTTATACATTTGTACATTATAGATAAACTATAAGTTGATCAAAGCTATATTGTTATTAGGGTCCTTATGTCTTAACTAATATTATCTGGTCACATATGTATTGCGTATGTGTGCTGTGAAGATGATGCATCTGTCATGAGGATCCAATATTATTGAATCTGTATTGTTGCCTCCTGGAAGGTAACAGTGTTTGATGACTGGCTATTTTCTTACAGCTTCCCTCTCTTGTGCACGTGAACAGCAAGAGACCCTGGTTCATCTTCACTATACAGAATTTAGGCCTGCTGACCGGGTGGGGCATCCTTGTTCTCCTTTCGCTTTATGAGGACCAGATTGGAAACTTTTAGAGACTGGGCGATTTTCACTCCTGTTGTCTCTTTGTTCATAAATGTTTATTTGCTTTTACTTTTAAAATTTTATACATTTTCTCAAGTAAAATGTTTAATTTAAATATTATGTTAGAAACATTTAATTGACTATGACTCCCAAAATGTTAGCGTTAAAGAAATGTTGGTAGTTGTAATGCTGTCAATAGTAAGTTCAGCATTCTAGTGTAGTTAAATTTTGAAAAAAGTGGTGTCCTTTTAGCATAGCCATTATAAAGCAAGTATATGCTACTTACTGTAAGTAACGTTTTAGTGGTAACTTAATACAGAACATTCAGAGTGCACTAGGGTATACTTTATATATTATATTGTATATATTTAAATATAAGGGCAATTCCACAGGAAAAAAAACTTTCTGTAATGTTCATAACTGATAAAATGCCTTGGTATTTTTATGATGTTAATGATAATGTGAAATGTTTTTCATGTACATTCTTTGGCAAAAAATAGCAAATTTTCAAATTTCATGTAATCACGTCTTACCACACCATTGCATTGTGTTGGGATATCGCATATCTTTGGGCTTTTATGTCCTGATTTCTTGTGTAAATCCTAATGCCTGGTCAATTTTATGCCAATGGTCAATGGTCCAATCAGAAATAGGTCTACCTTTACTGGGAAAATGCATTCAATACTTACTTTCCTCATTGTGTATTGTGATAACTTAAAGCCTGTCTTGACCCAGCAATCAGACCAAGCAACCTTTGTTAACATTTGTGCTGTTGTACTGTGTACTCTATGGTGTGTTGTGGTGTGCCTCTATAGTGTTCCACTGTGTATTGTGAGCAGTTTCTTATGCAGGACATTATCAGGTATGGTGGCTATACAAGTCATCTTCATCAGCTGTGACCAGCTATGACCAAGATGGCACCATCCTCAGAGTGCAGGGACATATAGGCTCATCAGGGCTACAGGTAAAGTCAGGAAAACCTAGACCAGTGATATGACTGGCCCTAATAGACGTAGACCTTGTCATTTCCAGTCATTTCCATGATGCACTGTCCTCATAAATGCTATATTTTTGCAGTATCATACTCATTTTCAGTGTGTCTGAGCTTTATGTGTGGGTGTGGTTCGTTTCTTGGAGTAGATGGTGGAAGAGGTAGCACTCCTGCCTACATACTTTGAGTATACTCAAAGTACAGAAAGCAGCAGCATAATAGGGGTATTTTACAGTTACTATAAACAGTGTTGGGCAGTGGCTTCACTACAAGTAGCAAAGCTACTACTTTTGACCACATCTATGAGTTGCATAGCTGTACCGCAGCTATTTCCTGAATTTGATAGTTTTTCATTAGTTTAGTTATTTTTTGGCTATGTAGTGTGGTAGCTTTCTCATACGCTACATTTTCAGAACATCAGCTCACAGCAGCAAATTTTCCAACAAGGCCATGGATAGAAGATCAAATAGAAGATCAGTTCTCAATAATGTTCTGCATTTGTTGCATGAGAGGTGCCATAATTAAAAAAAATGTCCCAAAATGTATAAAAAAACAGTTGTGTGTCTTCTATCACTTGTGTGTGCATATCACAGTACATTTTTATAGTTAAGTTATATTAGAAAAACTACAGTGCAAAATGCTGTAGGCATCATAATAAATACTGTATGACCATAGGGAAATCAGGTGTTTTTTCATGCACATTCTACTCTCCCATTTATTCTACCCTGGGCACAAAATGTGAAAATATTCTACCCTGGGCACAAAATGTGAAGTATTTTTTTGCCTATATAAAACTCCATTATTTACTATTAGTTGGTTACTATTGTATGTCTATTAGAGAGACTTAATTTTGTAAATGATAAAGTAGCTTCACATGTAGTAAACTACATTTTTATGTAACTTAGCTTGCCACATTTTGTCTTGAGCTAGCTTTAGTGTAGTGAAGCTTCATCTGATGTGGAGTAACTGGTAGTTTGGTTAACTACACTTTCTGAGTAGCTTGCCCAACACTGACTATAATTTAGCTGTAACTATATTTTCATTATCACGATAGTAGGCATCACAATGACTACGTTTTGACAGAAAGTGCACTTTAAAGATGAGGCATGCTATAATAACAGTACTTAGGATTACAAAAGTATTCACAAAACATACTTGTACACAACAATCAGTTGACTTTAAGTGTATTTACAGTGCACTGATCATACAACCCAAATGAGTTGGAAGTGTGTTTGCATCATAATTGTCTGTTCTGCATAGTAGTTTACTTAAAGTTTGAAAAAATTGGTGCCATTTTAGCATACTTATTATAATACAAGTATACTTAAGTAATGTTTTAGTGGTGCTTCAGAGTGGAGTATACGTGGATTTGAGGAAAATAGCATAGCTTGTACTAAGTACATGCTGAAAAAGTATTGTTAAAGTATACTATTTTTTTGTTTACCTGGGTTGATAACAGGTCTGACTTCTGTCAAACAGCAGTTTGTCTCAAGCCTTATCATGGGTTAATATGTGTCAAATTAATGAAAATACAGTATTTCCATGTTTGACTTTGCACAACCACTATGATCTCATACAAGAGTGAACTATAAACTTCATGTTGCCAGCACCAGCTTTCCACAAGGTCATGGGGTTGAAAAGCATTGTAAAGGGTTTTTTTTTTTTTTTTAGACTAAGGAGCTTTCACAGGAAGTCAACTACACATTTCCCCACCTTCCTACAAAGTTTGCAAAAGAGACCTGTAGTAGAATGAGAGCAAATGGACTTTCTGTAAGCTTGCAGAGTAACTCATCATCCATTAAAGGTGTTTGAAAGCTTTTAGACATGTTCACAACATATAATCAAATAAAGCCATCTGTGTGAAAAGTCTTACCAGAAATAGACTTCTTATAATGGAAATGATGCCACTCACATGCATCTATGAATAATATATTGTAATGCACAGTGCATACAACCACATTTAATGCTACAACCACATTTTAATGCTAATCAATGACTTCATTATAAGCAAGTGGTATTATGCCTTTGGTAGCAAGCTCTTACTCTGTGCAAAGAAGTACAAGCCATTTGGCAAAATCATTGTCCATTATTCAGACTTAGCAATTGTGATAATCATCTGGTCTGCTGACACATACAACATAAGACCAGCAGTAGTTTCTACACAGATCTTTGTTTAAAGTGTTTGTTGGTCTGTGTTTTAAGTGTACATTGCGCCTTTTCATTTTAAATAGAACTGATTAAATCTGAGGCAAGCAAGGTCGTCGCTGAACTGCCAAACAACAAAGGAATGAAAAATGTATTGATGAGGAATCAGATGCAACTGAGATGTCATCAAACAGGGCAGACAATTCAGGGCATAAATTCAACATGAATAAATAATAGGTCTATTGAACATGTGTTGCAGACAAACTCGATAATGTCACAGGCATCTAATGGGAGGAAAGTGGGTGAGATGAATAAGGGGTAAATAAGGGGGCCGTGTATACAGGCCAATCACAGTGCATCACAGTACCATCAGAGACACTGTTGGTGGTGGTGTTAAATGATTCACTTTTATTCTCCAGTCCTGCATCATAAGACACATTGATTGAAGCACGGGACAGAATTGTGTACTTATTATTGTGTACTAATTGTGTGCAATAACTAACAATAGCTAACTTGAACATTTTGTTATGCAACTGTCTTGATTGTGAGGATTACTGTCCTCATTGTTGAGGAGACATGTAAGCTATATTTACAGTATTAATTGAACCTAGGCCATCAAAGGTATCAAGTATAATCTGAAGTGGCCTCCAATATCACTTGCACTCAAAGTCCATGGAAGACATATGTAAGCTGTTAAGGTTAAGGTTAATCAGGGCAGGTGGTCAAATATTTTTTATGGCATTGCTACCAAGTTACATAATAAAATGACTCAGGATTCAGAACTCTGGGCAGAAGATCGCTCATATAAAATAGTCAGCAAATCTGCCACTGCCAAACAACAAGTCAACAAATGATTTGTTGCCATTATTCCTTGTAAGAATGAAACATGGTGTGTGTGTGTGTGTGTGTGTGTGTGTCAGGTCTTCAGATTATAGTCCACCTTAACCTTATCACCATAGTGATATTGCATGGCCCAACACCAAGACTTGAGGACACAAGCCATCCAGTCATAGCTGTGATATACTGTAGGCTTGATGTTATAAAGCTCAATCTAGATCAGCCGAGTCAGTAATCTGAAAAGAACAAAAGTTTTTGTTATATCATAGACCTATTTCTAGGGTTCAACATGGATGGGACACAACATCCCTTCCTCAACTCACACTTGGCCCCCCCACTCTTTTGTTGTGAGGGGATCTAAAAAACTGAAATGTTAGACTTGCTTAGACTACAATTCTAATTAAACTCGGCAGTGCCCTAATTGTAAATATCTCTATATTAGATTTTTTTTCAATCAATATCCATTCATTTCGGGGGTGGGTGATCTGGAATTTTTATAATACTCAGCCAAAACCACGGACAAATTGTAGACTATCATTGTAACTGCTGACTGTGCTTTTCCTGCATGACCCCTAGCAGCCCCCTGAGCTGTGGATCTGCCCAAAGTTTCTTATTTGAATAACTAGGCTATTTTTCCTTGCCCCTGTTGCTCTTGGGTGCTCCTTGCTATTGTCTGTAAAACGCCATGAGACATTACAATTGTAAAAGCGCTGTATACATTAAATTGAATTGAATCAGCAGTGACATTAATTTTGTGGAAATAGCAGTCCAGTATGATGTAGCTACAGTAAAGTGACAAAGGTAGGTTAAGCTAACCCTGTCACTCGCTAAAAGCCTGCTGGCTATCAAAGTTCACACATGACAGAGACTGTAAACTGTTATCATCCCTCATAAAAGCTGACTTGTGCACTTCCAGGCTTCTTTCTGAGAAAACATGTGCCCATTGCCCACACATGGTGGGTTAGTCGGGCAAATTACTAAAAAAATGAGAATTGCAAATAGCAACAGAAATTATGTTACCTCTGTTGATTTATCAGGCCTTGTCTGTCTACAGCTTATAGAAACAGTGATGTCACCTACACTTCAGGAACTTAATGATGGTGGCTTAATAATGAATAAAAATAATGGACAGTTATGTTGTTCAGTAGTGGACCATTGGTTAGGCATAAAGTAGGTCACCTCTCATACATATTGATATTTTCACTCCATGTACAGGTTTTTTTTTTTCATGAGCCTGAGCTAAGAAAGAGCTTGTTAATATTTGGCCCAACTTGTATACTTTAACAACTTGTGACCAATGGTATCTAGGCTTTGGGTTGTTAATACAAGTGAACAAAAGAGGTAGGCTTCCACAGATTGAATTCAAAACATCTAATGATAAGGTAAAGCAAAATGGACTTGAAGTTTTGAGCAAACCCACACTTTCCCACAATGAGTCATGTCTCTCAGTCCTACTTTTGGTAACAACAGCTATTATGGTGGACAGAAAAGAGTATTTAGCAGAACATATGTAGCCTACAGAAATAAACGCTTTCCTTGGCCAGACACTTCTCATTTCAATGTTAAACTGATGTCGAAATCTTCTTTCTCAAGTACACCCCAAGACAGTCAAAAGTTCAAGTCGGCAAAACAAACCAAGATGGCTAAAAAAAACCCCTCCACATTTGGCTGAATTTAGTGCATTTGTTTACATTAGTTAATGATTCTGGATTCCTTGGTTAAAGGGCAGGAAGCATTTCCCGTAGTTCACAGCAGGAATTCAAATACCACCCTTAACTGACCTATTTTAACGCAATAGTTTCCTGATGGAATTACTGTTTTAGAAGGCTCACCTGGTGGGATGACTTTGCTGTAGAGCTTGGTCATATGCACTTGTGTAGGTAAAGGAGGAAGTATCTTTCAAAAACAACTCTCATCTGAATGATTACCAATCATAAATCATGACCCCTCTCATCACACATCTATATATGTAGATGAAAGCTATAAAATGTGACTAACATTCTCCATGAAGCAAAATAAACAGAATGATCCAATTTGACCAAATGAGTTACATTTGTAGGGAACAGGTGTCATTCTTTAACAGCTAATCAAACAAAGTTTACACAAACCAATATGTCACAAGAGACCTTCCAGTATTCTGACATTAGGCATCAAACCTAATAAATAGGGTCTATATGAAGACAAAAATATTGAGTGTTCATTTGAGATGCTCTGGGATCTGGTCAAGCCCAAGGATTCTGTTATGACTAAACCTATTCTGAAACTGCTGTTGGAGTCTGAATGAATCTGGAAACAGAGGAAAAAGTGCTTGATGAAAAAAAATGTGTCATTGCTGGTTCACCTGTAAATACATGTTAACATGATTGCTAAAGAGAGTTTAATGTAAACAACAACCTTTCTTAAGACATCAGTGGAGAAAACTAGGCCTTACATTATGTAATGGAGTTTGATGCCACACCCAACTAAAACTCTGCCAGCTCCACCAACAGTCTATTTGGCACCTCAGGTTATATAGGTATCCTGTTGTTGCCATACAGAAGTGTTGATGCTGGAGAGAATGCATATCTTTCTCTGCGAAGGCCCTAAACTGTTAACGGTTCTATATTGCCAAGATGGACTTAATGAAACTGGGATCCACTTGATTTTCAGCCTCACTTTCTTTTCACAGCAGAAATGTCCTTCCAATTGTGTTAACCTATTATAAAGAGTTAAAACATGCAAACGATTGAACATTGTCTTTTTTAAAATGAGTTTGACATGCCCAACATCTAGAAAGCCGTGATAAATTGCACACAGGACTCCAGTGAGACACTCTGAGGATGTGGCGTGGGTGGCTGGTCTACACTGCCCTCTTCTGCATAGAAAGTGCAAGTACCATTTTGTGTGTGATTCATAGTTGTAAGTGAGCAGTAAATCTCAAAATGCAATCAGATTAATTTTGTCCTCAAAGCATTTGTTGCATTGTCTCGCCGATTCCTTCATATTGCTCTGTTTCAATCATATCCTTCATTCCCTCTGAGCAGAACCACTGCTAATGGTACCAAAAGATCACATACTGTTAATACATTACAGGATAATTACTTCCTAATATTTTTTTTTTCTTGTGGTAGGAATATGAAAAGATTATACTCAGTGTTTTAACCTAAAATGTCTTGTTCCTCAATTTGTTTCTGGATGATGTATCTTTCTACACAGTTTCCTGTAGCTTATGCGCTCTCTCTCATGCAGGAATGCAGCCAATCAGTGTGATTTGCTCTTAATGAAATCTTTTTTTTTTTATTTCCTGCTGGGGTGAATTAACTCGCATAACAAACGCCATTAAATTGGAGGCAGGCTTTCCAGGTCTATAAAATTTGGGTCACTGTTGGGTATTTCTCGCAATCAGAACATCAGAAAAGCTTTTTTTTTTTTTGCTGTTTCCCCCAAGTTGTGACCATAAGTTGCAGAATGCTAAAATGTTCCCACTGGTATCATGTACAACCCTCAATCATTCATCTGCCCCATGTGTTGAACTTGCTCCAGGGTTGCACACACACAGCAGCTGGGTAATGTGGTGATTAGGGCTTGCTTGCTTAGTTGGCACCAGGCCTTAGCCAGAGACAAGCTCACCCTGTCTGGATGTGACAGTGCAGACACCATCATTCACTTCACAAGGATGATATTACTAATCAAACACCACACCTACGTCTGAAAATCGCCTCTGACAAGAGTGTTGACGTAAAACTGAAACCAAAATGTGTGTCAAGGCTGCTCTCAGCGTTCAACCCTGTAAATTACAGACAAGCTGATAGAAAGGAAATGACCAAGTGTTTGGAAAGAGACAGATAAAGCCACAAAAAGTATGATGTGAAAGAGATAGAAAGGAAACATCTAACATCATGCACAAACTGGATGCTAAAAATAAAGGACACAACTAAAAATAAATAAAACGGCTAGTTATTGAACTAACAAACATTCTCAAGGCATTCTCTTGCATTCTAATATTACCATAAAATATACATCTTAAAAATGTCAATGACATACAAGTGACTGCAATACTATGTCCAAAAGAGGCCATTCTAGAGAAGACAGGCTGAAATCAATTACTTTGGTGCCATCAATAGGTCAGAACAGGCAGTACAACAAACATGGATGAAGTGGCTTCAGTGAGGCTCACAGCTGTTCAGTACCTTGGACCATTTCCCTGACTGATGAAGCACGTGCTCTAAAGTCATGGGACCATTTTGAAGGTCTTGATGAGCTGACTCAGGAGAGAGTGGTGGCACTGACCAGAAGCAGGAAGAGGCTTAGCATGCAGCTTGTGATTGGAAGCGTGCATGAACAAGGGATACACTGTTTACAGAATTATGGCTCTGTGGGTTGATGTCAGAGGACACATGTAAATGGAAGGATCAACACACTGTCAAATGGGCTGCTAATAATATAGTGGGCAAATGAAGAGCAATTGAGATTATTGTAAATGGGGCTAAAATAGCTGCCCAGCTGGTCATCGATGACTGATACCCCCACTGATTACAGTGTGAACTGCAATCCTCCATTACTTCTGGCATCAACAGTGTGACAGCTGATTCCTGACAGTGAAGTCACTTAACTTTCCTTTGGTCATAGTTTTAGACGGGCTACAGAGCTTTTAAACAGTGGACCTCACAAACAAAAATCTATCGTATTGCTTTTGCACTATTGACATCAAAATGAAATCTTACAGCATGTATTGTGTACAAGGTGTCCCAGGAGGCCTTTTTAAGCCAAGTCAGCTCAGGTCTTTATATTAAATATTCATGAAATTTTCACTATTGTTTTTTTTGCCAACTCTGTTTAATGGTTTATAATTATAGACTATCTGATTACATGGATTAAATGTCATGAATTGTTGGCTTATTGTCATTAAAAGCTTTGATGACAGACAGGACAGAAGGCATTTTCAGTTTTTCAAACAAAGCTGACAACCTAGTGATTTACTGATCTAAAATACCTCAAGATGCCTTCAACTTCAAATTGAATAGGGTGGTGGTAGCATAGTAGTTAAGGAACCTGGCTAGCGTGCGTTGTGGGTTCGAATCCCTGCTGCCACCGATGTGCTCTTGAGCAAGGCACATAACCCTAAGTTGCTCTAGGGCAGACTGGCCCTGAACACTTGATAGTTGATGAGTTGTAAGTCGCTTTGGATAAAAGCATTAAATGTAATGAATACTCTTAGAAAATGTCAATTGTTATAGCTGTCAGGGAACATTATAGCAAAACTAGAATTTTCAAGCAGAGATAAAGGATACATTTTCACTGACAACCCAGGAAAGGATGTCTGTGTTGTCTGCTAATGAAACCAATTAAGACAACAGCTGAATGCAAACTGTTCACATGATAGTATTTATTACCGAAAAATATCAAGGCAGCAATGAATAAACAATACTTTTGTTTGCTTTACTCAAGTGTTACTTGTTTGCGACAGAAAACTGTTTTTCTTTTTTTTCTTTTTTTAAAGCAAGAAAGCTCTCTAAGCACAAACATGCGTTCATCTCTACCAGAGAGAGAAGTGGCTCTTAACATATAAAACATACATTTGAAAATATGTAATAAATAAGCCTGACAATACAGTAATAATATTAGCATAATATACACAGAAGCTCAAAGCAAATGCTTTCTCTTTGAAAAACTGCGAGACGGAGAGAATTGATCAGGATGGCACATACATATGCAGCTGTCAAGCAACAGCTTATTAAAGGGCTCATCACAATCTCTGCTAAGTAAAATGGATAGGGATGTTTTTAGTTTTGTCTGTTTGTGTCTTTTTATCTTGCAACATGGACAGAGGAAAAGTCACTTTAAAGACTTAACCATGGGACGGTTCATATTGTGGCATATTAGATTTAGTTATGACCTCGTATTTTCATACAATACACTACATACAAATTTCACACCAAAATGGTGACCTGGAGATCACTGATAACCTGGTATACCAAATGCTTTCGCGTTGCTTCACTTTGTGTAAAGTGTCTGGGATCCCTCACTTGACGTATGTTTCCTTCCTCGTGGGCAGATACTTTCGGTGAACTTTGAAACTATTGGGCATGCCAGAGCCGCTGACTGGTCGGCCAAAACTTTACATTTTAGAGAGATCCTTGGCGCAGTACTGTAGTGAAATGCAATATTGCACAGAAGTGCAAGGCGGTGCTAACCTGGCTAGACCACTCATGGCATATCATATCGATATTCTCAGTTCATAACACTGAACACATTCAAGGTGTCATACCTTCCAGAACTTCCAAAGAACAGCTCAGCTCTACACCTTAATGAAGATGACCTCTAGTGATGGGCTTGTGCATGACCACACCAAGGTCAGTTGACGTGGTTGTAAAATGTCCCCTCCACAACAGATTCGCTGGTGAACTCTTCATCCCTCAAGATGCTCAACTCCAAGGCCTCTTCATCCAACTCCAACATGTGGGCAGGGAAGCCCGCAATCTCCTGGTCCAGCCAGGATGCTGCATCTGATGCAGGGGTGGGGAGAGACACATATTTTACATACTGGCAACAGTTTCTTTAAACGTTCACAGTTCCTGACAGACATATGTGAAGGCAATACATGTTCACAGGTGCTGACAGATATCTGTGAATAGACAAGCACTGCTAACAAGGTTACACTATGGAGACATGGACAGATCAAAGAATGGATGAACAGACTGGCTCATTCTGAACTATACCTGTTAACATGGTGTCAGAGAGGTTATGGCACATTCCAGTGGGCTGTCTCTGGTCTTGGCCATGGTCAAGGCTCTGGAGAGCAGAGGTTTCTTTCTCTGTGGTGCT
Organism: Tenualosa thibaudeaui; assembly: GCA_027481765.1. NCBI lineage: Eukaryota > Metazoa > Chordata > Actinopteri > Clupeiformes > Clupeidae > Tenualosa > Tenualosa thibaudeaui. Next base: position 2,238,520 of record JAIFZK010000039.1, on the reverse strand, counting down.
ACTCTGCATCCCAGGATCGGGAGCAGCACTGGACCCAGGCTCTTTGCAGAGCTGACCCAACTGGAAAGAGGTCCAAAAATGTGAAATTAATAACAGCAGCAAGAGCAAGTAAGAATCTAACTCGTTCAAGTGCACAATATAATTTTTCTAACAAGTGGAATAAGGAACTAACAGTTCCAAGGAATTCCTCTTTTTCAAAGGAAAGTAAAATGAAAGTCGGTGCTTCCTCATATACAGCCCAGCTGCCTCACTTGTACATCATTTACATATAAAATGTCTGGAAAAACAGCAAATGTAAATATAAATTTATATAAAAGTAAAGTTTTGCAGCCCACCTGCTGGGAAAGGGCTTTTGTCTGGCTGGGGGTGAGGTGCAGACCCATGTAGGACTCCTGCATGGACAAGAGGAGAAGGAAGTCAACACAGAGACATGCTATGCTATGCTATGCTATGCTATGCTATGCTATGCTATGCTATGGTATGGTCCAACAGCAAATGACTGAGCTGTGTCCACAGCAACTGGGTAGACACAGTAGTTGCAGAATCATTTTTTGGGAAATGGTTAGATTTAGATTTAAATTTAGATTCATGCATTTAGCAGATACTTTTATCCAAAGTGACCAAAGTGAATTTTTTTGTCAACTACCAGCTACTTAAGGGCCAGTCTCACTTTGAACGACTTAAGGTTAAGTGTCTTGCTCAAGGGCACAACAATAGCAGCTGGGATTCAAACCACAATTTCTAGGGTACTAGCATGCTCAAGCTACATGGAGGAAATCTTAAACAGAATACTTGTTAACCTGTGCTTGCATATTTGAGAACAGGCTTCTCATATAATAACTTACATTGAGGCCTATGCCGGTGTCCAGACAGGACCCACTCTGCGAGGAGATTCCCGCTGGCAGGCTCTGAGCCATCTTCTGGGGGCTCCCAGAGAGAACACTCCCTGCGACGGCCTCCTGCAGCTGGCTCTTGGATCTCCGGTGGCCCTGCACCCTCATCGGTGTGCCTGTTCTGAGGGGCTCCTGAGCGGGCAAAGCATTCACAGCAGACAGGGCTCCGTGGAGGACACTCTCCTTCTGCCAAGGATGTCCTTGATTTGGACCAGGCATGGAGGCAGGGCTTGGGGAGGGCCATGGTGGGTGGTGCTGATGTTGTTGTTGTTGTTGTTGTTGTTGTTGATTGTGGTTGTGGATATGTGGACCATAGTGGTCAGGCTGTGGATGGTGAGCTGCTGGCCACTGGCTTTGGTGGTGTTGCTGCTGGATAAATTGTTGGGGTGAGGGACCTACATGGTGGAGTCGCTGGCTCGGTTCACAGTGATACGGCTGGTTGTGTTGGTGGGGCTGCAGCTGCTGCTGGCCGGGCAGAGGGTGAGGGTGTGCGTGTGGGCCAGGGCCTGCCTGGTCCTGGGCCTGGCTGTGGTAAGGCTGGAGCTGTGTGGGTGGAGGGCTCGGAGCCTGCAGATGCTTGAGGAGATGGCTCTGCAGCTGCGGGGTTGGCTGAGTGTGCGACTGGCACTGGGAAAGCTGGCGCTTCAGGTATAAAGACGGCTGGTACGGCGGATGCTGTAAAGGTTGCTGATGCAGGCGCTGACTTAGCATGGGTGCTTGGTGGCTATGTGGCAGGTTGGCACTGTGCACAGGTGGCTCTGACATCGGATGGTGGAGCTGCCCTTCCGTCGAAGCGTATGGCAAATGCTGCAGTGGATGCTGGGATAGCGGAGGTCCGGTGTGCTGTGGCTGACTGTAGGGATATGCAGGGGGACGGGAGTCCCGTGACATCTGACTGGTGTTGAGGAGAACACCCTAAACAGACAGAGTAGACCAAAAATACAACTGAATTGAAGGGACTGGTCACCAGGTTTCATGTCAGTCTCCAATACAACCCCAGTGATAATCATGGCTCTGGTCAAGGGCATCAGCTTCATTTTAATGGAATGTGAAAAAAGATTAAATGAGTACTAGTCTGTTCTCTGTTTGATTGCTTTGGATGAAAATATCTTCTAAACGATTAGATACAGAGGTGTGTTGCTTTAACACCATAAGTTCAGAGAAGGCAGCTACTGTGAACTACTTTTCCATTTTTCTGTAATGGAAAAAACAGACTTTGAGTAAATGTATTTATTTCATTTTACAGGAGCAGTGTACACATAACCTTAACCTTATTAAAAGCAAGGGAAAATGTTTTGTACTAGGTTATTGCAAAACATGCTAATTTCACCTGCAGTCCCTGGGAAGGTATTTTTGCCGGGTAACTGAGCCACTGTTTACTTTTAACACTTATACCCATAACTTATGACTTATGACCATTAAAACTCGTTCAGCACATACATGTGGCTTAAGGTAAGACACCAGTGGAGATTTTCTGAAAAAATAACAAACTTTTAAGGGGAGACAGGCTCTGGGTCAGAATGGTTTCTAAGAGGACAAGGGTATAAGAAAGGCTCTGGGTCAGAATGGTTTCTACAAGGACAAGGGTATAAGAAAGGCTCTGGGTCAGAATGGTTTCTACAAGGAAAGGGTATAAGAATGGAAACAAATGTTCTACTAAAGTGTTGTACTACATACTGCATACGACCAGGGATGTGCCTTGGCAACAACTATCGGATGTTCTACATTGAGAAAATGAGTGTTAATTTGAGTGTGTCCTGACCACACCGAGGGTGTGTGTGTGTGTGTGTGTGTGTGTGAATAAGTGGTGTATATGCACAGTGCTGCCTACTTTCCCTGTCCTTCAAGTGAGTAAATGTTTGTCCAATCCTCTAAAAGAAAGGAAAACTGTCTGAGTGAAGCCTGCTCCTACCCTTATGAACTTGAGCAATGTGCCATTTTGGAAACAGCAATTGGAAGTCCATACCTGAGTGATGGAGGACAGTGTTGGGGACACAGTGGGGGAGAACTGTTTTGGATGGTGCCAACGGGACTCTCCACCACTGGGCAGAATGAGAGGGCTGAGCTGGTTTCGTTTGCGTGACGCCGCCGGAGGATGTGATTGGTTGGACGCACGTGAAGAGCCAGACAGGGACGATGACGAGCAAGAGCGCGATCCACCAATGCCGCTGCTGTAGCTACAGTGGCTAGCTGCTGATTGGAGGGACTGGTTGCTGAGGGAGGAGCTGCTGAGAGAGGACAGCAGGGATTGGTTGCTGAGGGACTTGAGGGAGGAGTTACTCAGGGAAAGATGCAGGGAGGCTGAGCTCAAAGAGCTGGGCAGGGAGTTGCTGCTTAGAGACGATTGGATGTTGGGGCTACTCAATGATGACTGAAGCAGAGGGTTACTGAGAGAGACTGGCATTGGGGATAAACCTAAAAAAAGACAGCAGAAGGGAAAAAAATCATTCCAGTCCAAACACTAATACTATTTTCAACTTTCAAGAAGACTTAAATGTATGAGTAACTGCAACTTGATTAAGCTGACCTAAATTGCCTCATTATCTATAATACCACTATGTTTAATCAACCAAAAATGTTATTTTCTGTCAATAACCTATACATAGGGTGGTGGTAGGATAGCGGTTAAGGAACCTGGCTACCATGCTAGTAGCCTGGAAATTGTGGATTCGAATCTCGGTTGCCACCGTCAAGGGGAGATTGGCCCTGAACTCATTGACAGTTGACAAATGTAAGTCATTTTGGATAAAAGGGTCCGCTAAATGCATAAATGTAAATGTACATATGTTATGATTTCTTATGACGCATAAGGCACCACATAGCTTTTCATTCACACAAAAGCTGCTACACACCAATAAAGTCAGCTGAACAAGACATTTGACATTAACAATTTTTGTATGTAATTGCCAGATACCAGGTAGGTGAAAGGCATCATCTGTCTTGAGGCCAGGGTGTGTGAGCCCCCCGGACAGGTGGTCTGAACTGCTGGAGGAGACCAGGCACGTAGCCTGGCCCAGAGGGTCCACCTCAAGGCCTGTGGGCTGGGGGGAGGGCAGGTGAAGACTGGAGAGGTCTGGCAGAGAACCACTCAAGTTCAGAGAGGACGGCAACGGGATGAGGCTGCCGCCCTGTTGGCTGGGTATAGGAATGGCACTGAGGAGAGAATAAGATAAAGAGAGAGAGAAATGAGCAGCGATAATATGAGAGGCACAAAGTAGTGAAAAGAAAGGACGAGAAAAGAGAAGAGATGGGTAGAAGAGAAAGAAAAACTTAAAACTGACATAAAAAGAGAAGAGATGAGAATAGAATATATGTGAAGAGCAGAGCACAAAACAGCAAAATAAAAGCGAGTGCGTTAGATGAGGTTATTTGACTTGGCAGCCTGAGTGAGGGGAATATGACAGGAACTGAGGAATGACTCACTGCTGGCTGGAGGCTTTGGCACTTCCTGATGACACTTCAGACAACTGAGGACACGCAAGAAAAGGCCCCATAAACATTACTTACACACTTGAAAAAGGAATAACAACTGTATATCACATATATTACATCAATAAAACAAGCAACTGAAGAGGCACTTGAAGAGTGTAGGCCTCTGCCGAAGGCAAATGGCATATCACTCAATGTCAGTGAAAATGAACCTAAACTAGACAGATCTGCTTCAAATTTTTTCAAAACACTTTTCCAAGACGTTTCATAAAAATCTGGCCAGTAGGTTGTTTTCAATTCAATTTAATGGCAAGGAAATACTCCCTTGAGGTACTTAATATAGGAAGAAACCTTGGGCAGACACGGCTCAAGGGGACAACCCAACTGCCGAGGGTCATGCAGGAGAAGTACAACAGTGGTTATCATGAGACTACAATTGTGTACAACTGTGATTTTAGATGAGCGTCATAATAATTCCAAAATATTGTCCCACAACATTGTATGGTAGTCAAGCCATAGGTGGCTATCAAAAATGTAATCCTGCTCAAAAACAAACAAGACAGACCAACAGAAAACATAACCCTTTCTGATGAGGGCCCAGAAGGGGAACAGTTACCTTTTTGCAGTCATTTTTCAAAGGCTTGCTTTCCTCTGGCAAATTCTCTTCAATGAGAGGCACGGGATATGGGAACACTTAGAATTTAAGGCAAAATAGCAAGGACAGGATCAGCTGTCATAAAATTAACATTTTAATAAAAACAAAATTTCAGTGGATCATTAAACAGGTCATACTGGTTTGTAATACTCAGAGCAATAACTTAAATTATTTAAGTGTCAAATCAATGCAAAGTACCGTAACAGGACGCCAAAAAATTTGATTAAACACCAGTGCACCAAGACAACAACTCAGAGAGGTTGTGCAGGCTTCTAATTACAACCCTCTGCAGCTGGAGTGAGAGCAGCTAACTGCAGCTGGCGCTGGAAGAGGAGAGGCAGTACACTCACCACTCCGTCTATTCCGGGGGATGAGAGCCTGGGCCGAGCTCATCTGGTCACCAATGTGTGTGTTGCGCACAGTGGTATGTAGGGCAGAATCTGAATTTGTCCTTGGAAAAACAAAAAAATAACAAAAAAAGAAAGGTTCAGACAAGTTGAGAGAGACAGAACAGCGAGGAAAGGGCAGGGCTTAACAAAGTCATAGGGCAATCTGGGGGACAAAAGGGCTGGTAATTACCTATTCAGAGCTGTTGCTGGGAGGCGGATTTCTTGGCTTTTGTCTGTGGTGCAGCTGTTTGGCCAGTTCCTTCATTAAGCGACACAGAAAAGGAGGTCAAATAAGACGGAAAGACATTAATAAATTCACAGAAATGGAACATGAACATCAATATTAATAGAAAACATACACAAAATTCACCAATCAATAAGATAGCAAAGCAGTAGTATTCTCAATTGGCAAGGCTGGGATTCACCTCTCAAACTCATTAAAAAAATTGTAGTCCAAAGTATAAATATACTCTTTATTGTTACACTGATTTAAACAATTTATTATTCAGAGGATGAGAACATTCAATTAAAATGTCCAGGTAGGTGTTTTGGATTGATTTTGGACAGAAACATTTAGATATGTTATGTACGACCAAAAAAAAATCACTTTTTACATGATGAGAATTGAAAATTATTTATCTAAAAGTAAAAACTGCTGCTACAATGAAGCCTACTCTGATTTTTACTCAGGGTGTACCTCAACAGACAGCACCAGTGCATATAGAAGATGTTAAAGGGATTATTAAGTGAATCAACAGGTAGCCCTCTTGTTTTGAAGTTGCCGAGTGATGACAGTAGGTGTGACGACGACAGAATTTGGTGCAACGTAGACCAAATAGCTAAATAGCAGGCAACGCTAACTGTCTATATCGTACCAAATGCTGCCATTCTTAGACCGATCAACAGCTCTCGGCAGCCTTAAAGAACAGGGATTTGGGTGGGCTGGCTGACTGACTGACTGACAAATTTTCCCTTAATAGTCCTGGCTGCTTGAGCCAGCTGGCCAGGGTACTGATCCTTTACCTTCTCCAGCAAGAGGTTGGAGGAGGAGACTGGTGGATGGAGTGGTAAGGCGCACTCTCAGTCTGTAGGCACAGGGTTAAGGATTTACCGCTTGGCAGGAGTGTCAAACAAGGTACGGCTGAAAGCGCAACAAGTTAGCTGGCTGTATGTGTATCCCATCCAGACTAATCCAGACTGCCAAGTCTGGATTAAAAGGAACATATGAAACATGAACTGAAATATTCTTAGAAGAGAAGTACACGCCACAAAAAGAGAGCCAAGTCCTCTTTTTGACATGAATGTGGAACAGATACACAGAAAGTTAAGAAAGCGTTTGCCATATCTCTGCTGCTTTAATGTGTATGAGGGAATCATAAATTGTATAAATCGTAAACAATATCAGCTCAACTTGAATTACTTTGACATAAATATGTATTTTTCTACATTTTTCAATTCAATCAGTATTTTTTTTACTGACAGGCTCAATCCACTTCATTGATTGAGCAACACTTTGTAGGATGCTAGTGTTGCACACATATCCGGAGAGATATTCTGTCTTTCTTTAAAGACAGAGAAGTTATGCTGCTCTGGCTTTCTCTTTAAACCAGGGGTGTCAAACTCATTTTGGTCCAGGGGCCGCATACAACTACATATGAGCTCAAGGGGGCCGGAGCACAAAAATCACTGCATAAATTCAAAAAAATAAAAAAAGATGTAGATTAAAAATGTGCTAAAAACAAGTGCAATAGAAAATCTTTTTTATTTAAAGAACTTAAGATAGCACTAAAATAGCATTTCTGTAAATATTTGTAACATAATCATACTTCATTGAAACAACACTTTGTATGACATTATTATGGGCTATTTTGGTTCGTTCCTTGAATTTCAAGTTAATACCGGGCACTTCTGATAGGGTGGGCCAGCTGTCAATAATAGTGGCACTGGCCCACGTTGGCCCTTATGTGGCTACGCGCCTGTCAAAGAACCAAGCCTTCGTTAGCGCCCGCTACACATGCGGTGTTAAGCTAACCAGCGTGCACAGAGGCGCCGCGCTGCGCAGAGGTGCGTCACAATATTATAAAAAAAAATAATAAAGTTATATTTTATTAAAAATGGTCCGCGGGCTGGATGAAAAAACTAGGCGGGCCGGATGTGGCCCGCGGGCCGCATCTTTGACACCCCTGCATTAAACTATTCCATGATGTTCTGTTGGATGGCACACTTGGCCTGATCTGTTCACCCCCTTGTTCTTCTTTTGAAACTCTTGCATGATTTAGCCAACGTTCTCTGGACCATTATCATGCTGGAAGTTTCCTTGCATTTATTTATTCGTTTATTCTATTTTTTTCATAACTGCCATTATTCTGGTATATCCAAGACAATGGACATGTTCAGACTTCTGACCAATCAGAGCTACAAATCAGAGTGAGTCATCACCTCCTAAGCATCTTTTGCAGCACCATACCTTCTGCAGGCTTCACTCTCTAGACAATGCATTCACTTTGGTCATCTTGGCCGGCTTCAAACCAAACATGTTGGACCCCATCTGAGACTAAACTAATTTTGTGCTAATGTGACCAAAAAATGTGCCCAACTTCCATCAGGTTTCTTTTTATATTCTTTCATTCATATTCATTCCATTCATATTCAAAGTTTCATCTCTTTTCCTATAGATACATCCACAGAGGCTTATCCATGAAGTTTTGCAATGTCCTTCACACTAAGCTGTCACAGAAACAACTTCCACTGATAACCCTTTCGTGAAGGACTTGCCTTTTTGTTTTTCTGACCTAGATTGTGCAAGTAGCTCACTGGCCATGGTGTTATTTGAGGAGGATAGCCACTGCATCGGTCATTAGTGGCAAGACTTGCTCTCAAAGATTACTGCAATAACTGTTCAAATAATTATAGTGCATGCAATGTGACACTGCACAGAAGTATATCTATTTACGTTGTCTAGTGTACAGATATCAATATATAAATGACCACACTATTGGTTTGCATGGGTTATGAAATATGTGGTCTGTGTTCTCTATCTCTTATAATATATCAAGGCCTTCAATATATCACAGAACGATTTTAAAAATCTGATGTCGCTATATTGAGTGTGCTACTTGTTTAGGATAAAGCCACCAGTTCTATGACTAAATAAAAGAAAGATAGGAAGAAACACTTGACTCCAGGAAGTCCTCTCAGATGCAGCCAGTGAGATGACTTACTGATAACTGAGGCACATCTAATCAGACTGAAAAGGATACATGTCTTCTGTTGGGTCGGCTCGGAGGACTCAGTCTCCTTTCTCTATGGGACTGATCTGACATCAGTTGACGACGCCCAGCACAAGTGTGGTCAGGGTTGTATGACACCTGACCCTATGTCGAGAGAGGTTGAAAGAAGATATATGAGCTATTGAGTACAGAAGTGTTAACACAACATTAGCCATCAATATCTTTTTGATTCTAAGCCCAATTGGATCCAGTAGGTTATGAATTTATAAAAGGTTTGATGAATAAATTGATTGTGGTACAGCATTTGTATGAATCTTATTACTTATTGCCATATTGAAAATATAAGGATGTCATTAAAACACTGAATGTGCTTTTGCCACAATTCTATAAGCCAACACTGTATGTCAGTGCAAAGGTGTCAGTCCTCATGTGGCCGTATGTTACAAAGCAAACAAGAAAATTCATCACAAAAACTGGCACAGTCAGGAATCAAAGACACTGCATATGAACAAACACTGAAAACTACTATTAAATGGCATCATTATGCCATATTATGCCAGTATGATCCTAAATGTGTGTGTTAGCTGTCTTGGGCTATCACGGGATATTAACGTTATAGCAACTGAATCTCACCTGGGTGTCACAAGTAGCTCTTACAATCTGGTTAACATTGGGCAAGGAACCACCATAATATGGGGCCAAATTTCTGGCCTGCCGAGCTCTCTGTACCTGTAACTGAAACAGTGAAGGAAATTCACCAATTTAAGGCTTAGAAAGTCTCATGTACCAAATTAAGACCCATATGCCCTGAAATATCCTGGGTTTTCTGACAAAGTCAACTGCTGTCGAATAAAATTTGTTTCACAATTGAATGCTATTCTCTGGTGCATCTGAACAATTCCAACGCCATTGTTCTAAACCCAAAGACCGCTATAGATTTCTATCTCCTCCGATCGACGGCCCACGACCAAAATTTGCTCCCCAGCCCAACACGTAACATGCATGCACACACGCACACGCACTGATAGTTTCTGACCAAAGTTTAAAGACTGTGCAAAAGCACAAAGAAGCATGCAATATTACTGAATTTGAGTATTTCCCAGAACCTGTATAGTTTTTATCTCTCTAAATTCTCACTTCCATTGACTTTTAATGGACTATGAGTATGTTTCAGTAACGTTCTATCTGCTATTTTCTACGCTCTGCCACTTCCTGTGTAGCCTACATTGCACATTTCCCAAATCTGGTCTTATTTTAATGTTGGCAAATGTCAGTCTAATTACTGTTCTGTGGCTATTCAGGCTTGGTTGAAGTAACGTAAACAGAAAACTTAAGCTAACAAATCAAACATTGCTAACTTTTTTTACTCAACTTCGCATGCTTTACTATAATCTCAGACCGTTTTGCCATGTAATCCTACTCCCGTTTTACATCGCAACTGTTTTGGCTGCCACTTTCACTGCGATCTTGGCCTGTCAAACAGACATCGACACTTAAGTTACCTTGGTGGAAGTGATGTCCATCATAACCTCTTGGAAGGCGGCGGTGTCTTCAGCCTGGCGCTGAGTGTGAAGGGCAATTTTCTCGCTGAACTTGCGTGGATTACATCCCGCAGAGCCAGAGCCTGTCCCTTGGCTACACCCTCGGCCCCCAAAACCTGTACCTGCCATAAACATTATCGACCCGATAGTATTGACAGTAGTGAGTGAGTTGTTCAGTAAGCTATCGGTGACCTAAACACCCTCAAGAGGTAAACGTAAAGTACCATGGGAACTGCTGTTTGTTCTTCAGCGGAAAAACGCAGCCTGTCTCAGTAAAACTACACTGCCCATAGATGGAGCAACAGGTCTGTCGATAAACAGACCAAGAGTTCTGGGTAATGTAGTTCATGCAAATTTTGTTTCTAGATTTTATTATTAGTCTAGGTTACGTTGAATGCATACACAGTTGGGTACTGTCATCATAAAGTTCCAAAAGTTTTGCAGGCTTTCTAGTGCGTGGCGTCTGCCTTTCAGAATTCCTTCTCAATTTTCCAAGTTATGGCATTTCTTTGTAAACTATTTTCCAAAGGTTAGAAGCAACTCGGCGTCAATGGTGGCATTTAGTACTCTTTCAATTTTATGCATTACTATGGTTAAAAAATAGAAATTAAGATGCAATGTAACGTACGATTTCTATTAATAAAAACCTATAAAAAACTACATTTCCCTAGACCAGTCTCGGAACACTTTCAAAAGTGGCGCTTCACTTCCGCCGTGATAGTAGTAGTGCCGACCGACTTGTGTGAAGATGTCTGGAGATAACGTGGATGGTAAAGTTACACCAACCAGCAAAAATGTCTCACTGCCAATGTCCCGAGTGAGGCTGATAATGAAAAGTTCTCCAGATGTCTCAAATATTAACCAGGAAGCCCTCTTTTTAACAACAAAAGCAACGGTAAGGCTACATCCCTGGCTGTTTGTTTGCTAGTCACAAGGCAACTTGGCTAGGGACAAGCTAACACATTTTAACGGACTAAAGTAATAGTTTGCTCGTATATGTAAAAGGCAGTGGATGTTGTCAAAGTCAAATTAACGATGACAATCGTTTGGTCTTATTCTGGAGATTATATGTAACGTTAGTGTGCATATAGTCAATCCTACGTGCACAGTGATGAACAAAAGTGTTTTTCTGCAACGCGAACTGACGCAACGCTAGCCACGTTATAGTTAGCCTAAAATGCCATCAAACGTTACCTGCTTGATGGTCTGTTCTTAAAATTCTGTTTTTCATTCATTCATAAGTGCCATAGCTAAATATTGTGAAGCTCTGAAAGACGCTGATAATGTCGGTTAAGAGATCATGACTATAAATATGTTTTATGTGCATTCAGGAGCTTTTTGTACAACATCTAGCTCTTTCCTCGTTTAAAAATGGGTCTGGAAAAGAGAAGAACACGCTGTCATACCGTGACCTTGCCGACACTGCAGAGGCCACAGAGAACTTTCAGTTTCTCACCGGTATGTAACGTTAATCACTGAAGATATGATTATTTGTTGTTCTCCCGATCTTACACCAGTGTAACATAAATCATCTGCTATAATGACGAGACCTAGGGGCACTTATTTTGTTTTGCTTGTCATTCACAGACATCCTTCCAAAGAAGATCTTGGCAAAGGATTACCTGAAGTCTCTGGAAGAAAGGCAGGAGGAAGATGATATCTAATGGATCTAATAATCTGCAGTTTGCAAACCTGGATCTGTTGCCAACCAATCGCTCAGTGGCTGAGTTTCCCAAACCCTTTTAGCAGCTAAACAAGCACAAAATAGTTAAGATGGCAGGAGAGGTTTACCTTATAGCTGTCTTGATGGATCTTTTGTTGTTGTTTGATTTTGGTTTTCTTACTCTAAATGATACACTTTGCAGTGAGCTGAAATACTGGTAAGATGCACTATTGCAAAAGCATGATCATGGGCAACACTGTGATTAATTTATTTGACTTCCAGCTCTTTGACAGCTCTCAAAGACACAGTTTAGTACTGCTTTTCCACAACCAGGTCATTCATTGCACTGTTTTACGATTTTCTCAGGTTAAATGGTGCTTTACTGATGGATTCAGTCCATGGTGCTTGTTGAGGCATCCTGTCAGTGAAAAAAAATCAATCAAAAAAGGGGTACCTTGTGTTTATGCTCATTCTGGAAAACCAGTGGCATTGACTGTTCAGAAATCAGTCCTGCATATGAAATACTACTGCATTTGTGACCAATACCTGACCTAAATACAACTCAGGGTATTTAATTTTCTCTCTCTGTTAGAGGGCATTAGGACAGAATTGCTTTTAAAGGAGAAATCCGAAGTGAATCAGTCCAAAGCCCTGTTGTTCAAGGTCTGTCAGTTGATAAAAGAACAAAAAAATTGATGCAACCGAATAATGAACCGACAACCAACACCAAGTGAATGGGGCACAGTAACTTACTTTCAGTTTCATTTCACTATGCCCCATTCAGTTAACAATAGTTATTGGTTCGTTATCTGGTCTATGTTGCATCAAATTTTCTGGTTCTTTTTCCTACAGACAGCATTCAGTGACCTTGAACAACAGGGCTATTGACTGATTCACACCGTATTTCTTCTATAAGGAGTTTCTTTTTTTTTTTCCTTTTTGATTATCTTATTTGCTGAATCCAAGAAAAAAGGTTCCCACTGTCATATTTCTACAGAGGGTAAGAAGTGTAAAAATTCTGCACAATAATTGTCTAGTGGAAAGGTAGGGGTTTTAGTAATCCGTTTTATTTATTTATGCTATGACACATCCATATACCTTTTCATACGTATGTTCTCAGAAGAATCAGTGTAATACTGTGTATGAATACTCTTTATGTTTTTACAGAGGTGATGAAGACTTGGTTCGTTGCTCTCTCATTAATGTCTGACTTCTTTTTCATGCAGAAAACAAAGTGCACTGGTTAAGATTTGTATAGTTGCTAACAAGTAGCATAGTGTTCATATATGTTTGTATGAAAGTTTAGTCTGTACCATGTATGGAAATAAATGTGTTGCATAGTGTGGACATGTTTTATTTTTATACAAAATTTTCTCTTAAGATAATTTCTGTGGGATTCACAATGAAATTATTTGAATGATTGGAAAACTACAGCAAAGAATTTAAATCTAAAACTAGCAATACGAAGATATGCAAAAAAAAAAAAAAAATTAAGCGGTCTCGTTTGGCAATACATTTGGTGATGTGAAGGCTTTATGTGAGAATTGTCTATGCAGTCAGTTGAAATGACTAGTGTCCCTCACGTAGTCGCCATCTTTCTTTGAAGATTACACCTATACTCATTACACATAACACAAAAAATGTCTCATACAGTTAGTTTAAGCTCTTTACAAAAAATGAGCATTTTTCCAGGCTAAGGTTTTCATTTAAGGCTGCTTTGAAGTGCTGCAATACTATGTAGACGGAACAAGCCTGAAGGCTGAGAGTATAAAAATAGATTTTATTACCAAGGCTTAAGGTAGTTATCATAATGAATTATTCACTGAATTGTTAGGATGGTGTGTGCCAAATAGTGCAAATGAGACAAAGTAATTACCTCACCCAATGAAAATGAGCACAAGTAAAGAAATCAGTGGTTATTGGAAACAAAGGTTTTTCTATGTTGGACATGCATTGTTATGTTCAGAGTTTGCATGGCTACCATCTCTGTGCTAGTAGTTTGGCTAGCCGAAGTTGCATGAGTTCCAGGGTCCTCTCCAAGATCGACAGCTTCTCTTCCAGAACTGCTGCCAGTTCCTCTCGACTATGGATTGAGTCTCTCGAGTCGGACAACTTCTCTTTTATACTATAAAGAAAAAAGTAGGCAGGCTTTGACTATACATGTTAAAGTTATGACTTCCATCTTTAAAATATTTGTTATAGGTGTGTGCATGCCTTATTTGATATAAACAAATGTGGAATAACAATTCCTAAATGGCAAAATACTACTTGTACTGTATCAAGTGCTTCTATCTCATTACTATGTGTGGCTTTCCTGGAACCGTGAAATGTTAAAATTTTCTCCATTACCCTCCTATTCATAGTAATACAATATTAAATATAATCTGATGGTCATGTGGCTCCATAACTGTTCATACCGTGCATCCAAGTATGTCAAATAAATGATGTTTGATTTTCATCATCTGTTTGATTTTTACATTTTGGGTATTTTTCCATTTTTGTGCTGTAAAAATGACTGGCCTTAATAAAAAACGCGGGGACCGCAGTAAGTGTACAGTTGATTCCAGGCATTTAAAGGCATATCTACAGATCAGATGGTCAATGAAATCACAGAAATGTTTTTGTTCATATTTGTTTCTTAGCAGACGTTTTTGACCAACACAACCTTCGTAGGGGGCAGCTGTGGCCTACTTGTTAGGGCTGCAAGCTTGGAACCGAAGGGTTGCCAGGTTACTGCCCTCACTGCTCCCTTAGTGAGAGCTTTACTGTGTGTGTTTCACTAATTGGAACAAATGCAGAGACCAAATTCCTTGTGTGTGTGTGTATAAAAATACTCTTGACCAATAACACTGATGTTCTTCAATATATTTGATTTGATGACCAAACAAAAGAGAGGTACCTCACCCCAGCCCTCAGTAATCCTGAACAAATAACTGAATGTTATAGAAGTAACATGTCGCAAATTGAACTGCCAAATTTAGCTCACTGTTCGATGTATGGTCTACCAAAATTTCATGTTCTTTTCCCTACCAACAGCACCCAACAACCTCAAACAACAGACTATTAAAAGTAGCCTTCTCCGGACAATCACATTTAAAATTCACTAGACATTTCTGACTGAAAAGAATAACTAATGAACAATAGAAGAGTTAAAAAAAGGTTTAAAATATCCAAGTGGTCATTCATTAGCCTGGTTCCCATCGTTTCACTTTGTTCAAAGCATCTGGAATCCCTCAATTGGCGTATGTTTCCTTACTTAAGGGCAGATTACTTTCTGTGAACTTTAAAAATATTGGCCATGCCAGAGCTCTCTGTTTGCCAATAGCCCAGCCAAAATGTGTTGGGAGAAACTAAGTTAATGGAGAGATCCCCGAATGAGCTGTAGCAAAATGTGATATTGAGCAGAAGCTCTACACAGCTTTTTAGTTACTTGGAAGGGGATTAAAATGGATTTTTGCTGCTGATCCATGCAGCATCTGCTGTGTATATGAAACAAACTTATTCACTACACCTTAAAAACATGTTTGATTATACAAACATTCATGTGCTCTAGTTGTTTCATTAGTGACTCTTATTGACTGAAATATTTATTAAATTGCTAACAGTACTGCTTGTTGCTGTGTATGAAACCAGGTCCTCTGCGATCACTCACAGCTTTTGACGTCTGGATGAGGGCTTTTTTTGTTGGTGTGTGTGCTGGACACATCTAGAGCACTGAAACAGACCATGGATCTTAGTTGATGGCTGTGACCTCATGGTTGAGGTATGCAACCATTCTGGTGTGTGGAAAAATAGCAAACTCACATTTGCCTACATTCCAGTGTGTGTGTCTGTTTGTGTGTGTGTGTGTGTGTGTGTGTGTGCACACCTCATAAAATCCCTTTGTCTCAAGTCTTGTGTGGTACACATGAGCCAGTAAAACAAGCTTGTTCTTTCCAGCAGAGTTTAAAGCCTCCTTCTGCTGACAGGATTAATGGGAAGGCATCATGTTGTTTGGCTGCCATCTGGATGGTGTAGGTTATCATTTGTTCTTGTATAGGTTATGATGGGGATGAAAGACCATGAGTGAAGCTTACCTAGAAAAGGTGTAATGCTCTGTGCCCTCTCTCCTTTTCTCCTCTAGAGAGAAGAAAACTTTTTCCATGGTCTCTGCCGTCTGGACCACCTCCTTGTAGTCAGCCTGAACCACCTGCACATCCTGGCGGGCCTGTTCATCATACGAGGGTCCTCCTTCATCCATACCACTGGCCACTGACACAGCTTGCAGGGCAGCCCTGTTCTGGAGAGCGAGCAGACGGGTCTGCTCAAACTCCTCTTGCCCAACGACATCATCCCAGCAGACCGGGGTAGGCGGGGGCAGCCAGAAGCGCTGGCTGCAGTTAACTGGCCTGTCTGGCGTTTCGGAGACAAAAGGGCTGTCTGCAGGGAAGCCAGTCAGCAGCAGGTCCTGGAGGCCCGACCCCCAGTCATCCCAGTCTCCCAGCATTGGGTCCAGCTCATGTCCCAGTGCCGGGCACCAGACACAGAGGAGGAGACAGATGGGCAGCCAAGACTGCCCCACACCCCCCTGAAACAACAACATTGTGGCACTGCGACACAAAAGACTTATTAATTTGATGTGATGGGACTGAGAGCTATTTCATCAACTCCACCACTGAATTGATTGAATTTTCTTCTCCCACAAGGGCACACAAAATACACACATGCACGTGGGATATGAATGCCTAGAGTGAATGGAGGTACCCTTCTTTGAATAACCTTATATCTACATGCAAGTCTTTTTCATACTTTAAGAGGCTACTTGTGGTTTCTCAACGTTTTCCCCGTGCATCTAAGGCTAAGGGATGAGGATACTGAACTTTTCAACTTCAACTGAAAACTTTTCGTTTTATACGGCAAGTTGAACAAAAACGCCACAATGCTTTACTTGAATGACGGTCGGTGGCATAGTTCTACTATTTACTGAAAAAAGAACGTTGCGTCTACTTCAGACACAAATATCTCACGCTCCATCGTATCTTTTGTTTGTGGTGCTTTGTCAGAGCAAGTTTCCAGGGAAATCCCTGGTAATATACCGCATACGAAAAAAAATAGCAGACAGGTCTTAAGGTTTGAAGAGCTCTTTAACTTAACTATTGCTTTAAATACAAGTATTCAACTACTTACCTTGGAGAAAAGCGCCTCACTTCGAGCACAAGTAAAGCGCTCTCACGGGTGAGCTATTGGAAACTTTGAGTCGGTGGAGGCTGCGGACTTCGAAGCTTGCAACGCACCGTTTGTATGCCGGATCATGTCTTAAGCGACTATCTTCTAGCAGGGGGGGTTTCCAACAGCGCCTGATTGCGTCACTGGACTGTCTAGAGAGAGAAAGTAGTTTGTTTCTTTTCTGTGTTCTTAAAACTACTATAGCGGTTTTGAGTACTTGTATTTGGCCGCAATATGACCATACTTTTATTCCTGTAAACGATAATAAAAAAGATAATACTGTTTGTACTCTGACACTGCCTTAGCCAAATGGGTTTTTCCTTAACTTGTAACTGACAAATAAAAGGTCAAGTTTTACTGGCTAAAATTCCTTGGTATTTGTTAATATTACTATTTATTTTTGGCACACCATTATTCAGTGCAAATCCAAAGCAGACTACTAAAGGAGAACACCATTAAAGGTTGCTGGATTGGGACAGGATAATGCATCTTTCAAGACCTACATTTAGCTCCTTTTCATTTTTCTGTAACTACATAAAAATCACTCATAACATGTGGCAATGTCTGCCCCCATTTGCCAGTAGCCTACACACAACACTGTTGCTGGACTCTGACAGAGGCTGACGTCACCTGTGTTTCGTTGAAATTGGGTGTCCTGGCTCTGTTTACAGAAAAATAAAAAAGAACTGTCCATCTCAGAAACAAAAATAGACATGATGGGCAGACACTTCTATATGATGAGCAAAGCAAGTCAAAAAGATCTGGTGAGAGAAAATCTAAATTTTATTTTTATTAATTAATGCAATATACAGTCAAGCCAGAGAGTGAACTACAAGTGATACATATTCACATTATGTCCTAACAAGGTTTACAGCATATCTTTGAGTTTATCATAATAATTAACAAAAAGTAAAATACAAATTGAAAGCTCACACATTACAACATCAAGAAGAAAAACAACAAAACATCAAGGAACTTAGCAGTGTATTCAAATGCATCAATTTGAAAAGAAAAAGAGCTCACTATGACAGGAATGACAGAAAATTCAAATTTGGCATGTGGTTAAAAGCTATGAAGTTCAGAGAGTTTTTGAAAATCAATGACATGAATGGGAGGCTTCTAGCCAGAGGGCTGTGCAGGGATGCCGTCACAAAACAAACAAGCAAACAAAACAAACAAAAACTAAATAAAATCCTTTGGTCACTTTACTATTCCATGACTTATGTAAGGATATGGACTCACTTTCAGGAGAATGAATTGGTACTATTGGGGTGTCCTGGTTATAAAAGACATCAAAAAAAAACTTTTTAAAGGAATATTTAAAGGAGTATTCAAATGGTCATTTTGAAAATGATTGTCTTGGTTTGTGGTAGTTGTGGTGATGGTGGTGGTGGTGTGTGTGTGTGTGTGGGGGGGGGGCACTGTTCAGGACACTCCCTACATTCAAAGGAGGTAGATGAAAAGCAACAGACAAAGGGTATTGACTAACTATGGGCAAGATTTAGCTTACACACTGCAGGTCATAGTGCATTAAGGCCAAGATGTCCAAAAATGTTGTTCGAACACCACATGCAATTGGTTAACTTAAGACAAAAGTGAGGGAACCGAAAGGTAATAGAAGAGTAGCAGATATTAGTCCTTAGCTAGCAATACCTTAGTCTGAAGTCATATTTCATCATTCACCAAGATCATCTAATTGGTCAAAAACGTTTAAAAAGGTCATCATCTAGGATTCACCCAAGTGATACTGAATACATCATGATGCACTGGAAAGGTTATTAATGGAAAAACCTGTGCCTTAACACATTGTTTTGTTACATTAGAGGTTTTTATTATCTGTGCTCAATACTTTCTGTAGAAATGCACATGCTTCTAGTTGGGCTAAACAAAATAAGATGTGACGGCATGCAATTCTGGAAAGACAAAAAACAGGCATTTGCACAGCCCTGCCTGTTCGACAAACCTCCCAGGATAAAGGGATATTTTCTGATTTTGTAAAATAAATGCTGTATGCAAAATTAAAAATAAAATGAAAAAGTCAATGCAGCATATATCAGGCTTATGAGGTACTTCATGTGTATATACCTTTTTCTTTAGAAAAGTTATCCAAGTCATATTACTCCTTAAAGTTCCTATTGTAGCAGAAAATACCTCGTTCTTTTCATCTTTTCCTCGCTTTGCCCAACTAGATGTGGGCAATTTCTTTTAAAAACTGCTTAGAAAGTGCAAAATATAAATACTGATCATTCTATGCAGCATGTTCTTACAAGGTTGCATGATGATTAACATATAAATTCTTTTATGTTGAGAGGGGAGTGATTGAAAAGGCACACAGGGATGAGGGAGGAAGAAAAAAATCTTTAAAAAAAAAAAAACACCTAACTTCTACACAACCTTATTTGTACCATTCTGCTGAGGAATACTTTTGAAACGTCTAAAACCAACCAGTGCATTGGCTAAAAAAGGATACATTTATTATTCAATTTGTCACGTAGAATTATTCCCTTTATAAAATGGTTTTTGAAACAGAGAACTCATAGCTTATGCATGTTCTGCTATTTCTCTTACTCTAGAAGACAGCAGATTTGATTTTGACAACAGCTTCACTGATTTTATTGCCATAAAGTTACAAAATCAAGTCAAGTAGAGGATTGACACCCAAATCCTTGCTGTATTCGACTACTATATTCAGCTTACCACAATGGCATTTGCCGATCAGATACTGCACACTCTTCACTGGGAATCCATTTTGCCATAAACAGAGTCCAAAGATTCAGATGATGGCCCAAACATGTCATAATATGGCACAACCCTATATCAAATAGAAAAAAAAAAAAAACTACTTTCCAAATTTACAGTCTTATTCTGACAACTCAGAAAGCAATCCTCAACAGACTCAGCCCATCCCTGACTTGACATCAGTCATATATATCTTCCCAATCACACCACACTCATAAAAAGCTTCCTAGAACCATTACAGGTTCTTTAGGTCTCCTTGACTAAAAGATCTTGGTAAAACCTTGAACTATTCATGTTGAGTTTTGAAACGTTCATCGCTTTTCTGTGAACCTGACTGAGGGTTCAGTTTAGTACCCCATGCGGATGACATTGTTCATCATTTAAAATATTCAAAGGTTTGTTCCAAAGACCCTTTGGCAGGGCAGATCTTTTAAAGGCTCTTTTCATCTCCTCTGTTTGCTGTGCAGATCAGCACAACCAAATGGCATCTATACTAAATACAAAAAAGTCGCCCAGTCTTGGCTGAGGCATACTAAAATACATACGGGTGTTCACAGGCAGTTTTGAGAAATTAGAGTTAAGAGAAGATACGCATAAAACAAAGTCCAATTACAACATTTTTGGTCCCCTGATTATCTTTCTGGGCTTTAAAATGTCCCTCAAATTAGTCCTTAAAATTAAAAAACAACAACAACAAAAAACAACAAAAAAAGATTTTTGTTTTACAAAACAGTATTAGTAAGTGTTGTTTGGTCTCTATTCCTGTTCTTTGCCATCATATAGATCAGGAACACATGCTAGGGCCTGACACCGTTCTGAGGTAGTGTTCCAAGTTGGTATAAAAAGCCTGATCGTTCTGAAGCTCTTAAGGACAAGAAAAAGATTGACACATTTCAGATTTAGGCGCCCTATGTGTTTCCCAATTACAGTAATATGGCATAAATTTTGAAGACTGGTGCACTAAGTATATCCATTAAAAGATTCTTTCTGGCGAATGTTTAGTGATGGAATCTGAAACAGTATCCTCAGAGACCAAAGGTCATGCTGGTTTTACCAAAGAACCTGTCACGTTCAGAAGTATGAAACAGGGTACTGCACATCAATGAAGACCTGTCAGTCTATGTCTACAAAAGCTTACTATGGAAATTGACACACACCACCCTCAAAAAAAAAAAGAGAGACAGAAGAAAAAGGAGGGTCACTCAACTACATGTGCCATCATGCAGTGAGGCACAAAGGCCTTTACATGCAATGATTAAAATGGTGATGGATTTATCAAGACGAAAGAAGCTGATAACTCTGAATAATACAAATGTTGGTCATAGCATCCTAAGCTAACAGCTAGCATGCTCACTCAATACAAACTGTCCATAATAGTAGGGGTGATCTAGACATCACTGATTTTTTTGCTTTGAAAGGTTATCTTTTTAGAATTTTTTTGTTGCATGTTCTTCCTATTGCAGCTTACATCTAGATATAGATAGACTGAATTAATTTGGACATAGGTTGAGAGTATACAGTTTTTCCAATGGTAGCATTTACAATACATTCACCATGTTATGCTGTTGAGATCTGCTGGAAGGTTCCAAAAATAAAGGAACAAAAAAGGGAAGGATCTTGTATATATTTCACTGATCTTAGCCACTGATTAACAAAAAATGGCAATGGTAAAAATACTGGTGCTAACTTTGTGACAGAACTAAAATAAAGCTCAATGGGCAAGCCTTGCTAGAAACACACAACACCCTGCAGCCTAAACCCAAGGGGAAAGCATTCACACAAGCCAACATCCTAAAACTGGAGCGATCAGTAATAATTTCTACTTGCTCTCTGAACAAATATATATAGATAGAACAAGAATGGAAAAAACTAAAACAAAAATAAGCAGTATTTGTAGAATACAGACTAAAATGCCACTGCTCTTAAAAAATAACCTGTTGGTAGTGTTTACGCAGGTAAGTTATTTTGGCCAAACATTAGGAGTAGGAGAGTTTTATGACAATGTTGTTAAAACCTTCAGTGTAAAATCTGATACAGTCCTGAGAACACTGTATGTGCTTGCAAGTAATCATGAAATCTTCAGTCACATAAATACAGGGCCAAACTATAGTGCTGCATCATTTATTCTGATGAAACCAAGAAGTCTACAGCAATAAAGAAAAGTAGCTTGAGCCTTAACATTTATACAAAAATAGGATTTGAATTGCGATTGAACAATACAATTTATCCACAGTGCCAATCTGTTTTCAATAAAGCACCACCTTTCATCTGCCGAGAGCCCTCCAGCTTGCACTAAAACGCACTAATATCTTTGACACACAGATATGTTGCCCTTAACATTTGAATGATTTGGCAAATAACTTGAGGAAGGTTTGGATAACATCCAATGAAATCAAAAAACAATGATTAAAATAATAATAATAATAATAAAAAGAATCTTACATGATTCTATTTTGACTGATTCCATCAACACTTCCATTAGTACAATTTTTGCATAGGCTGTAACAATGTAGAACTTGGCATAAGTAGATGTCCATGGTTTTCTCTTGTACCAATGTTTGTCTCTGCGTCTATGTGTGGCTAATGTAACCCCAAGACCTTTACCCGCATTACTTTCGCCCCAATTTTGAGGTATACACTTCTAAACACCACTGGCAACACGATTCACAACTCCAAACTTCTTCTACAATAGTGCAAAACAATGTTTTTATACTTTTTTATACTTTTTAAGGAATTGCATATGTTGAGAACATCTGGAAATCTAAGGTGCTGGTATCAGAAGGTAGAACTTGTAACATTACAAAGATAAAATCATTGGAAATTCTTTTCATGACGGGTTTGAGAGTAAAGAATTTATGCAATATAACTGACTAACAAACCTAAGCATTAAAATGAAATGAGTAGATCAGAAAAGAGAACTACACAGGATGTTTGGACTTAAAAAGAGAGAGCAAAAACAAAAAAACAGGGAAAATAAAGGGGCAAATGTAAATGAAGGTGGATGTTCTGGCATTTCTGATTTGCTTAATACTGAATTGTGGGGCAGTCAATTGAAGAAGCTGGAAAATGGCAGATAAGCATATAAAAATGAATGTGTGATGAACTATGCATTGCAAGGGAAGCATGATGGATGATTTGGTACACGGCACATTAAAACAAAACAAATATATATAGAAATGTCCAAGAGTTGGGGGAAAAAAACAATGCCCTCTAAGCAAGACACGGGTCTCCATCATCTTAAAAATCTGCAATGACTGCAGAATGTGGCAAGCTCCTAGCAAATCCAAAGCAGTCGATTTGGCACTTGCAAGCTTAGTGAAATAATTAGTATCAGAGGGAAATTATCTAACAACCCAAAATACAAAGCCGCCTCAGCCATTTCAACTCAGCTGACATCACTTACAATCAAACATGACGGTTTCTGGACCACACAGAACAGGGGTGAGAAATCATACACTCAAAGAACTGAACTGAGGAGATATTTTCTTTTCAATCCAACTGAAGCCACTAATGCATCATCTAAGGAAGGCAACAATCAGTCTTGACCAGCTGATGTTGCTTAAACACAAAGCATCTCACCATTTCAGTCCGTCACAAATGACATCACTCTGCTCTGATATAAGGAAAGCACTGATGCAGGATCAGTGAGAATGATGCCACCCTTGGATATGACTAGAGAAAACTTCAGAACAAAAACTAAATAAAAGTTAACTTCAGAGAAATGACAACATTGTGACAATTATTCAGTCTCTCTCTTGCAATTGTGAGGAAATGGCTTGTGCTGTGATGTTACCATCCTATAAGTAACAGGTAACAAGAGGTAAACACGAGGCCACTTCAACACAATTGCACCTGGAGGACAGCACAGTTTGGCCATATCCTGCCTATGGCACAAACAGTTACAGAAACGGATGGAATATGCACCATGTTCATTATTTTTCAAAGTGCAACCAGACTAATATGTTGCGATACCAGCGCCAAATAATTACAGAAAACAAGCTAAAAAAAAGCTCTCATCAAGTACTTGAGTAACATAAATGCCCCATATACAGAGTCAGTTGGTATGCAAGTCAGTTATGGCGAAATGGAAAATCAATGTGACTAATTAGGAAAGCACAGGTTGACCAAAAGAAAGAAAAATTTGAATCTTAACAAATGAAGAACCTCATGGACCCGTCCATTGAGATTTAAGGTGACGTTACATTGCGGGATGAAGTACAAGTTGTTGCCCCTCTATATACTGAGGGGCTCTAGCACCTACAATTACAGCATCCATTTGTGCTTCAGATATTATGGACATTTATAATGGCAAATCTTGTTTGGCTTAGGTGAGTGGGGGTTGATACTGTACAAATAATTATCAGTTGTCGGCGTCATATATATATGGAAATGAGGACAAAAAAGGCAAATACTGCTACAAGAGGTAAACGGGATTTTGTGCTAAGCCCACTACAAAAAAACACACCCATGTCTTCTTATCTACAACATTAAAAAGTTATCTAAAATTCATACAGACAAAATTGTCACAGCTAAAATCTCTTTGTTAAGAATGCATAGTTAGAATTTTTTTTTTTTTTAAATCTGACCAAAACTGTGTCTCTGCAACCCAATAATCCATTACTAGGGGCTACATACAAATACAGTTTCAGGGGCATGTAATTTTTTTTTTTTTTTTTAGACCTTAGTGATAAAAAGGCAAATTTGCATGAAGAATCAATAGAAGCTTAAAATAAAAATGCAGACCAGTCTCTTTACTTTGATCTACAAAATAAAAAGACTAAAATTTCAGGCCCTAGCTGTAAACAGCACTCATGGTTAATTTGGGCCATAGTAAAGATCAATCTTTTAACCTCTTCCCAACAAGAGAGGTACACTGATTCTAAAACAACACTGAAAAAGAAAAAGTGGCATTATGTTAAGGGTCTTGGCGTCCAATTCAAACACAGTGAAACCATGAACTACATAGTAAGGATTCAAGCTCAAGCATTGTTTCCTTGCAAACACAAACCACACACACACACACACAACCTAAAGCACCCTCAAATCGGTTAGATTCAGTTTTTGACATGAAGCATACAGTGCCCATCATCGTCTTCCAGATGTGGGAGTCTGGAGGCATACAAGTCCAGTCAACCCCAACAAAAGACAAGATAGAGGCATGAACTTAGACAGAGCGCCATGCACTAGGAGATGCACTCCTGTCTGACTTACCCAGTATGATCTGACAGGACTGTGAAAGATTCTATGCCAACAGCAGAGCATTTAAATGGGACTACATGCTCACTATATTACTCCAACGCACTGGCCAACTTACTGCAGGGATTTGGTGCATTTTGAAAATGCCTTGAAACTTAACAAACAAAACAACCTTCACAGGTCAAATGCCCACAGCATCTAAATGCCGGCCAAGGTTGAAAGAGATTGATAGAAAACTAGTCAAATGTGCTCTCACATATGCGTGCGTGTGTGTGTATGCCATTAATGTATACGACGATGGGGAAAATAAAGTTTGAGATAATTCATCAACAGAAGGGCAGAAGCACCTGTGATTATCTTGGCTCAGAGCACAATCGGTGAAAGAACTGCGATCCTGTCCTACATAAGCAGTTTGAAGTGCCCAGCAAGGGCTTACTGATTGTACAAACAAATCCAAAGGTGTGTGTCAGGTAGGGGGTGAGGGGGAGTACAAGACTACAAGACGCATAGAGGTCAGATCCTTTTCGTACATAATTTTACCGTCATCATCCCCAAGCTCTTTAGAGAGCCAAAGTCTTTGATTTCCACATTACAGTGTCCTAGCCTTTCATTTCATAGCTTAGCAGTCCACACCATTTCATCTGATGAAATTGTAGTATTCAGTCTTTATATATATAATAAAAGCCTGTTTTTGGTCATCTTGCATAAAGGGCAAATACAGTAGGTCTAAACAGGCTGTCAAATGACACTAACACACATACGCTGATTAAGTACATTTATGGCATGCGCTGTGTCACTTTTTATGGACACACTGCTGGTTTAAGTCTTTTTCTACATGGGAAGCAGGGGGATCTAACAGACTTCCCCAACAACACAGCTTCATAGTTCATGCCCTCTCTCATTCATGCCCTTTCAAGGTCATGCCCCTAAGGTCTGTGAGTGCACTGCACACATAAGGACTGGAGTCACCAACGGTTACAATCAGGTCAACGTAATCCCACCACGCCAGTCCACTCAAGATACTAGACAACATTGTCAGTGTAAAAGGGATTCTGGGTAGGATTGCTCTCCTATGTAAACAAGTTAGCCCTACATGTACAAATATAAAACATTTACAATATACACACACACACACACACATATATATATATATAAAAAAAGAAAAAATGCTCACACACACGCCTGAACACACACACACGCGCACAGACAATATAGCATGGCCCCCCCCTCCCCCCGTGTGACACAACCTTACATCACATCATTAGATATTATGATGGGGTGGGTTGGCTGAATTTGTCTGGATTTTGGAATACACGTCATGGCCTTTTAGGAGCGTAATGGGGGGGAGGGTGTTTTTGTTTTGTTTTTTTTTTTGTTTGTTTGTCCGTCCGTCCATGTTGTCTCTCAGACATGGTGCTGTGTAACCTGTTCTGATGGAAGTCCACAGAGCACAGGGTCTTGCTGGAGCCACATTTTCATTCATTTCTGAAGTGCTGCTAGCCAGACAGAAAGATACAGAATTAAACAGAAAAACGGTTAAGAAGCCATTAGCCATTAGCTTGTCTTACAACATTAACATTCATTTTCCAAATACACTCCCATCCCTTGTGCCAAGGGGCTTCATAGTGCATGTCTATGGATGGGCTACCATGAAGCAACATGCAAACACATCAGAATTTTGACAACATGAACCAGATGTGAACCAGATGTTAACAACACATCACAAAAGGAGCAGAACAGAAAAAATGCAGTTACTCATTTCCTCAACTGTCCAACTACACACTATTACAAACAGGCAAGTCACACTCACATATTCTCTGTTTGTATACTTGCTTACTCAGATAATAGTACTTTGTTCTTTGTAGGCTGCAAAGCAATTGGTCACTGCCAACCAACTATGTTGCTAACTGGTTAGCAACTATGGTTTTGGGGAAACACCCCCCGGAAAGTGTGGTCCGTCCAGCTTACCCATGGCTGATCCAATGACTTGGGCTGGCGCTCAGGCAAAATACATGGTGCGCAGGGTGTCCTGGTGGATTTGTACCGCCTTAGCCAGGGCTTGCTGGTCCCGTCCATTACTCTGGCCTGATGTGTGGCTCCCCTCCGCACTGACGAACACACACACAGACAGACACACACACACACACACGTAAGGATGAGTATCATACTGCCATCTAGTGTTGAGGTGGGATCACCAACCTTTAATCCACATAGGTAGTCAGGCATCAGCTGATATACAGTACAAAATGGTGTAAGTGGGTTAGACCAGCTAGTTTACAGCTCCCCTTATGGGTCTAAGACATAAGATTAGTTAGCTGGCCTAACCCACTTCCAGCATTTCTTCAGCGACTATGCAAAGCTAGGCTAAACATCTCAGCCTGAGCCTTCCCTAGAAATGTGAGAGGTGCACTTTAATATTTTTGTAACACATTTAAAGTATCCTAAGTGTAAGGAAAGTATATTTTGCCCTATAATGAACTTTGCCTACATACACTTGAAATACTCTATAACTATTTGTTAGTGTGTTGAAAAATATATTTGGAAAAACAGACAACACACTTGCCTTGCATTTAAGTAAAATTTATAGTGCTGAAGCATACATTTTTGAGGGCTTAAACAATGCAACTAAAGTGTCCCAAAAAGTATCTTGAGTTGCCATTAAATCTTTAAAGAATATGGCAATGGATTTTGAGTGTACTTAAAAACCTGCTGTTAATGCATTAAGTTGTTCCACGATAATACACTCAATACAAACAAAAGCACTTTAAAAGGCACATTTCTGGACCCTAAGAACACGAAGAGAAGGGTTTGGAACCTCTTATCGAAGATGGAAAGTTTCCCAAAAACTTGCCATGGAGCAGCCCGTATAATCACCTGTCATGCTCCTTGTCCACCAGGTGATAGCGAGCACGGAATGCCACCAGGTGAGCGTAGTAGGCTGGCGCGGGGATGGACACGGAGCGGGTGCAGCGCACGTAGGTGTGACACAGCTGGTAGGTGAGCACCTGCAGCTCATCCGACGAGAAGTGGTTGTCATCCCACAGCACGTGGTAGTGTGAGGGCCTACTGGTGCCCTGGAGACAGAGAGAAAAGACCAAGACAATGGTTTAAATAATTAAAATAAATAAATAAATAAATAAATAAATAAATAAACAAACAAACAAACACACACATGATTAAGGCCCTGTTTACTCATATCTATTTTTATAAACGGATATTTTTTATATGTTTGGGCCTTTTTTTTTTTAGCCCCCTTTTGGAGATTTTTCTGGATTCTACTGGATACGTGTAAACGCAATTTAAAAAAATACATGGATAAAAAAAAAAAAAAAAAAACACAATTTATGAAAATATCTACATACATGTAAACAGGGCCTGTTACTAAGCTACGGGTTGAAGGCCAGCTGTGGATCTCAACAGAGGTCTGACAATAGAGGAATGTTATGGCAGCTGTGCCTACTGGTTAGAGCCTCGGGCATGTGATGAAGGGTGGTCGGTTCGAATCGCGACCAGAAGAAAAATGCGGGCAATCAAAGTGGTTGAACATCACTATCCCTTCCACATCCATGGCTGAGGTGCCCTTGAGAAAGGCACCTAATGCCTACCTGACTGACTCTCACCTTGCTGTGTGCTGTGAATGTGTGCTCCATGGCAAGTTTCCCAAAAACTTGCAATGGAGCAGCCCGTATAATTACCCGTCATGCTCCTTGTCCACCAGGTGATAGCGAGCACAGAATGTCACCAGGTGAGCGTAGTAGGCTGGCGCGGGGATGGACATGGAACGGAGGGTGGTCGGTTTGAATCGCGACCAGAAGAAAAATGTGGGCAATTAAAGTGGTTGAACATCACTGTCCCTTCCACATCCATGGCTAAAGTGCCCTTGAGAAAGGCACCTAACGCCTACCTGATTGACTCTCACCTTGCTGTGTATGTGTCTCACTGATTCATGGATGTTCTATGCACAAATATCATGGATGCATTTCAGCAGTTACCTGGATGCCTGCATGGCTGCAGAGGTAGAAGTCAAACTCTGATGGGTGAGTGATTTTGGTGTCCACTGTGGTCCCCGCAGGTATGTTGCCACTCTTGCCCACCTGGACAAAAAGTAAAGCTATTATTCTCAAACTCACACACGCACGCACGCACGCACACTATACAGCACTATAAGCTGTACTAGGTTTGAAATAAACCTTAAATATCTCTGTACTAGGTTTGAAATAAACCTTAAATATCCCAAAATCTCAAAGAAATACCAAGAGGTACTAAGCTAGCAAGCACAGATGACCCACCCTCTCATTCCTGTCCATGCAGAAGAGCCTGGTGTGGTGTCTCTTCTGTACAACCACAAAGGTGATGCCTGGCTGGTAGTCCTTCTCCAGCTTGATGCAAGCCTCACGGATAGCTAGCAACTCATGCTGGAGCACCTGTGAACAAGAACCGTTCATCTTTTAGCGGGTAACACCTGCCACGTCTCGTTTTGACAACTTGGCACACGAAATTCAAAATTAGTGAAAACACTTGGGTGGGAGCACAGGCTGAACAGAACAAGTCTGGAACTGGAACACTGGAACTCTGGAACACTACACACCAGTCAAATTAAAGGTGCAGTCATAGATGCAATGCCAGCATCGCTGACTTCACCTTTAAGGGGAAACAAAAAGTGAAGACGGACATGGGTGAGTGGTTGAGGGGGCTCACCTGGTTGAACTGGCCTTCGGAGATGCCGTCGCGGTAATAGATGATGCGGGTTGGCTTGAAGCGCGTGGACTTGTAGAACTGGATGAGCAGCTCACGCACCATGGCGGCCAGGTCCTGGATGATGTCCTGCCGGTGCTGCTGGACGCGCACCGTTGCACAGTAACGGCTGGGGTGCGCATCCATGCTGCCCACCACCTAAACACATTACACAGAGGATAGGGGAGGATTACGCACAGGAGATGAATACATGCAAAAAGAGCAATGCAGTCTACGGAGATCCGCACCTTGTGAACTATTCACCACATATTTATCACTATTTGTGATTGAACATCCCTCTCCCATGTTCACATCCACAGCTGAGGTGCCCGTGAGCAAAGCGCCTAGCCGCTAACTGCTACCCACTGCTCAGGGACTGTGTGTGCTTTACATTACTGAGTGTTCACTGTGTGTCACACTAATTTACAGGCCGGACATTTAATGACGGGAATAACACCGTCAAATACAAACAGTGTGACTAACGGTGATATTTTTTCCATTAACAAATAATCAAAATAATGACTTCCCTCGTTACAACAGCTTTAGCATTAATGTCAATTAAAGCGGCTTGTTACTATAATTAACCTGTCGGTACAACAGAAGCATGCTTATCACCACATTCTTTCCTGTAAGGCTTCATTACCCATGTAGTTCTCGTCAGAGATCTCACGCACATGAAGTAAAACTGCATGATCAGAGCTTTCCAACACTACTACTACTACTAATTGCTACTCTGTGCACCATACAATGCACAAAATATGAGAATTAATTAAATATTTTGTGTCATTAGGCCTACATATTTCTTCAAATTGCTAAGTTTTAGTAGTATCCCACCATCATGATTCTTATGCCAGATTCCAGACAATCCCCCCTACCCAAATATGAAATTGTACTTATACTGGCACATCTCCTAAGGTGAGATGTCAGTCAGTCAAGCAATCAATCAATAAATGCAGGTGTATTCTCGCCTAGTATGTATGACTATTTTTGGGTCAGTTAAGTGAACTTAATGAATGTGGGTTTTGATCACATTTTTAGTTGTATTTCATTGTCTGGAGTCATATGCTAAATATCTTTCTTTGACATAAAGGCTGGCGTATGCCATAAAATGAGATTAGGCTGCAAAAAAAAAAAAGGTAAAAGGTAACGCAATAGTTACTTTCCCTGGTAACTACTTACTTCTATACATCAGTAACTCAGTTACTTTTTGAGAGAAGTAACTAGTAACTAATTACTTTTGAAAAAAATACTCTCTCATCACTGCTCACACTCATGTCTTTCACAGGACCAAAAGAGTGTATATACACATCTGCTGTACTGTCAGACCCAAGAGTGAATAGCAGGAACCTATGGCCTGGTTATTGGGAATCCTATGAATACTAAAACAATGAGCACCTTGCAAACTTATGGTTGTACACAACTGCATCCATTTTCACAGCACTTTTTTCACTTTTAAAAATGTCCCTTACCGCGGCAATAGAGGGCTTCTTTCCATCACCAGCAGGGGGGTGAGTGACATCAGCTCCCAGGAAGATAACAGGCTGCTGGAACACTAGTGGCCTACAGTGCACGCACACACACACACACGCAATACAAATCCTGCTTAGTCAACATGCATCTTAATTATGTCATTCATTTTGCGTCCTTATAATAGCATCTGGCACGCTTTGCGCCAGACCACACCTCTTCTTTTTGCTGACACACCCGTGACGGCGAAGTGTCATCTGCTATCTAGACAACATGATTTTTGGTCTGAGAAAATGAACGATGCACTAGCACAGAATAGTAATTACACCATGCGCAAATGCACAGTGTGCCACGGCATGATAGGGCCCTCAATGTATAATGAAAAAACACAAATCAAAAGTACTGCATGAACAACACACAAAACTAAGTATTGCATGAACAAAAGATACGCAAACACACAAAATGCAAGCAGATTGAATTCACTAAAGTACAGCACTTTTTCCTGAATGGTGTTAGCATTCCAAATGACACTGACCTGCCCTGTGGGAGCAGGATGTTGTTGACTCCTCCTAGCTTGACGTTAATCTTCAGGCAGAGGTTGGAGAGGGTCTGCGGTGTGGTCTTCAGAACATTCTTCACCTGCACACACTGGGTAGCCATGCCCAGCACTGTATCACCCACACGCTTCACCTCAGCTGCAAGAGACAAACAATGTGTCAAGACATCCGTTTGCCCTTACTTCCCTCCTGGTAACTCAATGTGGAAAACATTTTTGGCCTTAGAGCCATTTTTGGCCTAAGATGTAAAATTTATTAGATTATACATTATGCATATAATCTAAGGAGAAGTTTATGCACTTAACACACTGAATTTGTATGTGGGACGTGTTGCACTACTGCAGAGGGGTTTGGAGGACAAGCCAGCTCACCATAGACTGGGGTCTTGCCAGGGAGAATGACCACCACGAGCTGCAGGCCTTGGTAGGTGTACTTAAGGTGCTTGAACATGGGCTCCACGCTGTCGGCTCCCTGGGCGTACTTGCAGAAGCAGGGCTGGCCCTGGATAGGCATGCCGGCGTCTCGAGAGATCTTACGCAGCTGGTCTGTAAACGCCCTAAAAAATGAGAAAGAAAAGCATGAGCTCACTCCAAAATTCTGCAACTTCATCAACATTTATCAGTACAACGTGCAATGCCAAATCCCATCCTGGCAAGTCTTTAAATCCACCCGTCACTGAACAATTTTTCCTTGACTGCGGTGGTTTCAGGAGAATGAGTGCAGAGAGGGTAAAAGCGGAGTGAGAGGCACAAACATTCATGAAGTTCTGTGTTCTATTTTTCGAAAAGGTGTGTGTGTGTGCGGGGAGGTTCCCCTTTATGCAGACCAGAGTCGAGCCCTCATACACTGATACAAAAGATCATTGAAACGTTTATATTGTGACGTTATGTGACAGACCAGAACTATTCAAGTTTGCACCCACTGTAAAGTATTATGTTGCTTTCTCTTGGTAAGTATTCAATGATATTTGGCGAGTAAGAACAGAGACCTCTGGCCCACTAGCAGGCCAATGGAGGGGCTTGACTTACTTGAGGAGCAGCTCAGTGCACTGCCTCTGTGGGGCGAAGCAGGCGATGGCCCACACCTTGATCTCAATGCCTGTGTGGAACTGTTTATTTCTCATGTCCCACACCCCCTGGATCGGGGTCGCTATTGCTTTATTCTGAAACAAACAAGACAGGAATGCCACAGGGGTCAAAAGTGACATTTTGTGGTAAATCAATTAACAGAGCAAAACACTTTCAAGATTATGCATATTTTCCCAGGGAGTTACTATACTAATGCCATGAGACATTAGTGCACGCTTTTTTGCCCAAAATATTTTTCTAATAAATTTATCAGAACGGGAGCTTTCTAAATGTCAGATGTACAGGATTGTTTAGATGCAAAGGTACAGGTTTATCTAGTTAAAGGGGAAATCCAGAGTGAATCAATCAATAGCCCTGCTGTTTGAGATCACTGAGTGCTGTCTGTAGGAAAAAGAACCAGAAAATGTAATACAACACAGGCTGAATAGCAAAACAGACAACTAACATTAACTGAATGGGGCATAGGAAAATGTAACAAAGTTAGTTTCTGTACCCCATTCAGTTAGTGTTAGCTACCAAGGCTGAAATGAGCTGCTGAATGAATACTTGTGGATGTTATGTTGTGGAATAGCATCTGACTGATTAAGACACAGCTGTGTGATTGACACATACCCGGCCACCATAGAGGATCGATGGGGCTTGGAGGACACGGCCGTTGACCTCTGTCATTTCGTCCCTCACCATGACCCCAAACTCACGAACGTAAGGATCAGTGTTAAAGTTGGCACTTCTCATCTGCATGGAGAAATAAACACAGGGTCAGTGCTCTGGCAAAACAACAACAGCTTCGACCATTTTAAAAAGGGCCTGCTGATGTCTTGAGTGTGAATGAATAATTCAGGTTCCTGTGCATCATAAATGTATGCCTTTCAGTTAGCTGATCATAAGTTTCCCCGGTATTACATTATTTGGCCAAGCTTCCAAAAGCTGATGCCTCTACAAACGAGTTGATTGCTGCCCTGTGTAAAAGCCAAGACACTCCGTGACCTTCCAGGCCACTAAGCACATAAGGATCTCCAAGGTCTTAATTGGCTTGAGTGTTGAGCTAATCAAGAGCAAGAGCCTCATATTTCAGCTCGTACCAACTTGAGACAGTGAAAAATACTGTTATAATCAGGGGAATTCAAACAGGACACACAC
This sequence comes from Tenualosa thibaudeaui, assembly GCA_027481765.1. NCBI lineage: Eukaryota > Metazoa > Chordata > Actinopteri > Clupeiformes > Clupeidae > Tenualosa > Tenualosa thibaudeaui. The sequence continues at coordinate 2,204,594 of JAIFZK010000039.1, read as the reverse complement.
ACACACTGGCACACCCAGACTCACCAGCTTGCTGATCTCATCCTGGCGGTCGGGCGCAGAGCGCGCAGTGGCACGAATCATAGTGGAGGTCTGATTGTCTGTCAGCTTCTTTATACACCTCTGCCCCGCCACTATGTTGCACACCTGGAGAGAGGCAGCACGATGGTTATTAACACAGAGCACAGTTCAAAGGATTGAGGAAGCCAAAGCCAAAGTTCATGTAGATGGCCGACTCACCTCAAGAGGAAGGTATGTGTGCTTCTGCTCCTGGCCCACCTGTAGGCATGGCAGATGAGGGTACCTTAGCACCAGTTTGTATTTGTCTTTGAAGTACTGAGCTACAGTGCATTCAATGGTCTGGCCATTTTCCTGCTGCAGAGGGAATCTGTTGACGAAAAACAAAGAACACAGACCCAGACACTTAGTTCCGACTACCATCTGCAGAAGCTGTTTTGATATGCTCACATATCGTCTCTGCAGGGCTGCAACAGTAAGCATCATTTAAGCACTATGCTCAGCCAAAGTATTATTCAGGCTGAGAGCCAGCGGAGTGATGTTTGTGTAATGGCTACAAGAAAAAAACAGAGAGACTGAGACGGGGCTCTTACGTCTGATGGCTGGCGGGCCTTCTTGTCACATTGCATACTCTGTACTTTCTCTTCATCTGTCCGCAGTGAGTGATCTCAACCTTCAGGCCTGTGGCGGCAGACAACAACAGCAGTGCAAATCAGCCACTGAGCCTTTGCCAGCAGTTGCCAGCTGTGCAGAGGCTGAGAAAAATACACTGATTCCAACTCCCAACAATCTGACTTGCTCAGGACTGACAGCTTGCATAAGAATGAAGAACAAACTCCAGCAGTAACTTAGATAGTGTGTTACAGTGGTTGGGGCAGCGGTGGAAAAAATTAACTACAATCGTACACCGTTGTGCCCTTGAGCAAGGCACTTAACCCTAAGTTGGTGTAGGGGAAACTGGCCCCGATGTAACTGATAGTTGACAAATGTACGTTGCTTTAGATAAAAGCATCTGCTAAATGCATCATAAGTGTATGTAAATGTAAAATCACCGGTCATTTCATGGTCTGGCTTCAGGTAAATTACAAACAGTTTTGATTTCACCGTCTGGATGGACAAACATGCATCTTACCTTTGATTTCCTTAGTAAACTTGACTCTCTGGGAGTCAGTTAAGGGCTTCTGTTGTTCTTCAATGCTTTTGAAATCCAAGACTTCACACATGAACTCAATCACAGGCTGGGCTTTGTAGAAAGCAGTGGCAGACACTGAAAAACACAATTCAGCAACATCATAAGCAGGGAAACACGCTGTGCCTATCAATGTCCCTCGACTGTTCTAAAAAAAAATAAAATAAAAAAATACTGGAACCAACAACCTCCTGGGGATATGGCCTAAATATCTTTTATCTCTGTTATTGTATTCCAACTCACCATCAATATTCAGCATCATTTTCCACAAGGAGGGTCTGACGGATTGGTGGAAGCCGAACCAGACCTCTCTCCCGCCACCGAGGGGATTGGAGCAGCCCTCTGAGGAGGTGAAGAAGGAGCGGCCAACTGGGGTATAACTACAGCACAGGAGGGGGGGGACAAGCAGATGAGTTCAGTCAAGTTATTCACACACACTTTCACAGCACAGTTAAAAGATGCACTCAGGTGTTTGACCTGACGCAAAATTGAATGTTGTGCCCTACCAGGACAAAAGACCAAAGACTTCTTTAATTAGGACTACTGACCATCATTCAAACATGTCAATAAGCAATGTTGACAAATATCAAACAGTAGCATCATCAAGGGGGAATCAGCAAAAAAGTGAAACACAAGAGACACACAAGCCTGAATTCTTGCATGCTTCTGCTGATGATGGATGTCTATTGGAAGATATTTCATCAGTTCCTCGAGTCCTGCCCTGGTTAACCAGCTTCATGTCACCCCTCATCTACCAGTACCTCTAAAGTAGCCCCAAAGATGGTGAAGGTGATGTGCATAAAACACACACACACACACAGACACAGACAGACAACTTTTCTCACTTCATTGAGGGCAAATGTCTCATGACCACATCCAGGGCCTGGATAGTCTCAAAGGGGATACTTGGCAGACGTCCAGACAGTGCTTCGTGAAGGGCTTGCAAGCTGACACACGACACCCACTTGATGGCCACCTTGAAACTGCGGTCCTTCCCCTCCCCAGGGATGGTCACTTCCAGCTCCACCTGTGCAGGAGGATTCACACATCAAGTCAGCATGGAGCCAAAGAAATGGGAGACACTGATGGGGCTTTTCCAATACACCGTTCTGGCACTACTCGACTCAACTCACTATTTTCGCTTCTCCAATGGGAATTGTACCTGGTACCCAGGGCAGTGGTAGTGTAACAGTAGTGCAGTGGTTGAGGAACTTGGCTAGCATGCTAGTAGCCTGGAAATTGTGGGTTCAAATCCCATTCACCACCGCTGTGCTGTTGAGCAAGGCACTTAACCCTTAGTTGCTCTAGGAGAGACTGGCCCTGAACTAATTGATAGTTGACAATTGTAAGTCCCTTTGGATAAAAGCGTCTTGTAATGCGTAAATGTAAATGTACATGTACCCGTTGTGATTTTCTGTACCTGTTTTGGACAGGTTCTATCCAAGCTGAGCTGACAATAAAATGTGACATGAACAGACTGGCAGCCACTAATTGGTCTGAGTCACACAGTTTACATGCAAGAATCAAATTTGCCATGAATTTGAACTATTGTGCTCCTTTTGATAACATTGAGCCATGATGAAAAAAAATCACATCATTGGTTGCAAGAGCATGTGCTACCCCTTGCCCCACCCACCACATACACACCAAGGAGGTACCATTTTGTCACAGCAAACCAACCAAACCGAGTAGAGTAGTTTAGAGTCAAGCTGGTACCATGTCATAGAAAAGCGGCATAAACTGGAGTTTAGCTAACAGTGCTCCAACAGTGTAGCAATGCCCTTTCACAAAGATGGACACAGCTAAACAATTAGGGATAACAACTGCCGAGGCATCCTGCTATACAGAACTAATGGACAAAGAGAGGCAACTCTCAACACCTACACACTCTTGTAGGTATGTGCATCAGCAACAGGGATGCATTACTAGCATGCTGGAAACATGTGGTTCCATTTAAAGAGGAGTCGACCTGCTTTGTTTGTTGGACTACAGCCTTTGATGGATAGTGGTTTTAGTTGATTCCACTGTTGCGAAGCTTGCTTGCTAGCATTTTAACCATCATGTCCTATAATCATCAGTAACCTCTGGGACAGAGCACTGAAATGGAGTGTGGATTATTAAGAATGCATAGACTTACTTTGTCCCTTCCAATAGGCAATGGCATAGCTGTATAGAGGTTCTTTCTTCCATCATAGACTGGCTTCCGATCTCCAAAGATCTGTGTTTTAAAGTGCTGGACCATGTGCGCCACAATTTCACTGCAAGAACAAAAAAAAAAAAATCAGTGGAATATTGTGAACGTTGCATGGAGACATTTCAACATTAGCAATCATATCAAGGCACTTCTCACGGGTAGCCCATACCGATTGACTCTTCGTGGGCATTTCTCAGGCTTGATGTCAATGTCGTAATGGTACACCTCCAGTTTGGGAATCTCCATCTCAAAGAAGTTAGCCTGTAGCTTGATTGGTCGGCCCATGGTGCCAAAGTCAGGCCGTTGGGGAGGTTTGAATACATATTCTGGAGGTGGAGGGGGGGAAGGGGAGCCTACAGGAATAAATAAAACACACGTTTACTGAATACGTCCACTCAGGGTCTGGCAAAATGGCAGGCGGCCAACAAAAAGTCCTTCACAATATCACAAATTCCTTGCTGTCACTATCAATTACCTAAAATATCAGGTGACATTTATGGCAGAAGAGATGCCAAACCAAACAGAGGGGAAGCTAACATTCCTCTTTTGCCTCTAGTGCTATCTTTTGCACCGACATGAGATGAACTTAGGCCAGACCTCCTGAGGAACACAATATTAATTTGCTTATCTGCAGCCTACAGCAATGCATTTATAGACACACAAACAATCCTATATAGTACACAACACTCACCACACACAAAGAAGCCTGACCTCTGACAAAGTGGAACAAGTTTTAAAAGTTCCCTCCAGTACCAGTAACTACTGGTCTTGCATGCTACTATGACAGTCAAGTCGGAGTCAGAGCTTTGAAGACAAACATTCAAGAAGTTGTGATGTAGGCCAATATCTTGATAATCTTAATAACGTTAATAAACTTGATGAGGCCGTAATTATGATGTTTTGTCTGATGCAACCAGATAATGCTACCTAGGTGTGGCTAACAGATTATTTCAGATATGCAGGACTATACCCTTATATTTCAAAGATTACGATATCAGATTCAAGAGGTCAGCACCCTGCACTCTTCAAGCTCTCTAAACCCTAGGAGGAAGATGAACGCAAATATGAAAATTCTAGTCCTAGCGTAATGCATTAGGCTAGACCAAAATCATGTAAGCAAAGTAGGGAGAAACTGACATGCCTCTGGATCTGAACACAGGTCTCTGCCCTATCTACAGTCCATGTCAAAGATGCTTCATGACATAGCTTTGAGAGTTACCACTGATGTTGAGCATCAGTTGTTTCTTAAGTGACTGTCTTTAGATCAGCAATTACTCCAGAAGTTACCTAGTTTACCTAGTTACCTAGTAACCTGACTTCATAGTAACCCAAATTAGTTTTCCCTCATTTTAGCAAAGACCAAAAAAAAAAACATATAACTTGTGACTTAATGAAATTTGCTGAAAATTGCTTTCAACATATACTCAAAAACAAAGCAGATGTAGTTAAGGAGGCCCTAAGAGAGTGATAAGAGACATGACAAATAAATGTCAGTTGCTGGCCTGGGGGACATCCCTGTTTGTAAGCACACAGTCCAAAACAATTGAGCTACCCATCATTTTGCATTACTTGTGATCCAATTATCAACACTCAAATTATCTCTGGAAACTTACTGACAGCAAACATTCAACCAACTATTGCTTTGTAAGCAAGAATCTGTCTATGCAACAGGTGCACAGTTCAATTTTGATGCCGGTAAAACTGTTAAGAGACCCAGGGCAAGCCATACACCAAAAGTCACCCCAATAACATGTCCAAAGACAAAGCATGATCAAATAGTCACACAAGATTTAGGTACTGCATACATAGCCCGACAACACAGAATGAAAACTAACAACTTTTATTATTCTATTTAGTTCTACATAACAAGGCCAAAGGGCCATTTAAGGATTTCAAAACCGGCATCACCATTTCAAATGGTGCTCCACAAAGCATATCCTTGCCTTAACGTTATCTGTCGCTGAACAGCAACATGCAAGAGGAGATTCTCAGAAGTTGTTCGTAGAAGACGCCCCTAGAGCCTTATCAAAAAGACCACTCCAGCCACCTAAAACCTGGAAATCTAGTTAGCATTTTTTACCACACCTTAAACCAGTCGAGCAACCGAGGACAACTACCATGCTGTTCTAATTCATTAACCCGATGCAAACCAAAAAACGAAACTTGTGTATCGATTACGTTACTGGCAAAGTCATTCATGCCTCGCTATAAGTCAGGACGAAATGGTTCAAATGCATACGTTACAAACACCAGGTTATTCTGCAACAAACATGAACTAAGTTTATTATTGATAGCAAATCAAATCGCCAACATGTTTCGTGTAACCTGTTAATTGTCCGATAGCATGCTAGGAATCAGCCGAGATGAACTCGACAAAACAAGCTTGCAAGGCTAAGGTTAAACCAGCAGCAGACCCCTGTTTAAACAAACATCACATGTGAATTGTTTTTGTAAATTGAGGTCAAACTACATGCAGTTTTAATTGCCCATGTTGCTTTTTAGCCATTTTGCCCTAGTCCGCTGAAAATTGTGATAGTACACAAGCCCAGACATGTAACTGCCTAGTGTTGACTTGCTAACTAGCTAATTCCAAAAACGAGTTTCTTGTGTTGCCAAACATTGGCCTCGGTAAAGGCTGGGTTGCCTACCTAGCTAGCAAAAGTATCGTGCTTGTTAAGTAAGGGTTGCTGATGTATTTATCCCAGCACGTCCGTAGTTATTCAATACGAAAATACAGAGAAAGAGCGAATATGAAGCTATTCTCCCTCTTTAAAGCATCGCGTCAAAGATATGTAGCGTTATACATGTATGTAATTTACCGCCTTATGAAAACAGATTAGCTAACAAGGTAGCTTGCTAACATTAGCACAATGCCAACTAACTAACCTTAGCTTAGAGGCAAGAAAAACAACAAGGCCTAAAGCTTAAACGTGGACGACAAGTTCAGGAACAAAACATTTTAGTGTCCCTTATGGTATTGTGTCGCAAAGTTCGTAAGTGTTTACATATTCACGCTTTGTATTCGTGCTCTTCAAACCTTATTGTTTCTTGGCTAATACTAGCAAGCGAAATTATGGACGCAAATGTTTGCTAGCTCGAAAGCTATTGATAGCTACTTACTCCCACCAGCAGCTGCTCCACTCGGATACATTTTGGACGTCTTCCTGCAGCACCGTGTAGTTGCAGTTATTCCACTACAGTTATTAATAGCTATTGGAACACATGCGATGGTAAATTGTTACTTTAAAACAGTATAGTTTGGCAGGGACAAAAAGGTTTAAAGCACTAAAATACACCACCACGAGAGGCTGTTGATCCCTGCCCCTAGTTAAAATGGCCGGCTGGCATCAAAAGTCCCGAAGTCCACGCCTCTGCCGGTCTACGTTGAAGTTATATGTTGTTACATTTTGCTACATTAATTGCAGATTTATTGTATTTAAGCCTACATTGTTGCAAGTATTGTGCATACCTATTGCACACAAGATACTGCAAGGATAGCATTGTTTATTTAAGTAAATTATGATTGCTCAAGACAGAAAAACTAAATATAAACAAAGAGTACTATTAATTCCATAGGGTTATTTAAGGGTGGCCTTTAAGATTTTTGAGAGAGCCTCAAAAAGCAGGATAACATTTTTATGTCATATAGTTTTATCATTACTATCATTACAATTATAATGATAAAATGTTATTGTCACATGCATATAGTTACTGTGTAAAAAATTTGGGGGGGGGGGGGGGGGGTTGGGGTAGGAGGGGCCATGATAAAGAGCACATAGTGGCATATCAGGGGCACATAACGTGCCTTGGTGGCTAAGGGCTGCATTAAGATGGGGATCTACTATGCCTATTGTTGAGTTATCATTCCTACTTATCTTTACTAACATTATGTCATGTCTATATTATAAGCTGCTTTGGACAAAGCTACCTTACCTGGGTAGAGGTTGAATTGTTTTTTCTTCTATCATTATCATACTATATGCATTGCATTATAACAGTAAATATATTGATAAGTTTACACTATGTATTGATGATCCTTGAACTATTGAAAACTACTCTCAGTTCCTTCTGTTTAAAACATAATTTAAATATATTTTTTTATGTCATCACCCACATCAGTGTTAAAATTGCAGAACGGTAGCTTAGATATCAACCCAATGTGTGAGTGCTTGCCGAGACCTACAGGAGCCAAAAGTGTTGAAACAAAAGTGAAGTTGGATGTTTAAATGACATTCTTAATCTTTTAAAAATAATGTCAGTCAAGATAAAATTAGCATTATTTCATGCAGGAAACTGCCATACAACAATCAATGTTTGGCATGTTTTATCCAGCTTTATCCTGTTTTATCCAGCTATTTAAAGAAAGTTAATACTCAAGTGTCACTTATTCAGTCTATGCTCCCTTATAAGCATATTTACCTATCTATCTTGCAAAGGTTTTGCATAATTTTAGAGTGGTTGTGTAGAGTAGACAAACTATTTTCTTAGAATACACTTTTTCAGAACTCATTTTTCTTTTGTTTAACTTATCTTCTGATTCATATCTCTAATAAAAGTATGGTATGAAAGATTAAGAATAAGAGGTTAAGTGCATTCCTGGCGTTCAGAAATGAAGCCAGGAGATATTCTTGGAAGAGCTGGGTCTTCAAGAGTTTTGAAGGTGGAGAGGGTATCTGTTGATTTGGTAGCGCTTGGAAGGTCATTCCACCAGCGAGGAACAACACATGAGAAGAGTCTGGATTGACCTGCGTAAGGTGTTGGCCATGCTAGATAGTATTCCTTGGCAGAGTAAAGTGGTCGGCGGGTGACATAGGGCTCAGGTTCATGATGAACTTCTGGCAGTGATAATTTACATGCACATTTGTACTATTTCCTTATTTCTTTCATGTTATGGTGTAGTTTGCACTTATGCCCTTTGATGTGTAGATGAATCTCAATGAAACATAAGCACACAATTTTCCAGCACACAATTTTCAACTATTTAATATGAAACACACATACATACACATTATTTCTGATGAAAGTTTGGATGAATATTTTGATAACAAGCCATTCCCATCAAATGTAATGTAGCAATCTCTGATGACACATTCATAACTATTGTAAACTATGATACATATGACCATGGTCAGTTTTTCAATTGAGGTTAAGTGCATAGTGAATTCCTGAATTCTGTAATTATTTGAAAGAAACCAGTTTGATGGTAGACAGAAATTGTGGGTAATAGAACAAATTACGCCTTTCGCCAATAGGGGGTGTCTGATATTGTAAAACCCTGAGTTTGCTGAAAAAAATAACAAGATGCGTACCTACACAACAGACATGTCGTGAGAGAAAGAGAGAAATGCATGTGTTGATAGATTGAAAGTCTCGCTCTCTCTCTCTCCCACAGTAACACACACACACACACAAACATATTCACTTAGGCCAGCTATTGTTACATCTTGGCAATTCATGTGGAATTTGGTTGACCTAGATATCTTATGACACACAAGCAAATGCTCTTGGAGTGGGACCCACAGTCTGCACTTTCCTTTGACCCTGATAGTAATAGATGGTTCATGAATTAGTTAATATGGTAGACTTAGGACCATGCTCCCATATTCTAAATAGACATATATCCAAATACAATTTTCAGATATGCATCTTTGTTGAGTATGGCCTACTGGTTTAACTGATGTACAACTGTTTCACACTGCCACATAGGTAAGCTATGGGAACTACAAAACTGCCACCATTGAACACGGTCAGGATTTTGAAATCATTTTCATCTCAGTAGAGAACATTCCTGTCATGACATGAAGATGGATGCATATGCCATTGCTGCTGTAAAACATAGGGTTGGATTGGGAATCTACCATAAATATTATTTATTTTATTAAACATCAGTCTCATGGTGTCTGATGTTCACCCTGATGTTCACCCCACCCACTCACTTTCACACAAATAAATAAAATAGTTCCCCAGTGCCATCAGATTTGAGCCTTTCACTTTTGAAACTTTCAGGAAGAACACTAGGCTCATCATACAGTATTTGTCGCAGTTCTTGGATAGATGTATCATTGCAATATCCGTCCTTGCATTCACAATTTACACAGCCACAACTATATAGTAATCTATGACAACAGCTCAGTCAGAAGACTTTAAGCATATTTATAAACATGTTCAGAGCATGCCATGTTGCATAGTGTCTCATTATGCTATCAAAACCCAGATAGGCTATAGTCCTCATCACATTGATTCACAGGCAGTCATCAGACAAAACCCTTGGTTCAGAATTACCATGGGATCCATCAGGATAATTGGGCCTTCATGTGATTCCCCAATGTGAGATTGGTAATTGGGGTGAACATTGGAAAAGTGGGACTTTCTTTGGAAATTTTGTGTTCTCTGCCACTTCTGGCAATAATTTCAGATGTTGAAAAACGTTGCCTCTGTTGCATCGTGTAACAGAGATAACATTTTTTCGCATTATGCGGGTTAAAGACAGATGCAACTTGTAACAGTTATGCTGTTAATCGAGACAGGAAACAGCCAAGACGTGGCAAGTTGTTTGACCCATATATCCAAAGGTCGTGCAGATTTTAAACTTCCGATTTAGACCAATAGACGGCGCTATTTTACTGTAAATTGAAAGAGCGCGCATGTATGGCTTCTGACAGGCAATTGGATCGTTTGGCAAGTGGATGTAAATAACATAAGATTGAAATATTAGCCTAAAACTGGAACTTTGAGGATATAATAAGTTGTTAGTACTTACTGACGTCAACAGGACTCTCTCCTGCTGTTTTTGGAGATATTAGTACTTTTGACTGACATTTTCCTTATCGTAATTTTATCTTTCTGTTCTACCAGATTGGTTATAATTTGTAACCCATGTAACACGCCGAGTTCCAACAAGCATGACTAAAGTTATTTTAAAGAGGGGAGTGTATATGTATATAAGATGTGTCTTATAAACTACTTGAATTAAGAAAAAAGTCTTTAAAACAGAATCATAGAAATTACAGGTGGATCAAACAAGCAGATAGAAGATGCTCTCACGTGACGTTAGCACGATTTACATATCCCTGTTAAGGAATACATTTAGGGAGCGCTTGCATATACCGTATGTCTATTGTTATTCTAGCATCTTGTATCGCAAAAACAACTACACAACTACACAAATCCACAAATATCACAGGCCCTCATTAATTGATTTAAAGACGTGTGAAATATAATTGCTATTGTTTAGCAAATCGTATCCCACTTAATTGATTAGTAATCCATAACATTCACTTTTTTTTACCATCAAATGGGTTACCTATAGGCTATGGATTGTTTGTAAACACACTGCAGATACAGACAAGCAATGATTACTTCTGCTTGTGCAAACTGGCAGAACGAGTTGGGGTGTAGCTGCTGTCTGCACGCCTCGGCCAATGGAACTAGGTCCTCCCTACAGCGCGTAAGAGCGCAATTTAGGATTTAACCAAGTCTTTGCTGCGGGGCTTGCAGCAGTCTTGAAGAGAGATCGTCGATGCCTGCACACGTAATGACAGTTTAGAATCTAGACCCACGTTAGTGCAAGAAAGACACTTTTCGTCGCCTGCACCTCTGCGCCCATCGAATTATGACTGGAGTATTTGACAGAAGGATTCCGAATATCAAACCTACAGATTTTCAAAACCCTTTTCAGATTTCGACCATGCACCACCCGTCTCAGGAATCTCCAACACTACCCGAATCGACGGCCACGGATTCTGGCTACTACAGTCCTGCCGGTGGAGTTCACCATGGGTATTGCTCGCCCAACTCAACTTCGTATGGAAAATCCCTTAATGCATATCAGTACCAGTACCACAGTGTTAACGGATCGGCTGGAAATTACCCTGCAAAGTCTTATCCAGATTACAGCTCTTACACCAGCGCTGCCTATCATCAATATGCCGGAACGTATAGCAGAGTTCAGTCACAACCTAGTCCACAAGGTGAGTTCATCCAAAATTACATTATTGTCATTTATTCATTCTATTATTATTATTATTATTATTATTATTATTATTATTATTATTATTATTATTATTAGCCTATTATTCCTGCATGTTACCCTCCAAGAGAAAACAAAAAGGACCGAGGAAGTCATATAGAACTATTCTAAAACTTAATTTTACTGTTCAAGGTGTATGAATGTTAGCCTTTAGAGAAATATTGTGGGCCAGGGGCTGTTGTATCACAAAATCCAGGCCCCAGAAAACAACGTGTCTTCGTGTTAAAAATGGTCTACCATGAAATTCGCGTAGGCAGAAACATGAACCAAATGCTCTTCTACTTCACCAAAAAAAGTCTTCTATTTTTTGTGAATGCTACAGATCCATTTTATTTTGCGTGTATAGCGTTGGTCCCATTTTGTTGCAATATCACAACGCTTATAAAATGGACAATGTGCGGATATGATTGTCAGATTTATAATAGCAACTATTACATACGCTTTTTTCCTCTCTAATCCAGAAAAAGAGGTAGCAGAGCCCGAAGTAAGAATGGTAAATGGAAAGCCTAAGAAAGTCCGGAAGCCACGAACCATCTACTCCAGCTTTCAGCTTGCCGCCCTGCAGCGGCGGTTTCAAAACACTCAGTACCTCGCCCTTCCCGAGAGAGCGGAGTTGGCCGCGTCGTTAGGTCTCACGCAAACACAGGTAAATCATTTATCCTACCTTTTTGCTTTATAGTGAGTCGTTTGTGATATACAATGGTCGACCGGCATTCTTATAGCCTACTTAATATTTCAGTAGAACCGAGAGGATGAAATAAGTTAAATACATGGGGTTAAACGTTCAAGGATGTTGCGGTTACTTAATCATATCTATTAATATTTTATCACCCAACACGTGCGTTGTTGTCCTCTGGCAGAACCGTATCTAATAGCTGTGATATGATTCCCCCCAGGTCAAAATATGGTTTCAAAACAGGCGATCCAAGCTGAAGAAGATCATGAAGAACGGAGAGCTTCCACCGGAACACAGTCCGAGTTCCAGCGATCCCATGGCTTGCAATTCCCCCCAATCCCCCGCAGTCTGGGACTCTCAAGGCCCTCCAAGGCCTCACAACCACCCGAATCAGCAAAACATCAATACTGCGGCCTCTACATTTTTGGAGAACTCTGGCTCCTGGTATTCCAGCACTAATAATATGAATTCACACCTCCAGGCGCCCAACTCCTTACAGCACTCACTCGTTCTTGGATCAGGAACACTGTACTGAAATCCCCCCACATATTTTGTTGTATCGGACTGGTGTGTAAATTCTTTTTTGAGGAATATGCAATGTATTAATATGACAGTCATAGAAGAACATGTAAAATGTGTAAATGTGTGTGCATGTAATTTATTGCATTTGGAAGACTTATTAAATGTTTAAATGGACATTGGAGATCCAAATACATTGGTGCCTTGAATTTTGACCTCAACACTAACTTAACATTTCTTGTATAATTTTCTCAGTATAGCCAAGATGGCAATTGAATTGTATATTACAAGGACTACCAAAAAAATAAACAGTTGACATATGATCTTATATTTTTCTTTAAAATAAGATACCCCAAGATCTCCCATTTGTTAGATTTACGCATTTTCCCTTAAATGTTGTGCTGCATAATGCTTTTACTTATTCAGGTTGAGTTTTTTCATCTCTTTTGGAGAAATATTTATTCTTAAAGCAATATATATGGTATAAAATTTTAATCTTTTTTCGGCTTAAAATCAACGAAATCAACTTCTTCTATCTATAAGATTTACAATGCTGATTTCAGTAAATGGGTCTTAACAGGGCCTGCTAAAATATTTAAGCTTAACACCACCTGAGTACATTTTTGGAACTAGACACGTAATCCAAAATTGGCACCAGTAGACATACAGTCAATGCGACGTTAAAACGTTAATATCAGGATAATTTGTAGCAGCAGCATGTTATCGCCCAAGCCTAAATGTTAAGCTTGTGGAGCCACATCTGGATTTCAGGTTCCTCTCGATAAAATATGGTTGTTGGTCTGGAAGGCAGTCTGCAGCCTTGCTCTCTCTTTGTGTCCCTTACAATTAACTGCTTTGAATGGCAGTGAGGAGGCGAAGGGGCGGCACGGAGATCTGAAGCTGTCCGCATTCCTGTGGGGGCAGGCCGGCTCCAGAGCTCTGCCACTCCCGGCCACAGCCCCCTCACACACATCTTCTTGGTACATTTGAACATCTCATTAGATGCTAGCTTGGACACCGTCACTGCATGTGTGCCGTTAACCCTGACCTTGTCTAGAATGAAACAGCCATGCAAAGGCTTGACACTAGGTGGACAAAAATGATTGTGCTAACCTTTAATGGTTTTTATTAGCCCAATTAAACCTGGTGAAAGATTTCGTAAATACTGGAAGTCGGAGTGTGAAAAAGATCAATTTTTTATATCCTCGCTGTGTTTCGGAAATGCTGAATGTCTACATTGTTTCGGTGTGTCCGTTATTCCCATGGGAAAACACCGCTTGAATGAAGGCACATGGAATGACATACTATACTGTGAGAATGTACCATAGCTCTTATTGCGCACCACTTGACACCTGATTTATTCTTTCAGTAGGTCTGTCCGTGGTGGTATTGTTATATTAAGGCGCTAGAAGTGTGAGGATTTGAAAACACGTTTGAACGAGGAAATATAATTAAATTGGGTCATCCCCCAAATAGCCACACACACACACACACACACACACACACAGAGGTAAACACAAACGTGTGATATACGGTGGCCCTGTGTGATATACCGTGGTCTTGCATATCCCTGGTGATGGATTATGTTGACAGACATGAGGTATACAGATCTGTCTAAAACATAGTGATGGATATTCCAATCATGTAGTTGATAACACGTCTATTCTACTCTCCACAACAAGGGGGCATCATCAATGACGTTGAGGCATTAGGCTTCCTCTACTTAACTGGATCATCACACTGTTTATGGCGCAATTCATAGAAGCAAGTACACACACACACGCACGCACGCACGCACACACACACGCGCGCGCGCGCACACACACACACACACACACAAATCATCTTATGCCATTATATCGAGAGCCTTGTTAAATTCCAACTGAACATTTTCCACTCGGCCGCTCTGATAATCGAGTCTAAATAATGACAGTTAGCTTTACTGGACAGCTTCAACTGTAACACTCAACAATAATTATACTTCCACCAGGATTAGGCTTCCATTATCATAATCTGGACATTTACAATTATCTATAATTTGCAAAGATGCGCCTGGTTCTTGATTGCAGAAGGCTTTTTTTCAGCTCACCATCACTAAACAGTGACAGTAATAACAGCTAATTTTGCAGCCAATATATAAGAGGTGCTGGGGTGTGCAAACAGTTTCACACCTGGATTTGCTTACTCAACCACACGCCGTACACAGCACTGTTCATATTCCCAGCGCTGTTTCCACCGACATTCAGAGCCTATTCGACACCGACAAACGCTCCAAAAGAAACGATAAATCAGGTAAGCAACCGTATGTCTGATTGGTGTGAGATTCGGATAGAGTTGTGTCGCAGGGAGCAAGTCAGCGCCATTAGGCAACTCGCTCTTGTTGTATCTATTTATCTCGGAATATGTTTAATTTTATATTATTTCATCTTGATAATTATTTCTTTGAATAGGCCCATAGTCATTAGACAGGCTTAGTCTAATCTGTACGCTTTAAATGAAAATGTGTGCATTGCACTGTACACCATTTTATCAAACTGCAGGATTGCACTATTTTATGTCATGGGCCTGCTTGTTAGACTGTACATATTTTATGGTGAAAACCAAAGTAGCCTTGCATCGTGTAGGCATCCTAGGCTAAGCTACAAAGAAAAAAACATTTGTTGGTGGTGGGAGGCATGTAATAGTCTACCAAAACTGTCACCAGCACTATGTTATTGAAATCACGGAGAAGCTTAGATCAAAGAGAGCATACCCTCCCCTTCTTCTCCCCCCCTCCCCCTCCCCCTCCACACAACACACACAAACACACACACGCGCGCGCGTAATGTACACAGTCAGGTGGAGACAGAGAGAGAGGTAGCGCGAGCAAATTGACATATGCACGCTGGCAGGCATGCATGCATCCTTCGTCCTCATCTTTATTTCCCATTATCCTCAGCAGCCATAACCCTACGTGTCTAGATTTTATTTTGCACAGTACTTTCCAATATGTCGCTGACATTCTAATTTACAGCATGCTCCACTTAAATACCATGAGAAGCTCACCAGTTACTTAAAGGCTTCTCATATCAAATGTTAAGCTCATTACACTGATGGATATGCATATATAAATTAACATTTTAAAAACAACAATCAGGCTATATGATCGACTATATTTTTTAGAAAATACGCATATCTTGCATGACCGGAGTATCCCCGTCATGACAGCTGCAGGGTCTTTTTGGTTCTTCTTTTCAGCATTGTAATTTCACATAATATCCCCGGCGTTCACTCCCCTCAGCAATTTGTACATGAATAACCGAATCATTTTGTCTTTTGTTTCCTCTCTGCTACCTCAAATCCAAATAAAGATGGCTTTTAGTATTAAAAGTGGTAGAAAATTACAGGTAATTATCTTTGACGGTAAAAACGCTGTAATCAGCAGGCTACATCAAAAATTACCCTAATTATGTCTGCATTTATGAGAATGGAAAAAAACTCTCTTGGATAAAACCCATAAATTGTCCCAAATATCTCCTTCATATTGAACGAGACTGCAGCTGGATGTTTTGTTCAGGATCGATCCTGTGGAGAATGGCATTCAGAGCCTAGTAGATGGGGACGGCAGAGAGGGGGAAAACATTTTGTCAATAATTCTCTAATAATTGAGGCAGAGAATGACTAGATGGACAAGATGGAGGATGCGAAAAGAAACTGTGTGGGTAAGTTAATTTCTTGAGACTTGTTTTCTTCAGAACATCGATTCGGTTGTCTGTTTTCTCGTAATTTAAACCAAGAAATTGTTCTGTCCAATGCGTGCAGGGAATTTAAGCATCTTGCTGGATACATAAGCTATTTAAACGTCTTCACGTCTTGGCACTCAATGCAGTCATTTAATGAAAGGGATACTGATCTAATTCATATTCAAAGAGGAAAGATGCATTATTTAAAACCATGATTTACTCCATTTACGAAAGACAAAACAAAAAAAGTATATGTACAACAAAAGTCAGACAATATATACACAGGTTGCTCTCTTTTGCATTTTCCGGAAACAATCATAGTGACGCAAAGACAGCAGTTTGAGTTCAATCATTTTCAGTTCAGACTCATGATGACAAGGTGTAACCTGCATTAATTTCTGTTCCAAAACGTGTTTTTTGGTGATATATTTGGTTTCTGAAAATGTCTCTTAGTGACGGGAGTGAAAGCATATTAGATGCAATCCCACTGAACAGCAAATGCAAAACCAACGGTTAGTTCCTTTGACTCGACTTAAGTCGAAAATAAGGACAGTCCTCTGTCGTCCTTCAGTACCTTTGTTTAAATCGCTCCTTCAGCTGAACGGAGTCTTTCTCTTGAGGCTTGAGGATGTCATTGTGCAGGTAGATTAGAATTAGAATATCTTCAGGGAGGCCTCGGGCCTAGTCGACACAGGCAGCCTATCTCTGCATTGATTCTTGATGCGGTGACGAGTACCAGGGAGAGTAGCCCGGCATGTAGCTATTGGGCGTCATGTTCACTCCTTTTGTCGAGGCTGAGACGTCCCATATTGGGGGGATTGCGGGAGAGCGTGGAGACAGGGCGAGAGACCCGGGCAGTGGGTCACTCTCGTGCGGGTTGCCTCCTTGTTTCAAAAGCTTCTTAAATTTCGATCTCTTGTTCTGAAACCAGATTTTTACCTGTAACATCAGATATAGGCATGTTATAGGAAAAAAAATCTAACATGTTTAAAATTCAAATAATATAAAATTTCACTGTGTAATTTGACTCTTTTACACACCTTACAATTTTGTCAAATTGTATAACTGAAACTATGAATGTAACTATAACAACAACAACAACAACAACAATAATAATAATAATAATAATAATAATAATAATAATAATAATAATAATAATAATAAGTAGACGAATTATTCTCATTTTGTAATTGCCGATTTTTCTCACCTGTGTTTGTGTTAAACCAAGCGAAGCTGCCAGCTCAGCCCTCTCAGGTAGTGCAAGATACTGTGTTTGCTGGAAACGGTGATTTAACGCTTGGAGTTGAAGGCTGGAATAAATGGTCCGGGGTTTTCGAATTTTTTTGCCCTTACCGTTGAATCGGATTTCTCCATTTTCAATCACTGTTGTTTTCTGCTGTTCTGGAAAACACATGGTTTTAATGTCAATCATTTTCAGTATAAAGAATACATTAAAAAAAATCTAAATACACACAAAATAGTCAGTCACAGATCTAATAAACAATCTGTCAATTTTGTCGAGAGTTGTTTTAGTGGGTAATAATCCACTAAAATCCCACATTTTCACTGTCATTGTTTTCAGTGGTTTGAAATTATGGCAATTGGTGCTAATAACACATTGGAAGGGGGTTGGGAAATTACCAGTATTATAATTCCGCAAATAATTCTTGGTCATTCCAAGGCTGTCATTAGATGTTGAGTGTGGCGAATTACGGGAAGCACTCTGGCGCAGGACAAGACAAAGACGAACAGTGGAACTTGGAGATACGATAGCTTACATTCCAAGCGCAACACGAATTTTAACGATTTCCCCATTCTGTGATTCAATTCAATTCACAAATTCAATTAACTTTTTACAGTGATGAATACTTCTATTTCGTAAACAGTTTCGTCTCACCTCTTCTTTCCCTCAACTATACAATATGGCAAGTAATTGTGTCTAACCTAATTTACTAGACAACAATCGGTAAAACTAAAATAGTCTCTTACCTGTGGCATCTAACCTTGTTTGACCGCCGGTGCTGTTACTATGGTATGACGGAAGGTATGGACTATGATGGGCATGACTCACATACGAGTAAGGTAGGGACCTGTTGTACGAATTCGTGGCGGAGTACGGCGAGTTGTCGTGTTGGTGATGAGCGTGGGACCCGGAGTGAAGACAGTGGATCGGATAGTGGCTGGCAGCCATTGACGGGGAACTCTGTTGTGAGTGCGACTGTTGACCAAACTCCATGAAAGCAGACTTGGACGAGTCCTGAGCCTCCAGCCCGTCAGCCATCGTAGTCATGGTCATCATCAAATTTTCTGCTTTGAGAGCACTTACTCGCCCCCCTCCTCGTCCCTCAATTCCAAATGGATCTCTCGTAGTGTCCTTCTCTCCAAGGCGGTATTACCCTATTAACTCCAAGTTTTCTTCGTGTTTTTTTCTTTCGGCTAATGCTCGCTCAGTGTGGCGGAAGGTGAGCATGAGTAAAGGCAGAGATTTTAAGGTGGATTCTGTTAAATTTGAGTTCTGGCTTCCAGACTTGATGCAGACACTACAAGTAAAATGGTTTGTCTCCAAAGGGCAGCGCCTTCCCATTGGTCATTCAACCCAACGTCATCAGCTCCCAGCTTCGCGGAGACTTCACAGTGAGTTAACCTACCTTAACAGCTCCCATCGTAGCCATAACGTAGCCGTATGGGGAATAATGATGGTAGGATATCCCTGATTTTTGACAGAGCATGACTTAAGAAACAGAGATTAGCATTGCCAGCAAGATGAGCACGTTGTTACGTCCCCACAAAGCCATATGTTTGGAACCTCCACGGCAATGAAAGAATCTCATCAGAGGGTTTAGGCTACATGCAATCCTTACATTGAAAACAAACACGCTAAGATTGCATGTTTTGGGAAACATCAGTCCTGAAATTCAACCCCTTGTGTGCCACAGCGACGTTACAAGGAGGATTAGCCCACGGTTATGGTCTGCGGTTTGGGAGAAGGGATGTCCAGATACACTGACAGCAACCCCCCCCCCCTTTTAGAAAAAACGAGCCTGTTACTGTCTCAAATATATGTAAATCATACGTGTAGTTAGCGGTTTGGCTAATCATACTCATAAAATAAACCACTGATGCAAATATACCCGGAATACTATGTGTCTTAATTTCTAATCCAGTGCTTTTCTATTTTATTGTCAACATCTTCCATCGGGATGTGACATTCATTTACTTTAAAATGATGATGAAAAAGTAATTATGACCGCAATCAGCTATATCCGAACCTTTGATTAAACGCTACACTTTATTCAAATAGCTCATGTAAAATTAAGAACAATTCGCATGTAATGATTATGGACTGGGTTTATTTTGGGGAGGTGGAATAAAAGTGGATATAGCATAAATTATCCTCTAATTATACGGCAGTGTCGCCTTAATTATCCTCTTATCAAAAATGGTTGTCTAAATGCTGCGTTTAATTTCAATTTTCTGCCTTTCTGTAACAAGAACTTGGTACCTTGCTATTATTGCCAGGGTTGCTATTTACTTTGCGTGATTTAAAGGTGCACAAACGGCCTGGGATGACCATTTTCCTCGGTGGAGCGATGAGAAACAGAGACAGTCAGCATACAATACTGGACACACGATTCTGGATTTAAAGCATCGAACTTCTGCAAATATTTTATACATATCTGATGGGCACTGGGATAGGTAAGAACAGGCTATTGTACTAAATATTACCTACTTTTAAGACTGCAGAATTTGGAAGGCAAAGTTAATTGATCAGTATGTACATAGTTAGCTTACTGAAATTCATTATGTGGACTGTCATGAGTCTTTCAGCCTGACGCGCACGAGATGGCAACCGGATCCATTCATTCCTGGTTAAACTCCGTTTCTTTCTTGTTTTCTGTGTCTGGTTTGTTTTTTAATTACTTGACACATTGTAATATAGTAGCTTTCCGTGCGCATAATCACCTAAATGACAGCTTTATTATCTCTAAATAGGTATTTAAATGTAAGATGGAAGGTCGGTGTCCTGCAGGCATATCTGACAGCTTTTTCCAGTTCAAGTTAATGTGCTTAAAAGGTGCAGCGGACAGGTTCCACACGGTTTTTAAAACGCGTAAAGAATGGCCCACACGATAGTCAGTACATTTATTTGCAAAATTGATATTAAATCTATATGCTATCTTTTGAACAAAAGAAATACAAATACTCTCTCTCTCTTTCTCTCTCTCTCTCTCTCTCTCTCTCTCTCTCTCTCTCTCTCTCAGGTAGAAGTCAAATGCAGCCTCACTGATTAATCTAAAATATTAAGTTTTGTACTATAGGGTGAACAATAAAAAAGGAAACAAAAATATATTGAGTCAATCTATTTAGTTTACAATGTGCTTAAACATACCAAAAAAGTAAAATATTTATAGAGTGCCTTTTACGCATAACCGTCTAATTTCAATCTAGCAAACTAAACGTAAAAATATAATTATTCTGGCTCAAGTTGATGAGGCATTTAAGGAGAGAAAAACACATGATACACTTCAGGAATAATCTAGCTGTCAGTATTCTAATTATTAACCTTCAGTGTACAATTATTCGGTCGGGTTTAAAGTGTTTGATTGAAGTTGTCCAAAAGGCGCACATGAATGACTCTCTAGAAATCATTCAAATGTAATACACCCAAGGACGAAAAAGGGGGTTTCACATAACAATAAATCATCTATTATGTATTTATAATAGTTTACTATTATTTCTAAGCATTGTTGCAATATGCTTGTTGACGTGTAAATCAACTGGGAATACAAATGTCCTAGTCTCTCAATATCCTTTTGAAATATAACAATAACCGCCCTGAATTGATCTAGCTTATTTTGCAAATGTATAGCCAAACGACTTAATTATAGAATTTTAAACGTGTGGTCTGATATTGGAGCTGTGTTCAAGCGTGTGTGCGAGCGTGAGTTAGCGCCCGCGCGTGTCACTGGAAATGGCGACACATGTTAATTATACTTGAGAGTTCGCTCCAAAAAACGCATTCATATTTCTTCCAAGAGCTTGGGATTTTGCGGTCAGTCGCCCTAACGACTATTGACTGACTTGCATGGGAAGCCACCTCCTTGATTGTAGAGCTCAGCTTTCAGGACAGTTCTGAGGCGTCGAGACTTGCCAGTCCTGCACAGGCAGTTAAAAGTGTCTCTCCTCTACAGAGTTCAAACCGATTGGCTGTGCACAGACACAAAGGCGTCGATGGATTGCCGTCGCTGTGCTGTGAAGGAAGTGGCGATGGGGAAAACGAACGCAGATGGATACCATACGCAGCTGTCGCGATTCCACCACGGGTCACCATAATAAAAATCAGAAGGAGAGCATCCGTAGGCCCTCTCTTGAGAGACGTAATCTATTACAAGATAACTTCTTATAGAATCAGTTCGTGTTTGAGAAGGAAATTGGATTTCTTCCTTTTGCTGGTTTTAGCGAGAGAGTGATGGAGTAACAACTTGTGCGCACATAGTGATTTTATGGCTACTGCACATCAAGCATCCAACAGTTAGTGCAGTAAGAAACGTTCGAAACTAATGTCGACATATTTGAAATCACGGCAGCTGTTCCATCGTAGGTTATGTAAAGCAATAGGCCGCAGGTCTCTGACACATCCAGAGTATATGGTTGAGGAAAACGACCGTGTCTCATCCAATGTAATCACACTCAAACGAACAAGCGCGGGGATTCTAGCGTGCCACAGTGTAACCTTGCTACATGGAACAGTGCACTTGCAACCACAGTAGCCCTACATAATGTCACCCTAGAACACGTCCGTGGCAAAAGGCCTTACGTTGCAGCTTGATAGGATCTACTTAACTGTAAGCCTGTACATGTATTCATTACCTGTATTCAAGTTAGCCTAAACGTAAGCATAGTTAAAGACGTTTTACTTTAAAGCCAGCTGTGCTTACCCTTTGCTGAATACCACAAAATATGCAAACAACGACCGTTTGGATACACGAAATGTTATTAGCTCTGTTATGCTTCAGATTATTGTGCGCATACAGACCAATTAACGTCATAACCTAGCAACACAGTGTGTATGCTCAGTCATAAAACATAGCGGAAACATCTAGGTACATCTAGGTTTGGTTAAGAATTTTGAAAGGAAATCAGGGGAAAGTGATCACATGTTAAATATAGAAGCAGAGTATGGCACCACAAACTCTAAACAACATTTTGATATTCTATACTGGTGAAAGGTACCGAGATTTTTTGTGCAAGGTTCCTTTTCGACTTAATACAAGACATTATTAGCTATGACAGCACACGGCTCGGGTTTGGAGGAGAGGATTTTGTCTGGAGATGACAGACAGGAAGGCCAGCAATCATAGGCTTTTTATCCGAATGTACTGTTCGATGCCGTTTATCCCTGATGATAGAAAATTGCTCTGTTGCCAGGACGCTGTAGCTGAAATAGAGGGCAAGAGCAACATTTCCATTTTCCAGTTTGAAACCCATTGAAAAGAATTAGTAAAATGAAAAAAAAAAATGCTGTAAACAAAGGGGCCAAACAAAGATACCCTTTTTTATTCTGAGAGCCTTTTCATCCATAGGCCCATTTTTCACGTTTGGTATTCCAAGCCTTTGGTTTAGCACTTGCAAATTACACAAACCTTTAATGGCTACTTCAGAAGCAATTATTTATTCTCAATACCTTTAAATATTTACGTGTAAAAATGCCATGGCGCAATAGCCCAACATTGTTATTTTTCAATAATACCGCATAAGCAAATGTGTCTTGGGTATGGTCTGTAGTAGCCTAGTTAGGCTACCTTGCTTACCAGCAAGAGTGCAAGCATGTTTACAATATATAATATCATGGCGCTGACTGTAAAAATATATTTTATTTTATATTGTGCGAATTAATGGGGTCTGTTCTACAAATAGCATGCAGAGAGGCTATGACAACAGCCTAATTGATGATAATGTCAGTGGTGCAACATTTCGTAATATTGCCTGGTGTGACAGACTTGAAAAGAAGACGAGGGAATGGTGGGCTCGTGTGTCATCTCAAACTCCCGCTTCATTGTAGCCTAATTTTGGCATGCAGTGACCGAGTCTGAGTCAACACTTTCTGGAGTGTCTCCTTATGCTTAAAAGGTTGCTCAACCAGGCATAAGACGATTTTTGGCCTTTACGTGATAAATACACAATGTACAATGCACAATGTCACGTTGCTTACCGTGCAAAAGAATATTAGGCTTGAATTGTTTTAAGTAATGTAAAATATACAAAAACAAATTTTGACAAATGTGGGGCGTAATGGAATAAAGCCAGACAACAGATTTGCGGGGTTTGCCATTAATTTCACACGGTTTGGGGGAAATGATTTAGTATTATTATCTTAGAAAAAAGTATCATACAAATGTAACCTATTAGTTAATATAACTTAACTGAACATTAGCTGTCGATAGAACTATTTAGGTTAGGGTCTGTGATAACTCGTTCTCTTAGCCTAACTTGATCTGTTTGTGTTACTTTTCTTGTTTCTTAAGTGTTAGGGCGAGAAGGCAGAAATACAGTGCCGCGAATGAAAATCGAAATGATGTATCACAGCAGGAACGCCCGTTTGCAGAAACCCAGTGGTCAACGCAGACGCATCCTTTAATCTGTGGGCACGTTTGGTTTCCTTTTGATCGCCCCCTCCCTAAATAGGAGAAAATGAATTTTATTAATATTCAGTTGTATAGAGATTCCGCACCCGCAAACACCGCATGGCAATTACTCTGCATAAAAAAAGAATTTCGATAGGCAGGTGGTTTACACCAAGGGGTAGTAGTTTCATTTCACACACCGCGTCTGGTTCAGGCGGCATGTGATGTAAAGCATCGCTCACAATTAAGCCAGTGGAGTGTGTAATGGTTTTCGTAATTTTGTCAACACAAGTTTTGGAACACACACACACACACGGAGAGAGCGAGAAAGGGAGGGAGAGAGAAAAAGGGGAAAGGTGGAGGACTGCATTTTCTAGTTGGACAGAGTGCAATAGCAAGGCTTCTTTTTTCTATATTGTAATCTATGTTTCTAGTTTTTAACGCTCACCAAAGTTATTACTTTGTCAGATGCATAAGGTGCATCAATGGAGCCAATCATTATATGCCTAGTTATCTAAATTCAAACTAGTGCAAGTAGGCCTATGCTTTGTTAGTACAGTTTTAGAATAACCCCTAAGACGACCTATCAAATATGTTAGTTTCAGTCTGGCATGCCGTAGAACTGATCGATAGTGTGCTCTTCACTATGTAGGCTAAATTAATGTCTAGTCTGCTAATACAGGCATAACGTTGCCGTTTTTATTCCCCCTGCTGCAGCCGAATGTCAGCCTACAGCAGAGGGCCCAACAACGGGCTCTCCAGTATGTCAAAACTTCCGATACAGGGTTTGATTTGATCTGATGAGCGCAGTCACCCTGGAACTGGATAGGACTTACTTGATCAGGGAAACAAAATCGGAAGATACGCCCAAGCAGAATAGATTGCGTGCTTTCGACCAGGTCATGTTTTTTTTCTTCCGCACGACATTAGATAAATCGTAAGGAGGAAGTGGCACAAACAATGCACAGCACCGAAACACAAAGGCGCTTGTAATTCAAGACCGATGCGTGCGCTGAGGCGGAAAAGACGAGAGGGCGAAATATCTCACACCTGTGAAGGTGCAGGACGCGAGGAACAGCCTACTGCATTCAGAGCACTGCCGAGTTTCCCAGGGAAACCACATTGTAGGAGTTGTCAGAATAGCTGTACCAAACACGTTTCACGAGAGAAAATTGGGCTTAAAAAAAAAAGAAAAACGAGAGCCGAATGTTTTAGCCTGTCAAATGCAACCCATTTTTGAGGAAAAAACTAGATACACAAACAGAACGACATTTTGCTAGGTGACTGTATGCATTGCTTTCAACATATAGACCCAGTATCAATATTAAAATGCATATGTCTGTGTGTAATATCACAGAAGCTCACCCTGATGACCTTAGATGTCAAATCCCTATGTCTGCAAAAGAGAAAATGGCAAAGTTTAGGTTAAGTTGTTCACTGGTCAATCATAATTCAGAGAACACAATGATGTTTTCTCTGTCTTTTTAAAAGAATGCATGGAGAAACCCGAAGTGTTAGGACTGTGAACATGCAGCAAGAGTTTATAGTCCTCAGCAAATGTTGCTTTCATGGTCACTGTCAGGTCATTTTTTAAAAACAGCAGAAGATCTATGTTTCGATGAATGCATTTAATTAAATTAAAAGTGAGTGTTAGGATGGGGTAATTTATTAAATCAATTGTAAAATAAAATGGGCATGAAAATGAGTCCCATTTCTTAAGACTGTACTGGCTTACATTCCAATAAATCAAAGTAGCTGGGTGCATCTGAGAGAAGCACAAGAGTTTAGTCATCCTTTGTGACGGTGAGCAATGAAGATCCAAGCCAAGGAAGCGTTGGTTTATGGGCTTTTCTCAAAATGAAAATAGATTAGAGTGCACCAAGCCTGTCCCATGCGGTCAACAGAATGGCACGGTGTGGGCAGTCTGCCGTCACTCATGCGACCACATGCCATTCTTCACCAGAGGCCTGCTTCTCCACAATCACACGCCTGCTTCAAAGGCCACTGTATTTATTCAGTTGCAGCATACATCGGCCGGTTTAGCACATGCACGGAACCCAATGCCTGAC
The DNA here is from genome assembly GCA_027481765.1 of Tenualosa thibaudeaui. Taxonomy (NCBI): domain Eukaryota; kingdom Metazoa; phylum Chordata; class Actinopteri; order Clupeiformes; family Clupeidae; genus Tenualosa; species Tenualosa thibaudeaui. The sequence goes on along the minus strand of JAIFZK010000039.1, from coordinate 2,178,556 downwards.
CTATCGGTGTCTAGCCAGGATATCTGGCCCTTGCAACAATTACTAGCTTTGCAGCGTTGCTTGGCCTTTTTCTGCTGAAACGTTATGCACATGTGAATTTCATACAACTGCTACTCTTGTGACAGGACAGGGAGAAAGGCAATTCCGAGGCGCGGTTTGATCTGCAGCTCTCTCCCTGCCGCTCGGCTCTTAAACCCAGAATTAGAGTCTTCAACAGGAAAGGACTGCTTGTCACCTGGTGTTCCAGGTGTTAAGGAGAAGCCTGATTGAAGGGCAAATCTCTGCAAACTCTGGGGCTCATACCAGGCATGACAGGGGAGAGTGGGCCTGAATACAGCTGTTAAAAACATGTGGGTGGAGCACAGTGTTGCAGAGTGCAGCAAGGCCGACATTGTTTACATGAAAGGGATTTCATGTATTTAGTCCCCCCTAATTGGCACCTGATAAATTATTCAATTACTGCCTCAGCTGGAATACAGTATGTAGTGTCTGGTTACTTCACAACCTTCTTCAAATTGAACATATAACAGATCCATTTACAAACAAAAGAATCTAACCACACACACACATTAAATATCCGAAACTTAAACTTAAAAGAAAGACAGTTAGTACATGTACATGCACATCTAAATCAAGCTGTTGGCAATAACCAGGCAAATGATTTAACTGGAGGATCAGAGTAGTTTGAGTATACATGCATGGGAAGAAAATCAAATTCTTGACCAAAGTGTGTTTGACTCCACAACAGTAGGTGGCGATATACTCCCCCTTCGCATTTTTACCAGCCTCATTGTAGCTAATTATTTTACTCTCTATGGCTAATCCAAAGATGCTAAACCACAAACTTCCAATGTAATGACATTTGATGGGAATATGAGCAAAGAAATGGCCAATGCTGCAGAAGCATAGGTACATTTTGTACATACTTTACTTCAGTGTTTTGCACGAGACACACGCTGTACACAAGCCAGCAGTTGTTGCCAGCAACTGTTGTTGTTACCAGAGCCCATTTACCGGCCTTGCCGTGTCTTTGTCTTTCAAAGAGGGTGTGTCAGTCCGATCTTAGCTGCTGCCTGTCTGACTGTCAAGAAAAATGCAATTCCAAATGGATTATCTGGATGTTTTAGTTTGATCATGAGTAGGCCGGTTCGATTTCAGACGGACTAAGGTGTATACATGCATTTTAAAAGTTCGATTTTAGCCAGACTAAGGCAAAAATGAGATTTTCTCTTAGTGCGTGTAAACGTATTGAATGCCACAGTGAAGCCATCTTCCTTCAGCTCATGCTGTAAGCTGTAAGTAACTGTCCAGCTACACACACCTCAGTCCATAATCCATGAAAGTCCCCCAACACACAAATATAAACACACTTATATTTTAAACACACACACACACACACACACACACACACACACACACACACACACACACAAAGCTTCATCCCTTGGCTTCCACAGCTGCAAAGAGGCAGTTGGAGAGAGAGCCAGTCAGAGAGAGAAGGAGTGAGAAAAAAGAATGAGTGAGAGAAAGTAGGAAGGACAGAAGGACATGGTGGATGAGGAGAAAGACAAGAACAGAGAGTGGGGTTGCATGGTGGGTAAAGAATGAAAAAACAGAGAGAATGAAAGAGAGAAGACAACAAGGTGGTTGAGGAGAAAGCGAGAGAGAGAGAGAACAGAAAGAGAATGAGAGAGAGACAGAGAGAGAGCAGTGACCAGAGAATTGGCCTCTGGGCTAGCAGTGAGCCATCCTGGTGCTATTAGGCCCGTAGCTAATAATAGGTGTTTCAGTCCGGGGGAAGATCAATCAGAGGGAATCATGGGGACTGCTCTGAGGAGCGCTTTTACACATCTGTCCAGATGGATGAAATTACACTTGTCTGTTTTTAGTTGCATTACTCCCAAATTGGTTGTCTACTTTTCCCTCTCCTTCTCTCCCTCTCTCCTCTCTTCCTCTTTCTGCCCCCCCCCCCACACACACACACACACTGACACACACACACGCACACACACACACACACCACTCATTCATGTGTCAGTGGTCTGCTAAAAGGATTCTGCACTAAATTCCCTGTCATTTTCTGCGCTTAGCCTCCTCTCTCTGCACCTCTCCCCATACTTGCTGACTGACATATGCACGGACAAAGACTCCAGACTGCAGGCATTTTACCTCCTCGGAGCAGATACAAGTAGGATAGGTCTACAGGGGTTTTAGTGGCACAGTATGACGAGCATGCATGGCGTAGCACAAACATGAAAAAGAAAATCTGGAAGCTTAACTTGTTGTTCAGCCATTGACAGGTTAGATAAACTTCTTCCTAGCATGTAGTACTGCAAAGTTTCGTATTTACCTGTAAAAAGCTGCAAAATGTGGCATCCTGATGGGCATGCCCAAAAAGGTTACGATATTACAAGCTGTGGAAAAAAAAAGAAACTATGACAGCGAGTGCCAAGTTGGTACCATGCTCAGGGGGCTGTGGAGCTAACAACATGTTGGCAGGCCCCCCGCCAACCCCTCATGGCAGTTATCAGGGCCTGGGTGTCAGTCAGGGGGTGTTGTGTGGAGACTGAGACGGGTCATTTAAGCCCATAAAACAGTCATATGCATCCGCCATTTCCAAACCTTTTCCTTTTTGACAGCTTCTAAAAGAAGGGTTACTTTTTTGCTCATGCGGTATCTGTCTATTGAATTGGAATGGTTATTTTTTGCCCCCTACACCTCCATCCTTTTTTCCTTTTCTTTTTCTCTCTCTCTGGGGTGATTTTAGATTACGACTTTAAGAGTGTGTGATACGAGCTGGCGGCAAACACAAAGCGCTGATTTATTGTGCGTGCGAATCTGTGTGGTGAATATATGCACAGTGAGGACTACATTGTAGTCGCAATGGCTTGACACTCCAAGAGCGAGCTCTCACAGGGAAATGACGGCACAGAATGGAGCAGCAGGGGGCTTGCTGAAGGAGACTGGGGTTGTGGGTGGTGGCAGCGCTGGTGGAGGCTGGTAGGATGGTGGTGGGTGAGTGGGAAGGGAGGTGGGGGGGCTAGCGTCTCATGAAAGAAAATGAACTGCTCACTATACAACATCAGTGATGTTTCTTAACCTGCAGAGATCCTGATTTGAGATGCAGCCCTATTTCTTTTTTCTCTTTTTTTATTGTTCAACACAGGGAGATGTAGACAGAGCTAAAAGAGCAGCATCACTGTCTCTCAGTGGAGAAAGGCTCTTTTGAGAGGAGAGAGCGCCATGACCGGAGTAGAGGAAAGGGAATGAGTGGGAAGAGAAAAAAAAAAAATCACGGCTCCCTCATGTGTCTCCTTAGCAACGGAGAGGAAATTAGCATTGACATGCCAGCAAGGGCATGGTGCTGGCCTTCTGGGTAGTTTCGTGGCACAAAAAAGTGCCGATCAAAGTGGCCATAAATGCAGCCTAGCGACTTTCATTTATATTGAAATCAGTTTCCCTTTTTTCACCCCTCTTTCCTCCTTTCTTTCTTTTCCTCATATGTGTACTGAATACAGGAAGTCTTAATGTATGTCTTTTTGTTGTTGTTTTTTTTACCCCAACCTCTCTCCTCACCGTGCATCGCATTTGCTTGTGGTATAGCCTCAGCCTGGCTGTTTACCTCCCACTGTGGTAAACAGCTCGGCACCATGATAGCAAAAGCATTTCAGAACGCACAATCACTGCTGCTTCACCACCACCACCACCAGCAGCAGCAGTGATGCCACCAACACCTCCACCTCCATCGGCTCATTCATTTCCCCAGAAAGAGATGCTTGGCTCCCATGATTGCAAACAAACATAATGACGGCATCTTCTACAGTCCCAAAAGTATCCTACTGATGCTGAGATATTTTTCTTTCCCTCCCATCTCTCTCTCTCTCTCTCTGTCATTCTTACTTTCTACCTTTCTACAGCACACACAGCAGATGGGTATGTCTGGGCTCATCTACCAGGAGGTTTTTTTTTAGCTAATAGATTGGACTGCAGATTGCATGCTCAATATGCATGGAGCGACTCCCTCCATCTCTCTCTCTTTATCTCCATCTCTCTTTCTCTCCATCTCTCTCTCTCCCTCCATCTCTCGCTCTCTCTTTCTCTCCATCTCTCTGGTGCTTCCTCTGGCAAGCAGTTGGCCAGGCCGGGGGCGAGTGGCGGGGAGAAGAGCCTTGAATACATGAAAGGTTAATGAGGAGGCCATCAGGAGACGGGCACGCCAGCACCCCTCCGGAGGCTGATGCCGGGGAGAGATTTAAGCGGTGGCACATGACAGTGGTGCCATCTCTCCTCCCCGACACATACAACCAACCTCCCTCCTCCTGCTTCGTCTCCATCACCGTCACTATTGCTTCCATGTGAACGGCGCTGAGGGGTGGAGTTCAAAACATGTCTCTGCATGGCAACGGTTGCTAGGCCCCTGCAGGCTCCTTCGTGTGGCGGTTTGGATAATGAGGTACGTATCCATGAGAAGGGGGGGTCTCATTCACTGGTTATTTATGCATCGCTGTGCTGATGATCTGCCTCATGTAAGATTACTCTGTCAAAGACAATATGTGAAAATGATCATTAAATTACACAAAACATCAACAGGTCTCTGCAGTGTTTTTTTCTCTCCATATTTCTATTACACTGTACAATAGATAGATAGATATTCACAAATGAAGTGCACAAGAGTGTGGAATTTGATTTGTTCTCAGACCTGAACCCAAACATGACATCTGAATCACTGTGACACTCTAATTAAAAGAAGCATAGCCTTGTCTAACTGATTGCGTTGTATGATGGAAATAATTGATCCTGATACTACGAGTCTATACCAGTGGATGAGGATGAACAACCAACAACCACTTCCACCACCTCCCATCTCTTTTCTATCAGGCACTTGGCTATTGATGAGGGCAGCATGGACTCGCCTAATGGAATGTCATGGCAACAACACCTGGCAACGGTTCATCCAAGCCCTCCATGGCCCTCCCCCTTCCTCCACTAAAAATGCTGGAACATATTTCTCTGAGACAGAAAGCTCTATGAACAAATAATGGGTGAGAGCCAGTCTAAATAAAGTGTGGTTTATGAGTTGCGGTCAGAAACGTCTCCTTTTTTTTCGAACAAAAACTGCTGCCAGCATTTTTTTTTCACTATAAGGTTATAATGCAAAGGCATTTTTCCTCAGCTCTCGGTAAGACTTAGTCAATAAAAGGGTGACTGTAGCCCGGTAGTCTAGAGGCACAAGAGGAGAATGGAACAAGCCAAACAAGCCAAAACAAACCTGTGTCCCTTTTTCGTAATTTTTTTTTAGTTTTGGGCCGGTTCAAGAATGCTTTTATTAGGCTTCTGTGCAGAGGACATTTTTTCCTAAAGTGTGTCCCTGGCTTGTTCTGTCACTCTCTCGCTCTCTTGATATTAATCAAAAAGAGGGATCACATGAAGACAAAGTTATGCTTCTTTTATCCGTCAAGGATTATTTGGTAAACACGCAAGCTTTCGGGCCGTCATGGCTGCCAGAAAGATAAATTCAAGCAACTTGATTTGGAGAGAAAAAGCAAAAATTTGCCCTCTGGATGTTATTGGCAGGGTGACCAAAAAAGCTCCATCACAAATGTGCCTGCAACCAAACTGTTCTCTCCTGATGGTGAGGGAAAACCAAAACATTTAGTAACACTTTGGATACTCTGGGGCAAAACATAACTGACAAGAGTTGAAAGACAAGACTTACACGCTTCTTTCACACTTTATAAAAACACAAGATCAAAAGCGAGGATCTCTCAGTTTCTCATTTCCCTCCTCTCCAATGATCATGCAGAGAATGTAAAGCTTAGTGTGCTTGAAGTGAAGCATGTGATACAATAACACAGTCAATCATGGCTTCAAATGAGTACTTACATCACTCCATAAACAATCAGTCTCTGTGTGTGTGTGTGTGTGTGTGTGTGTGTGTGTGTTTGTGTGTCATATACAAGCCCATGCTCCTGACACCCATGTTTTAAAATTCGAGAAAGAATGAAAATAACCCTGATTTCCACAACACATAAATAAACGAGCTATCAAGGGCTGGTTTCGCAGTCGGTGATTAGTGGGCCGGTCGGCATTACGATCCAGTTAAACTCCTCGTCAGGCGTCTCGCAGGGTCTGGCAACGCCAACAGGCTTCTTATTGTCCGCCCCTTCACCACCACCCCAGACCAGAAAAACCAGGGGGCTGGGAGAGGAGCAAAGTCGCTGCGCCCGTCCTTGCCGACTTTGAAATAGCGGTCCGCCATGCTCAGCTAATTCAGCTGAAAAGGAGTCCTAGCTCTAATAAGGCTTACAGAGAGACCAGTGGTTCATAAATCAGGGTTTTTTTTTTCTTTCATTTTTAAGGTCTTGCGGGGGGAATTTGGGAGTTTTTATGGATCTCTTAAGATGACTGACCAAGAAACTGTGAAGCCCTTCGAGAGAGTTATGGTCTTTTTTTCCACAAGTCATATGTCTCTGGTGAGGTATGCAGCCATCACCATCAAGTCTCTGTGCTGAATTAACACCGCTCTGCACAGGGAGGAACAGAGAGAGGGAGGGAAGTGAGAGAGAGAGAGAGAAGGGGGAGGGGGGTGTTGGGGCCTGGGCATATTACATGGGTGCTCATAAAATTGAGAAAAAGCCGTACATTAAAAAGCGTAATGGCACCTACCTTCAAATTACCGTGGTAACCATGCTGTGTTTTTGCCATGATGACATGTGGCGTGCACACGCTGATGGGATAGGTTTGTGGTTGTACCTGTTGTCGCAAACGACATGTCAACGACTCCCTCAGCAAAGTTGGCCTCGTTGAGGGTCATTTGCAGCAAGATTTCTGAGTGTCTTGGGACACTACGGACCGACTCACAAAATCACCGACAGAAAGACAGAGTCGCCGACAGACAGATATGTACGGTACATGCAGAGATAATCTGCAAGGATAACTGCCAAATCCCCTTGTTCAGGCACTAACCATGATGGATAACAGTGAGCCCATCTGATTTAAACAACAACCACATGCAATGCCGCATCATATTATAAAATCACAAATGAAATCCATTGTAAAGATACTTCTTGATTAGAGACAGATGGAAGGTACAGCACACCAACGCAGACTCCTGGCAGCACTAAATCAGAAGATGATAGATCCATGTTCAGGGATGAAATAAAGATGGCGTCTGCTCAACCTGAGATGTCGGAAGACAAACGATTTGACACAGGTTGCGTTCCGTGTTTGCTTTAGTGGGTTTCAATGGCCTTATGAAAAAAAAAAAAAAACAGGTAGCAGACGTTCCGAGTCCACGACTAACAACTTGGAAAGTGGCTGGCAGGCTCTGGATTCTATCTGGCTAGTGTGGCTCAAACACAAACATGGCAGCTGGGGTGCCAAGTCACAGACGTACAGAACTCCTGTAAAGAGTGCCAGATTAAGAAAGGGTAAAGAATTGCACAGAGGTTGGTTGGTGGATGGGTTGAGTTGAGTTGGGTTGAGGGAGGGAGAAAGGTGGAGGGGTTCCGCGCGGAAGGTAGAAGTCAATCCCTTTCATTATCCACTGCTTGTGTCTTTGGTGAGGTAACTACAGAGCAGGGGAGGCTAAAAGTATGAGACCTCTTTGCGCTGTCGCCACCCCCATACCTTAATCCTTTATCTTCAGGGGTTAGGTGTTTTCAGCCTGGCAGGGGTGAGCAAGTAAGATGGTAGGGAAGGAGAAAGCAAAGGAGAGAGAGAGAGAAAGACAGAGACGGAGCTGACTTACTGCCAGAGGCTGTTTGGAGCCAAGCATGGCTGCCAGTGTGATGTGGTGTGGTGTGGAAAGCTGTTAATGAGCATTGTAAACCTCTCAAACATAATGATCTGGCCCTTGCTCTGTGGCAACCATGCCAAGAGCATGCCTCTGCCACAGAGCCTCCAAGTTGCTCGCCCTGGGAGGATCACGTGAGGCCCTCTGACCTTACTCGCTGTTCCCCCGTGGGGGAGGAGGATGAGGAGTGAGGATGAGCATAAATGGAGACTGAGGATGTGTTTGATGCTCAGAGTGTTGGACTGGAGAGAGTCAGTGAGTAACTCTCACAATAAAATCTTAAAAGACTTGTTGTGTCTCATTATTGCACTCGAATGCTAAGTAATGCAGTATTAAATTGTATGGGCTGTGCTTTTCTCTCCATTTTGTTATGAGTCACTGCCGGCAACACATCCATATGTTGTTGATGTGGTGAATTTCTTAATGTGTACAAGATTACAAACAGGAGACTGCGCAAAAATCGAAAAAAGAAGGCGAGTAAGTCACCACACGCTGTAGGTAAGAAAAAGAATGAAAAAACTCGATTTTCTATGCCCATCGGTTAGTGTTACATTGTAAAAAATGAGAAAGTCCAGTTTACTTGAAAAATTGGTGTAGAATGTTGCTTCAAATGAGTTAAGTAAATGGAACTAGTCTCTTTCAAATACAGCTTACTTGAAAAGTTGGTGGAAACTCATTACTTCAATTGAGTTAAGTAAACGTAACTAGTCTTTTTCAAATTATGTTTACTAAAGTTGTTACAGAGCTCTGCATTTGTAAAGAGTTTCCACCAATTTTTCAAGTAAGTGTTACTTTTTCTTTTTTTACAGTGTAGCTGTCAGTTCACTGTTCGGTCTGTTTCAAATTTTCTTGTTCTTTTTCCTACTGACAGTACTCAGTGACCTCGAATAAGAGGTCTATGGGCTGATTTATGCCAGAATACTCCTTTAACTCGCATGAACCAGCCAATCATGCCTTTGATTCTTGATGCCAGTAAAGTCTTTGAGGCTCAAAGCTTAGGGGCTTACAGTTGGCAACACCAGGTGCTTTACTGATGCATTGCATGCTTCCATAATAGTTGATGGAACTGGCTAGACCAGACGCAAGAGCACTGCACACAGTTGAAAACAAATATAGAGACCAGTCTTCTAAAATTATTTTGACAAGATGCAAACACAACACACCCCATGTAGCCCTGGTGTTAGGGGGGAGACACTGGGATTCAGTCCACATCTCTCATGAAACATAGATGATTAATTCTTTAGATAATTTCTAGCACTATTTAGCAGAATCTGTGGTTATACTTTGTGGAAGACAGAATGCCTTTTACGTTCACAAACCAAAGAATGGAAAAATACTGAACCGTTACTCATCAAACAGCATCAGGATGCAATAGGCCAGTAAAGTGGCTCGACTTCAGCAATGGCAATGCAATCATTTATTAACCCTCAGACAGAAATTAAACAAACCGTTTCTTACATAAGCTTCTCAAAATTGGTATAATAAATTCTCGCACATTAGCTGAGAGACTGAGATGTGTGTGTGTGCGTGCGTGTGTATATGTGTATATACACACTCAAACGTGGGCCTCTTACAGGCGTGGATGGCCAATTCCAGTGGGACAAATGGCACCCTGTCCCCTTGATTATAACAAATAAATAGATCTGGACAAGATGGAACGATGGACCTTTTGTAGGAACATTAATAGTCACAAATCAAACCTTTGGAGACATGGCGCGTGTGGGTCCAACTGAGCATTTGTGTATGTGTGTGTGTGTGTGTGTGTGTGTGTGTGGTGTGTGCACATGTACATGAGTGTAATAAGGACCTACAGTTGGTTCCCCAAGCCAACAGTGCTGTTACGGCCCGGTTAGTTTGCTTCTCGTGACAAGTGGCTAAAGAATGACTCTAATAAATATCTCCTGGTTTTCATGCTCCTTTTGAGGTAGCCTAATTAAGCACGTTCCCCCCTATGACATATGTCCCGCACTCGGCCAAAAACAACAGCAGCTGAAGGAAACACCATGCCAGGGCAGTGCACAGGTTTCATGGATATTTAAGACGCCTGCATCTGCACAGAGCGGTCTTTTGCAAGGCGTTCTCTTTCTCGCTTACTCTTTCTGGTTGTGTATGGACATGCATGTGTTCAATATGTGTGTGTGTGTCTGAATTCTGAATGCACGCATGCAACACACCCCCCTTCTGCAAATCTGACTGTCGGTTTCCCTGTATGCCTGTCTGTGGTCTTCCTCTATTTCTCTGCTTTACTCTCTCTCTCTCTTTCTTTGCATGTTTTTCCTTACTGCAAATTTCATCCCTTCATTCCAATCAATCTGTTTGACTTTTTACATGCCTGTCTGCTACCCTGTTGGAGAACTGGGCCAGGGGTCATAGCCTGGGGCTGCTTAGGTGTGGTATGGAGCAGGCCAGAGCCAGAGCAGGAGCAGGACCAGGAGTTAGAGCTGAGACCTGGCACTGCACTGCAGGCCTGAGCAGCCCAGCCCAGTGCAGCAGAGCGTAGTGCAGCACCGTGAAGGACACAAGCCAGAGCCACCTGTGGAAGCAGGCTAATCTGCCATGTGCGGCCCTGACAGGACATCCGTCAGTGGGGGGCCAGGGGAGAGCGCTGAGCTGATCCATTAGCGCTAACAACCCAGGCCAGGGCCTCGGCGCAGGGCGAGGAAACAGGCAATAAGTTAGCAATGGAAGCTGCAGGTCCAGGGCTTGACTTTCACAGGGATTGTAATCAAGCTTACACACATGCTCGCCTGTGCTCACACACACACACACACATTACACACATTCTCTTGTCGCATCTGTCTTTTGTACCAACATATACACACGCACACCCAACACACACACACACACACACACACACACACACACACACACACACACACACACTTACCTTCACCCCAGCCCCCCTCACACCTGTAATAACGTCTCAATGTTGCCTTCTCTGCACCTCTTCCTCTGCCAATCCAAGGGTTTCTACAGGTTTGTGACCTTTGCACTTGGACACACTGGCACAAAGATACTTATGGGAAACGGAGTTTCTACATCGTCATCCTCATTGTCACTTCCATTCTGAAACTTTGCCCTCTTTCTTTTTTTGGCATTGATATTAGTCCCCACAGAGTTGTGCATTTATCCACAGAGACATGTGTCAACCTCTAAAAAGGTGATCAAAGAGCAAGAAGGCTTTTAAAAGTATATGAATATCTGGTTTCCTGACGAGACAACACAGCTATTTTTCTGAAGGTGAATGGTAAAGAAATGGGGCTCTCACCAAGAATTACAGCCATCAGAAGCCGTCTGAGGCATAGTCACAGGGGAATCGGAGACGAGGTCTGAATGGATGACGCCTCTCCCAGTCTCCTTGGGAGCCCCGGCGCAGCCTCGACCTTGACCCCGTCGACCTTGTCATTCAGACAAAATCCTCTCTGACAGGTCACATTGCTGAGCAACCTGTTGTGGTTGAATGACTTCAGAGGCCAAAACTTTCCCTTCCATATCCCCTTGAAATAGAACCTTTTCCCTCTCTGGGACTATTAGGAGGGGACAATTTGTTCAGGTCTCTATATCAGCTATTGACAATCATTTATTCCTTTAGATCCTCACCATCAAACACCCTTTGGAGAAATTTGTGACTCTCTGGAGAATATCAAATCGGATATTATGTTTGTCATATGAGGAAAAAAAAGATTAACTGCAGAATATTACATCATTTTATGACTGAGCCGTAAAATCATGTGCTAAAATTCTGGGATAGGGATGATCTGAGAAAATAAAAAAAGTGCAACTGAGCCTTACATGCCTGTAAGTGTGGTTAGACTACATAGACTACATAGCCTAGCATGTCAGAAGAATCCTTTAAAACTCTCACAAATGCTCTCTGACACTGTGTGAGATGTCATCTCTTCTAACCTAACACAATCAGTGAGCACATCTACTGTAACACTAAGACAAAAATCAGAGCAGAAAAAGGGGGAGAGGGAGAGAGAGAGAGAGAGAGAGAAAGAGCATGCATTGTAAAAACCTTGGATGTAAAGCTGTTGCAGCTCTGCAGAGCGGCGGCTGGGCGAAGAACAGTCGTTACAGAGCAATGTCAACAAATTCTGCAGTTGCTTATTTGGGGTTTGGGTTCCATAGCTGGCATTTTGGACGGCTCTGTGTCAGCCACACTGTTATTCCTCTAATCCCAAACAGATTCGCTCCCGCCACCAGTAAAACCCAGAGTCTGGGCGCCTCGGCAGGTCCCTCCTCCATTAATAGGCTGCATATGTTGATAAGTTATGGAATGGATTAGGGTGCGACGTATGTGGTCCTCTGGCTTAACTACTGGTGGTATTTGGGGACAAGCTTTTTTTTTTCTTTTTTTGCTGTTTTTTTTTTGTTTTTCACAGCGGAAGGAATTGATTCACTTTTCTCACTTGGGCTGGGGCGGTTGTTGGGTTATGGTTGGTCATAGGAGGGGGACTGTGCCAGCTGGATGACAAACAAATCATGTTTTGCTGAGAAAAAAAAATAAAATGAAATGAGATTAAAAAAAAATGAAAAACAATTCTGGAGCAGTACAGTGTTTGTGTGTGTGTGCATTGCTGAAAAGAGTGTGTTTGTGTGTGTGTGCATTGCTGAAAAGAGAGTGTGTGTGTGTGTGTGTGTGTGTGTGTACACTGCTGAAAAGAGTGTGTGTGTGTGTGTGTGTGTGTGTGTGCATTGCTGAAAAGAGTGTGTGTGTGTGTGTGTGTGTGCATTGCTGAAAAGAGTGTGTGTGTGAGTAAGGAGGCTTTTCCCAAAGATATCCCAGACAACCCTGCTAAGGCTAAACATATAATCACAGAGTTTACTCAATGTTAAACTGCTCGTTCAGATGAAAAGAGGACAAGAGGGGAAATTTGTTGTTTGCAGTAAGTAGAACAATGGCAAACGTGTGAGGAGGTGGGAGTGGTGGTACTGAGAGGACAGAGGGACAGAGAGAGAGAGAAGAGAGGGACAGAAGAGAAAGAGAAGTTTGCCAGTTTGCCAAAAAATGCAAATAACAGTGTGTTGGGGAATAACAAACATAATATTGTGGTCCCTGTTCCCCCCCGGCACCTGCTGTGGACTGTTCTGGGGATCCATGAGTTGACTGGTGCATATACATACATGTGCGTGACTCAGTGAATATAAATGCCTCCAATCCTGCTTCAGAGTGTGTGTGTTTGTGTGTGTGTGTGTGCGTGCATGCACATTTATGTATGAGTGTTTACGTCTGTGAACTTATGTGTGCACTTATGAGTGTGTATAAGTGTGTGTGTGTGTGTGTGTGTGTGTATCTGTGTGAATGTTTTGCTGGAGGCTTGGTTCTCAGATGTGGAGCCTTCCAGATGTGTGAGGCCCTCCACTCCCCATATTGCTTAAGCCAGAGGGGCTGCCTATGGGGCAACCGGGGGGAAAAAGTGACCAAAATTACCCAGGCATTCAGGAGGCCAGCCTCACTGCAGGACAGATGAGCGAAAATTACCCACATGTACACATGCCCGGAGAGAGGGAGAGAGGGATAGAGAGACGGAGAAAGAGAGAGACCTCTTCAACACAGGCCCTTCACATATGTAACACTAAAATCCAGATGCCTCTGACACTTCTCTCTTTCTTTCTTCCTCTGTCTTTCCCTCTCTCTCCCTCTCCCTCTCTCCCTCCACATCTTTCTGAGGGCTGCTGGCTGGCCGTGAAGTCGTGGCTGTGGGATGGGTGGGGGTTGTGGTGGGGAGGTCCGGACTAGTTGTAAACAATGGAGGCACTTCATAGACGCCAATCCCGTGCGCCCGGGGGCTATGGAGACATCAACCCATCAACACGGCAGACAGAAGACAGAGGCTGCAGCGCCATTATCTTACCAAAAAAGCCCAGCCCTTGCCGTGTACACGGGGCTTTTACAAGAGCCAATAAAGATAATTAGTAGAAAAAACTTGTAAATGAGCAAAAGCTGTTACGGGGGGACTCAAATCAGTTTAAGAGCAAGGGAACAGTTGGTTCATACTAACACGCCCATGTATAAACACAGGGACAAACACACAGGCCTACACACACAATCTCACAAAAGTCAAGTAGGCTTCAAGTAGGTGTGTGCTGACCAGGCATTTAGTATTTATTTAGTAATGCAATGAAGAGGACAGAAAGACAGATACAGAGAATAGCAGACGGCACAGAGCTCAATATCCCTCCCCCCTCAACCACACACACAAACACACACACTCACACACACACAAAGAGAGAGAGTGAGAGAGAGAGAGAGAAAGAGAGAGACATATACTGTACATGAACGTATACATCATAAGATGTATACATATGTCTTGTATATAATGTATGTCAACATGCTTATATGTAGAAATGGCATACAATGGCACACACATTCACACATTTTGACAGATATATGTAGGTTTGTGTCATCGGTGTGTTATCAGTCATAGCCGTCTGGGATATTTACGTCTGTGGTGAGGAATTATTTACACACATTCATAAATATGGCCCTTACTCTCAATTGTAAAATAAAGTCATTCAAACACACCAGTCGTATTTCTCAACAACCATGTGAGTCTGCTCGTTAAACTACTTTAACGAGTAGGCAGATGCTTTTATGCCATCAAGCATGAGGACTCCCCTGGAAAGCTGACTGGCCATTGAAAATGTAGTATTCTACTTTGTTTTTAGTGCTCTCACTTAGTTTGATTTTATTTAATTACACGGATCTCTGGGGCTCTTAACGTAGCCTGTCGTATCTAGTGCGTGCTTTGACTCCACGGCCCGCGTTTCAAAAAATACCCATTATCCTGAACAGCGAATAGCCACATAATGGACAAGAGCAAGTGTTTTACCGAGGGGTCAACACAAAGTTTAATCACCAGAAACTCTTTATACTCTCTTGAACAAAACATTCACTGGCAATGATATGAGTGGTCATTTTTGGATTTTTAGTAGGAATAAAAAAAACCTGCAGTGAAACAGATGGATGGGAGGTCAATCTCTCTCTCTCTCTCTCTCTCCCTTCTTCACAACTGCATTTCTTGCACACAAGCACACTTAATTTGACTCCATCTCATTCCGTTTCATAGTATATCCTAAATATATTCCTAACCAAAACAGACCAGGAACTATATTCATTTAAAGGAGGGGTGGTGTACCCAGAATAACCCATGCCAAAAATAATCAAGGTTAACCCTTCTGCCATTTATGTATTGTTATTTAGTTTACTATGCTATATTTGTATTAGCGATGAGATCAGAAGCAATCAATCTGTAATGATTGATAGCCGGAACTACATCTGAGGTTCTCATGACTCTGGCCATTCTCATTTGCATGTGGTAAGATTACACACTCAGTCTAAAGCCTCACACACACACACACACACACACCCACACACACACGCTCAGTCCAAAGCCTTTCCAATCATAGGCTCCCTGATCAAAGTCTGTTTGTTCATGGTGCCTGCAACTATGATAAAGGGGGTCCGTCCGCACAATTAAGAAGTTGTGTGGCGCTTTCTTTTTTCCCCTTTGCATATGTGTGTGTGTGTGTATGTGTGTGTGTGTATGTGTGTGTGTGTGTGTATGTGTGTGTGTGTGTATGTGTGTGTGTGTGTGTGTCTGCTCCAGACTTCCAGATGTATTGGTCATACATCCAGGGTGAAAGTGTATGGGATTGACCTTCTTTTTGACATTAATGAGTCTCTGTTGACCCCTGGCATAGCTTTCTGAACACAAAGATCACCATATATGTATGCAGAGGAGTGTGTGTGTGTGTGTGTGTGTGTGTGAGTGTGTTTGTTGGGAGGGTGGTGGTGAGGAGGTATAGAGGGGACCATGGGTGAGTCAGAGAGGAGAAACAGAGAAGAGAGGAGAGGCTGAGAAGAAAAGATGTTGCAGTGGTGTGTGTGTGCCTTAAACACACCCCTCCGCCATCAGCAACGACAACAGACGTGGCCACAAGCTGCAGCTGTCTGGGAACCTGCCCTTCCTTTCTACCCCAAACTATCCCCCCTCCGCACCCCCACCCTTTTCTGCTATCTGTGGGCTAATCTACAGCCTGGCCATTATGCGTCCTGTACTTGGCCGTATCTGAGGGGCCGATTTAGAACATCAACACCATCAATCACCCAGCAGAAGGGCCAACCAGCTGGGTGAACCTTGCGATCCGGCAGGCCTATTTGTCATCCGGGGCACGTCACGTTCGCACATAACACTTGTTCACTCTCTGGACAATCTCCCCAGCCTCAACAACTCCCCTTCCTAATCTCTCTCTCTCTCTCTCTCTCTCTCCCCCCCCCCCCCTCCACACACACACACACACATTTTTTGTGGTCTGTTCCCCTCTAACTAACCCCCACCTCAATTCAGCCCCATGTTCACAGCCTTTCCTACTCCGCTACATTTGTGCCTATGGACCAGACACTAAGCATCATAAAAGCATAGAAATCAGGCACGTACATGTATTTGCAGGAAAGGAATCAATTAATCAAATAATCCAGGAGCAACTTCAACAGCATCGAGTAGTGGAACAGACAGTTACCTTGTTCTCCACCACCCTGACCGAAGGCATTCATCTACTCACCACAGCATTATCAGTCTATTGACCTGCACTTTTGACCTGCATTTTTCATTTTATGTTTTTTATATACAAATACATATATTTGAAGAGTGAATACTTGTACTCAATATGGAACAACTATTGTACAGAACGGATAAGGCTAAAGTTGTGGCCTAAAACAAAGAAATTCCAAAGAAATGTGCAATACTACAGACCAGGACATTTTACCTATTTCTTTTAACAAAGAGTTCTACATTATAATTTCATAATTACTACCTTGGTAGCAATCTATCAAATCTATAATAGCCCTCCATTCAGGATAATAAATAATATGGTCTGGTTAGATGCTTTATTCCGTGAGCATGTCTACATAACAATTATGTACCATAAAACCTTCTAGAATCTACCACAATATTATTGACAGGAGCACAAGTACTAAACAAAGAACACTACTGAAAATAAACTGAAAAAAAGGGATTGGAAAAACTGCTTGAGGTTTGTTGTGGTCCATAAACAAGAGACACTTCATAAACCTCTAAAACACTGTATCTCATATTGTGTCTTCCATATCACAACCCTCTTATATTTCTACATGATTAAAAAAAAATTATTACGTTTATGAAGAGTAATAAACACTAAATAGTTTTGTGGTGGTATAAAGATTGACCATAAAGATTTTTGAGTGTAAGAAATGAAATAATAGTGATTGGTCTAATAACAGTGAGAGAGCACTGAATAGGGAGATTAATAGCAGACAGTAGCAATAATTGGCAGCATGTAATAATTTGCTGTTTTCATAGATGAAGAAGCCATATAATCAACCAATCAGTCACTACACCAGCCTCCCTCACCAGCCTGCAGCTGGATTTGCAGCGGCCTACAGATTATGACCCTAAGGAACCGGAGAGTGGATTAGGAAGAGCTTGAGGTGTGATGTCATGTGTGTTGACAGCCCCTATCCGCTGACCCATGGCCTAAGTCTTCACTGCTTCTGCCCTCCCCCATGCCCTACGTCGTTCCTGCCCCCCCGCCACAGGGTGTCTAGTGGCAGAAATAAGGCCTTATTTGTACAAACACCCCCGTATGAAAGTATGGATTTGTTCCTTGTGGTCCAGACTACCCCCCGCCCCACCCCTCCAACTCCCCCCAGCCGCCCTGCCGTGGTCCCCTTCTCGAGGAAACAAGCGTGGCACACAGATGAGTGAGTGTGTCTGCCCAGCCGCTGGTCACGCTATCTCCAGGCTTGGCTCTGACAGAGCAGGGAATCCCCTTCCACCCTCAAGCGTGTGTGTGTGTGTGTGTGTGCATGTGTATGGTAGTGAATATAAGGGCTTAATGTGACAGCGTGTACTGAGTGTGTGCAAAAAAACTACAAAATCTCCTTAGCATTTGTCATTCTCTATTAGCTACCAAATGGAACTAGTCACTATGCAGAAAAAAAGCATACAAGAATCCAAAACATACTAATTCAATCATATGCAGTCATTTCTAAGGATTTCATAGGGATGTATATAAATTAGGATACTGCAGGATGTTTGCCTCTCCAAGTCACCACTATCTCTAAATAAATGATTTACTTATTAAAGACATACCACAGGGTATAAAAAGGTTCAATCTCTGTCAAATGCAATCACCATACACTCATATGGTCATAATTACAACAAACTATATTAAACATGACATAATTTGAGCCATTTGTTTAAGCAGGCACATGAGTCAGATTAAATTAAAGAGTATAATGTTTTCAGCTCCTGGTAAAACATCCAATAAAAGTAAACACACAAGGCTCTGGGTATCTGATTCAAGGCCACACATGGCAATTTCTGCAATTTCACAAGCCGTGCATTTGTTTGCTCAGCTAAAAATCACAGTTTTTCAAAACCAATCACTAAAATGCCTATCTGCCTATCTATGCTCCTGACCTTTTAAAAACGAAGGCAATTTAGGTCCCCCAATAGCAAATGATTTGTGTCGACCTGCGAGTGCATTACTCCGCTCCTACTGCTTTGGAAAGCCTCCGTCAGCTTTATTTGACTATAAATGACTTTTCAATATCCGATTCAAAAAAATGAAATATTTCATATTGTAAATTCCCATTTCACAAGCAACTCAGGAGCCAAAGTAAGCTGTTACCTGGCACACGGAGCCAAGCTTTTCCTTCACAAAACCTCCAGAATGTACGAGAACACAACCCCCTGTATGACTGTAATAGTCCAGTCTCCGTATTCTATAATAACTCGACAAAAAATGACGCTTGCCAAGCATATGCGTAGAAAAACACTGAGAGTTCACACGAAACGCTGGCAATTGCATGGCATGCCTGACAAAGTTTACCGGAGGGGGTGAACCATCAATTTCCTTTTTTTCTTTGGTGTTCAGTAACAGGAGGAAAACAAACCTGTTTACAGTCATATTTTAACAGACATGAGAGAATATAAAATATTTTACACCTCTCTCTTAAAAGGCAGAATAGGTGTTACGTGCATCATTAAAGTTAACTGTTCATATCTAAGAAAAGGCTGTTTTCGCCATGGGAGTCTTGCATGTTTTTTTTGTTTTTTTTTTCAGTTCAGCATATTACCAGTACATGAATTTGTTGGCTCATTTGCAAGCCTTCTGAATTAGTACTCTTTTTGAAACATGGATATTTATGCTTTTAAAACAACATAAGTCTTTTTGTTGTTCTGTTTCATAAGCTGGTATTAAGGTGTTCATAAGCAAACTTAAATAAATGAACTCATACATAAAATTAATTAAACACATTTTTTCATGTTGAAAGAAGAAAAAGTGTGAATGTGTGTATCTGATGGCATATGTGTGTATAGGGGGTGGGCGGGAGTGGGAATAAAAAGCATAAATTGCACCCTGGGCATTCACATTTCTTTGAAAAGCCCAAATGACAAATCACCACTTTCCCTCTCACCTCCTAGTGTTTCAGCTTCGGTCTACACAGGGTGCTCTAGCCTGCTTGAAAGCTTGTCATTGGCCAGGCTGCCCAGGTCTTGCCTTTAGCTCTGCTCTTGAAAATTATTCTTGGTTTCTTGCCATGACTTCCCCACACACACAAGTAGGGCTTGATACTTTCCCTGTGTCATTTTGAAAAAACTCAGACGGAAATGTTACCATCATGCAAGTGCTGGGTATATTACCAATTATGGGTCAGCCTATAGCACTTTATCTTTTGTGAGTATGCAGATTTCATTTGTCTTAATGAAATCTACATAATTAATTTTGTTATCTTCATATACCTTCAATGTTCACACTTGAATGTGTGTGAATTCATGTGTGTGACTAGGTGAATGTGAGGCATACACTGTAAATCACTTTGAGGGCTTGTAGGAGTAGAAAAGCACCATATAAATGCAGTCCATTTACTTCATATAAATGGTCAGTAAGACTCCTGAGAGGTTTTTACATGGCAAAGACAGGGTTAACAGAGTGTTGACACTCCTCATTAACTGTGGTGTCTTAGTCGCAATAGATTTCTTTGTGTGTGTTCGGACACTTTTAAAGTGATTGTACACAGGCGCACAGTGTGTCGGCATAGGAATTCAGTGGAGTAGAAGAAACAATTATCAAATCGTAATGACTTTGACACTGGGGGAAGTTCTGTACCTACTCCACCATATTCACACTCAGTTTGGCCATTAACCACCCAGAGCTGATAACTCTGCAAAAGCAAACTTTCTCATCACAAGACCTGCTGAATACATATTGCTTCTGTCAAGGTTTAGCAGTGAAATGTTCATTTTTTCATTCTTTAATGCATAAGATACACTTTTGGTTCCTGTTTTAACAAGGTAGCCGTAGTGAGTCGGACAAAATAGAAGTCTAGAACTCCTTAAAAGTGGGGCATCTGTGCTTGCTCGACGGGGACAGAGACACATCGGTGGCTTAAGGGGGATGTTTTGATAAAATACTAATAATTGCATCTCTAAATGACTCGACAAGCTGTGCAAACACTCAACTGTAGCCTCACACGGAGAACAGAGGGGATTGTGCCTGTGGTGGTGGCGTCCTCCATACCACATGACCGCACAGGGATCCCTGTTTGGCCAATGGGAGAACGGAAGCTCTGGCCCAACGGGCGAACCCAGGTGACCGCTGCTTTGGCTGGGGCCTGGGCCTCGCAGGTCTAACTACTTAATAAGTTGCTGTTGGACGCTTCCTGGACAAAATCCAGAGCTCAGGGGGCCCAGAGAGCGGAGGAGAGCCCCAAAACAAGGAGAGCTTCATTTATCAATCAGCCCAATCATGGGCATTTCCGGAGCCATGGGGACAGGCACATGGAGGAGATTACTGAACTCTGCATTGTGGTATGCGAGCATATAGCACAGCTTTGTGTCTGTGACACCGATACATCGGAGGCTATTTGCACAGCTGAAATGAAATAGAAATGTGTGCTTTCATACTTCAGAAATCAACATCAGTAACAAAGGTGATTCAAGCACGTTCAAGTTGTGTCCTTAAATATACTTGCATATGCTGGGGCCAAATCTAACCATGGGAAGGGGAAGGGGAAGATAAAAGGGAAGGAAAAGGACTTTAATATCTATCTTTTGATTTTCTTACGGTTCTTTTATGTGGCTGTGAGGTAGTTATCACCTGAGGTATGCTGTCTCATTTTCCTCATAATCCTTCTTCAAAATGACGGACAAGGAGCGGATGGGTATTAGAGAGCAGCATTTTGTCACTTAGTCTGTGAGCCCTGTGTTGAAGGACAGGTACTTAAGACTGTCATTCTGAGAAAGAGAGAGAGAGAGTGAGAGAGAGAGAGTGAAAAAGAGAGGGGGAAAGGGAGAGAGAGAGAGGCCCTTCTTAGTCTTTCAATAAATACATGCAACAGAGGCCACCTGACACAAAGACCCATTGTAGCAAATTGGAGAGTGGGTTCCAAGAATATTGGCTACCAGCATGAGTTATCATATACAGAGTCCTTCATAGATTTAAAATGCCAAAGATGCATTGATTATTGTATTTCCACTGCTTCAATACATCAACCCAACATAGCAATCAACCATCTATAGCTTTTCAGCTGCATAATTAATGCAACTGACTATTTGCTAAGAACTAACATTGATTAGTGTGAAGGAGAATGTAGAACATAATCATCTTTTCACTTCAAAAGTGCCAAGACATGTTTGGGCTAGGGCTTAAATAAGTAAAAATGTTTATGCACGCTGAAATGACATTAGTCACTATATTGTGAAAAGAACATTACACTTTGAAACCAATATGTTTTCCATTCTCACTGTTAAAACAATATATTTGTGCTATGTAAACAAATATGGAACCAATAAGTGTTTTTTTTGTAAAGCACAGTTTGTATATTTTCTAACTCAAGGCAAAATATATTAGCTATATTTTCTTATCATCAGTTAGCTTTTGTTATGCACATTTGTCATGGTGTTGTGTTATTGCTTCAAAGGTAAGGTTATGTTTAGACTGGAAACACATTCAATTGCCTACAGTTTGTATTTGCTCTCTATCAGGAATGCTGTATTTACATTCAGTTTTTCTATTTAAGTTATGACTGTCCACATTTTAAAGAGATTAGCTGATGAACCTGCCCCAAAACACTCGACAAGCAACATAACAGGGCAACACAAAAATAGCAAGATATTATCCTTTCATTCTCATTTTCCATCTGCTTCTAGCTTTCTAAGAACCCACATGCATAAATGTGTTCAGGTGTGTATATTAAAGAAGAAAATGTTGACGAACTGATCTTGTTAGTGTGATAAAACATGAGACAATTTTATGTTTCAGTAAGAGGATCTGATACATCTAAATTTTTCAATGGTGCGCCACCGAAGCAATAAAGATGTCATTGTTTGCCGTCCTGTTTCCTCATATCAGCGGGCTCCTCCCAAGTTTGTGGACAGCTACAGTCCATTCCTGCAACTCGAGCTAGACCTCCCATATTTCATTTCTGTCTTGCTGATAGCATTTATCAGCAAAATCCTGATAAAATAAAAAAAATGCAACTTAAGTCAGAGCATAACTAAGCTGCAGAGCTGGACAGGATTACCAAGGGAGGGCCAGGGAGGACAGACATCAGATTGTATTGTCATAAAGGGTCATTAGCCTTTTGGCAAACTGTACCTCAAGCCCTGGTTGACAGGCCTTTTCAAGAGACACAGCAAGAAAATGTGAAACCTAAATTCTTCATGACAGACAGTTAAATGAAATTGCTACGAAAGAAACCGAAGAGGAGGAGTGGAGGAAATATGGATGTGTGTTTTGTTTATATTTTCTGAGTGCTTGCAGGGCTTTGATCCTACCATTAACCAATTTAGCCAACACATGTTTTTTTCCCTTCTCTGTCAAAGACATCAATGACCTTTATTATTAATGGACCGAGCAACCGCACAAAACACAATGCCCTAGACTCAGTGACTGGTTGGGATTAAGTTTAATACTGCATCTTGACAGATATATCCTGGACGGATATCTATCCAAAAGAAGGATTTCCCAAAGACCAAAGGAAACATGCTTCTTTGGCCTTAATCTGATTAATTGGAAGTATAAATCTGCCTAATCCATAATGAAGACTGTTACATTTTTCCCAGAGTCTCTCCAACCACATACACGTATATATAAGTGTCTTTTTTACAGTATGCAAAAATGCGATTTCCTCAGATGCAAAAACAAATGCATTCTCAAGTCAACATACCCTTCATATTTTCTCCATTGTTACCTGTGGAGAGGCCAGCAGGTAAGACACATGCACAGCAGAAATGAGAAGAGATTATCAGATCAGAGGCACCCAGACAGGTAGACAGCCCGTTGTTCTAGTGAATTGTTACTTTCTTTGGCAGCATGGGGACTTGAGCCTTAATCAGTGCGTGGGATCTGCCAGATGGGAGTTGGAAGGCGATGATAGTTGCATACTCAGGTCTGACCCCTCTGCACCCCCCCTCCCCCAACTACCACTACTCTACCCTACACCTTCCACCCCCCCCCCTTTCCTCGCTATTCAGTCGCCCTTGCACCCCTAAGGCCATACTGTGATCTCTGTCCTGATAAAGGGCCAGGCTACACGAGTGCCAGACTGGCCAGACCAGGTTGGAGACTCTACGACGGACTTAGAGCGATACTGTCCTGGTGAGAGGGAGGGGGTCTGTGAAAGGTATTCTCAGATGCAAAAAAAGGTTGGGAGTTGCTATGGGTAGCCCTGCTGTCTACCTGCAGCTGCCCCCCACGCCCCCACCCCACCTTTGCCCCAAAGACTCTAGGCGCCACGGTGTAACTGCAGTCGCAGGTATGCTGGGTAGACGCAAAGAATGCTTCCCAGGCCCTACCTGATACGGAAAGGAATTAATTTACTACATAAAATCCAAATAAGTTTTACATTATGAGTTTATTTGGAGCAACATTTTGTAAGAACTGGGCAACAACTCAATGAATTTTTATGAATGTGACAGAACCTGAGCAACAATAGTATTATTTTAATATTTTTAAATAATACTACAAATTGTCATGTAACCTCTACAGCTGAATACCAGAAGTTCTCAAATTTCATGAAATAATTTCTAAACATTATTAAACTATGTATATTATTGGTGTTATGGACTTGACAAAAAAGTCCACTTAGAATGGAACTGGCAAATTAGTCAATTTGCTAATTCATGCAGATTTCATTTTCCATGCATGTCCTGCCTAAATTGTCTTCCCACATAATTCTCTTGCTCTAGACTAGAGAATTAGAAGCTGAGCCAAAGGGAGGCATTGTGGTGCATGTGGCTTTGTGGCACATGCATTGTCATATGTAGTCAGAAAACACTGTTTTTGCTCAGTTATGAAACATGGCACATTAAATGAGAAAATTTGTTTCTCGGGCAGTCTATGTAGACTACTCTGTACTAGGCTTACACATAACATGTAGGTTAGTGTAATAAATGAGCCTGGAAATCAGCAGAAATGTTCACAATCTTCTTCGTAGTTTATTTTCCGGTGAAATACCATACTGTTTGTTATTTGTTTAGGTCTGGATAACAACTTGTGAATGTTGGTTGCATACCTGCATCCTAATGCAAAAACCTCCGACATACTTCATACGACCATTTGGGTTTTCTCTACTTAGAATACTGCCAGGCTTTCTACCGGTGTGAAGTAAGGCAAACGCTCCAACTCGACGCTCTCCCTACCTGCCAAACCAAGATCAACACTGCTGCTTTTGCTCATGCGCACAGTATATCTCCCAGAAGCCTCTGCTTAAGAATTTGCGCAACCACGAAGCTGAACAACAACGTGAAAATTTAGCTAATCATGTCGGAGAAAAAACAAACCGTTGATTTAGGGTTATTAGAGGAGGATGACGAATTTGAAGAGTTTCCTGCTGAAGGTAAGGGTCCATGTATGTTTTCTGTGTATGCTTTTATTTTTATGGAGTGGCTAAACAGTGTTCGGGTTAACAGTGACTCAGCTGACTTGCTAATGTTTGCTAGCATACCGACCATCAAGCAAATCAAACATAATGAAAGTTGCTAATAACCAAGACTTGGTTAGTAAAGAAGTGACATTATTGTGTTCAGGTAGTGTCCTCCAAGTTCATAATGTACGCATTTACTTATGCTACATTCTACAGTTACTGACTTTTTCATACTCCCCGCATTGGCTAGTCAGCTAACGTTAGCATTGCTTGCTAACCGGATAATTTAGCGCATATTGGCCATACATCCCTTTCTATCCTGTTAGTAGAGTTTATGAGGTGCAAGACATTAAACATTATTGTCGTTAGATTGGGAATTACGTCAGGCTAAACGAAAGTATAACGATGCTGTTTTTAAGGACTACTTTTGGCGGGCCTAACTTTGTGTCAAGTAACGTAAGAAAAAAATAGGCACACATGACTTAATATTTATATTTATTATAAATATTGTTAACTCTCCCTGTTGTAGTTGCTCATGATAATCAGACCTTTAATTGTCAGGAGCGCATGTGCCGCTATTCTTGATGAGAGTATGTCAGTGTTAGGACCGTAATTTCTAACAGAGGACATTATTTACAGATTGGACTGGCCTGGACGAAGATGAAGACGCACATGTGTGGGAGGACAACTGGGATGATGACAACGTAGAGGATGACTTTTCAAACCAACTCAGGTAATTTACTCATTGATCTGGATTTTAAAAGACATCAGTGTGGAAAGTGTATACAACATGCTTGTTTACATTTGTTCCTGGTGCCAGCTTTATCCTAGTGCTTAGTAGTACCAGTATTATGAAAACAGAAATGCTGTAGAGTATACACACTAATTGGATGCAACCTTTGTTGAATTAGTAATTTATTTCTTATTATTCATTCTGTCATAGCTGATGCATCATACCAGTCATAGCTCATTTGAAAGTCATAATGCCTGTTCTGCGAAAAGTGTGATGTATTGTTGGTAAAATGGGAAATTGATAGAACCAAAAATAATAGAAACCAACTTTCAAAATGATTAATCAATGTGATCTTGCCCATGTCTACTATTTCAATTATTATTTTTGTCCAAATGATCATTTGTGTCCATAAATTTGAGATATTTTGAAAGGTAATTGTGAAAAAAAAAGAAAAATACTCATTAATCGTAATCAGTGCAAAACGTTAAATTTTTTATTGTGAATCTGATTTTGAGGTCGTAATCGCCCAGCCTTGATCGCAAGCTCCAAACACCAAATGGCGGCGGGTTATTCATGTGTCAAATCCCACTGTACTGTTCGAGCATGTAGTGTTTTGCTTTTGTGTCCATATGTGCAGAACCATAAAACTCAGTGTTTATTTTTATAGACACACCTTTTTTGGCTCTTCAGATCTTCTCTCTGTGACGCATATATTCTGTTTGTTCAGGGTATGTTTAGTATGGCTTGCTTAGGAAAAGCCACAATAGGCTTTAAAATGAGCAAAATTATGTTTTTGTCAGCTTTTTTTGGTCAGCTGTTTGTAGCAATCCCTTTTTTGTCAAGAAAGGCAGCTTACTCTGCTGTTCGGCTTCTCTTCTATATGTGAATGCCCAGTGCAGACCTCTCAGAATGATGTCAGGCATTCATTCTTGCACTACTAGGCAGGCATTGTGTGATGCGCTACTGGGAAAAAAATCTTCCATTCTCGTTCTGTGGGAAGCAGTTGATTTCTAAGGGTTTTTGTGCCATTGAAATAAGAATATTTCTTCTTTCTTGCAGAGCTGAGCTGGAGAAGCATGGGTACAAGATGGAGACGTCGTAGTTCCCCGCATCTGTGATGGATAGTACATGGACTTTAATACATGCTGGTTTTGGCATTGAATGAAAGGCTTACATGCATGGTGTGGAGCTTGAAAGACCAACATGTCAAGCTGGGAGTACAGTTGATTATTTTTTTTTTTTATGTTTTCTGTCTAGACAGTTTGTAAGTTCTGATATTAAAATTGCTAAATAGATTTCTTGATCCAAGTGATGGAATTCATTTTTACCTAAAATTTAAAATTTAGTACATCGTGTAGAGGCATAAAATAGCATAAAATTTGACTGAATACTGATTGTCATAGGGCAGTTTTCAGCTTTTATTCCCTTCCATTTAAAACTTATCTAGACTTAATGGTGTGGCAATTAAGAGTCCAACACAAAGACACACACACATTTAACTCCCTCTCAACAAAGATTAAGTCTTCAGTCAGATTTCTGAAGCAGTAGCCTAATTTCTGTATTTATGTTCTTAATACCATATTTGTAGAGGGGTAGAATGCTGTAGAAAGTGTGTGTGTGTGTGTGTGTGAGGGAGAGAGAGTGTGAGCGAGCTAGAGAGAAAGCCACACACACATGCACGTACATACACACTCACCCCCCTCCAGGGAGCTGTGCACTCTAAGGAGGAGAGCCAGCGTTGTGCACTTGCACTTCCCTTGCTCCCATGCGGCTATGGCGAGTCTCTGAAGGGGAGATTATCCAGTGCCATGTTTGTCAGAGGCAGGGAGGTGGTCCCAGCATGGCTCCCCGCCACTGCCTCTGCCTGGGCCTGCCCACCTCTGACCAGGCCCTGCTCTTCCGCTCAGCGCTGCGGGGGGCTGGCTCCTACTCACCGAATCACAGGCCAATTTTTCCAGCCGTGCTCACGCAGACCATACAACCCCCCCCCCCCCACTCACACACACAATCCCCATTCCACAAACACACAGACACGTACACACAGATGTGCACATCTATGTGCACACCCACCCACCTTCTCCTCGGCAGAAATGATTTCTCTTCTCCTCGGTGCCTGGGCTCTTAATGAGCTGAAATCGATGCCAGTAAGGCTGAGGTTGCTGCGGGAGAGCTTCCTCCAGCAGCCCCTGTGCCAGCAGCACCCCACCAGCGAGTCAGCCGCCTGCCTCCTCCTCTTCCTCCACATTTTATTATCTCCCTTTGTGTTCGCCCTGCACCCAACCACCCATTGAAATTCAGAGTGGAAAACATAGCCTTGTGTCTGAGGAAGATAGGGAGGTTTTTTTGTCCCCCCCCCCATTTTTCATTTGCTTGTTTGGGTCCTCTTAGGACTGTTGGTATGAATTTCTTAAACTTCTTTGTGAATGATTATGGCAATACAAGAAGCAGAGAGAGAGAGAACGCTATTGGGTATGTGATGTGATCCTATCCTAGAGCTGTAAGCTATATTGTGTCAACACTCGTCATTGTGAACTGCGCATGCCCAACAGTCACATTACACGGGCAAGGTCATGTTAAGTAAGGCAAATTAACAAACACGTCAGGCTACCTCTTTTTTGATGCTTCATACAAATTGAAAACTCACACTGCTCTCATTTTGAAACCTCTCATGATGAATATGCAAGGCACTGCATCATGGTGAGTCAGCCAGAGAATTAAACTACCTAATTGCTTTCCACAATCACTTCAGAACAGTTGTCACAGCACTGGCCTAACCTGCTTTTGTTATACGATTGTAGCCAAGCTTTCATTTTATGGCATCTAAGGATGGTTTGTACTTGTCAAAGTATTATACACACAGTAAGACATTTTTCAGCTTTATTTAAAATAAACTAATTTATTTTAATGCAGTTGTGTATTCCAACAAAGTCAGCCTGGAATGATTATCAGTAATTCTTTCCTAGCAGAATTTTGGGTGAAATTCATATATTTTTTCTCGCACGGAGAACTGGACCTGTTTCCAGTATTGTGACCCTACTGTCCTCTCAGATAAAGAGACTTGTGCATATTTTTTCACTAGGCGTCTTTGGTGTTTGCCCCATCATGTTCTACAAACACCAACAAACACAGTTGGTGCGTCCTTAGTTACTCAGTCATTAGCAAATGCCTGCTCTCATGTCAGTTGTTTGGTTGTCAAGGTAGACAAATAGATAACAACTCCCATGGGTTACTTCAGTCACTGTCATACGATGGTACAATTCTTTTATTTCAATAAAGGTTGAAAGACCTGTACAGAAAAAGTGAAACTTAATATCATATATTCATGCTTAAATATAAAATTCTGAATTCATATTAAATATAGAAGCATAATTGCCCATTGAGTTGTCCCATTGAGAACATATAACATTATAGAAATTTGAATATCTCAAGTTCATCTTTAAAATCACCATTGGGACTGCTGCTGAGGTCCGAGAGAGACTACTGGGGATGGTGAGACACATGCATGCAAATCTCCTCGTGCCCTTCAAAGTAAGTGCCCTGTGTGCCGGGTCATTATTTTAATTGTTGGAAAGTCGTTGAGGTGTGATAATCACTAAGAGAGCGCAACCATGGACGTCTAGGGGGCCATTTTGTTTGTGCCAAAGGTGGAAGATTGGCCTCTTGAGTTTGAATTGAACAGGGCCTTTGTGATTTCACCCAAATTCATTTTCGCCATTCTCCGAGATAATGGGGGTACATACATCTGAGGTTCGTTCAGTATTTTTCGCCATATTATCTCTTTTGTGCCTGTGTGATTGGTTGTTTTTATGGATCTTTTCATTGACTTTCTTTTCATGTTGCAGTGGCAGGTTGATTTGATCAGTACATCAGTGCGGTCATTTCATTACGGCACATGGCATTTGACTTATGGAGCTTCCAAAAGAATTAGATTTTAAAAAAAAAAAGTCCAAATGGTCGAAGCAACCACTATTTTATATAATCGTCATTTAGGTTAAGCAGTCAGTCTCAATGGGTAAACAACATAGATTGTTTAATACAGCAAAAAATCAGCCCCATTAGGCCTGAATATGTGAAGTTCTAATACAACATGTAGATGTTAGCTAATTCCTTCTTGATTGATTGATTGATTTATAGTCTTTGGTGTTTGAGAAGGTGGTGACTCTGGTGGTGGTTCTGGGGTGTTGTTTGGTGTCATGGTGGGGGTCTCTATTTCCCCAACCATGAGCCAAGAAGGGGCTGGGCCTGAGGGACGGGCGCAGAACAGCTGCTGCAATAATAGGCCTAATTGCACGTTCCTTTTGTGGCAATGAAATTGGTGGTAGAACGGCTACAATGCACAAACCTCGAGTTTAGAGGGGAGGAGGTGGGGGGAAGACAGAGCAGGGAAGGAGTGCGTTTGGGGGGTGAGCGGTAGGGGGTGGTGGGGACACAGGGGCGACTGCTCCCAGACAAGGCCCATCACCACCACCCACGGTCTCTCTCCGTCCCACACCTGCACTCGCCCTCGCGAAAATAAACACAGATAATAAGGTGTAATTACTTTAAAAAATAATAACGAGAGCTCTCCACGTGACAATGGTGCGCCTGTTTATCAAGGGAGGTAAAAATCATGAGTGTGGCGGCTTATGTGTGTGTGTGTGTGTGTGTGTGTGTGTGTGTTTAAGGGGTTGCTGAGGGTTGTGTACTCCCATAAACCACAACAGGGTACTGATGCTAGTGATTGTGTGTTAACCTCAAGTCTGATCCTTGAACATCAAGGGAGAGAGACAAAGAATGATGGGGTATAGTTAGTTTAACAACAAGGGATCCTCAGCGTGAAAGCAATAGAGCATGTAAATATGATACATCAGCCTTTCCCCTTAAAATAACAATGAGCAAAAAGCTTGCATGTGGCAAGCTTTTTTTGTCTTTTGCAATATATGGTGGTGGTACAACCACATGCCAACCCAAACTGTTTTGTAAAGAAATACTGCATCAATCTGACATTTGTGCCATGGCTCTGCTTTAAACGTTTGTCTTGTGTGGGAGGTTTCTGTCTCTCAGCAGACTGTGCGGCCATCTTTTCCTCATCTCCTCACCTCTTGTCACATACATAGTAAAATATCAAATTAAAAGATTGACTCATCATGGCACTGTGGAATGCCTAGCCTGACAGGAGGCTGCTGGAGCCCAGCGATCCCCAGCGAGTTTTCAGGACCGTTTAGACGTGATTGGCGTTTAAGGAGACATGACATGTTCTCATACAGAGCGAGCGCGATGGGTATGTTTCTTTTTAGCGCCATCAGTGGCGGCTGAGTCACTGTGAAAACACACTCGCTGGTTTAATGTCACGTTGGATTAAAGTGCAAGGGGGTTTATTTTAGCGGGGGTGCAGTTTTATGACATTCTGCGCCTTGGCATCACCAGTGCTCCCCCCCCGTCTACAGAGAGAGTCATAAACCCATAACTAGACACAGAGGTTTTGCAAAGCAAAAAGTGTCTCTTTGAGATGTTGGCCTTTAAGAACAGCAGAGGAAAAAATGTGTGTAATCATTAAAATACAGAGATGCAATGGAAAACAAATATGGCACTACCAGGGGATAACCTTCAGTTTGGACATTAAATGGTGTACCATTGATACCTGAGACAGAGCATGTTCACCCATGGTATATGGTTTAGCTCTGTGAAGCTGAGAATGCTGTGAGCATGAAAATGTGTATATATACTTGTTTACATACACTCCACGTACACACGTAGGTAAAATTATAGAAAAAACTGTCAAATAATGCAATGATTCTAATTGCCAGAAATGTTGTGATGATGTGTGTTGTTTTTTTGTACAGTGATCTAATTGGCTTTTGATGGCAAAACATTCCAATAATTTGTCAAATTCCAATAAAGGTTTCAATATTATGTGCACCTCAACTGGTGTGAAGTGAAATCAATTCATCACTATTTGAAGAAGTGCAATGAAGAAGTGAATGCAAAACAGGCAAATTATGACATCGTATTCCTTGATTTGAAGAAATGGATCAAAGTAAATTCAATCACCTTGTTAGCTGGTAAGCGACAAATCATGATGATAATCTTCTTGGCAGAGGGCCAGGACTGCCAATCAAGCCATAAACAAACATTTTATACAGACTCATCAGATGTCATTTATGTTACATTGATGTAATCTTTCTCACTTCACACAGGAACCAGAGAGGTTAATTGAGAGCCATAATGCACAAACTGCCATCATGCCTGTGTCATCATGCAGCCAAAAATCACCCGAAAAAAGGAGGCTGGGTGAGTTTTTAAAATATAACTGTCTTGTTTGTAATCTTTCCTTTCTCAGTTGTGTGATGATGTCCTCTCAGTGGACTCCCTGCTGTGTTCCTATCTATCGTCATCTTGATAGTGATAGCCTGCAATTAGAGATTGTTGTCTATTTTGGTGTTCTTTTTTTTCTCTCCTATGATTTTAAGCATGTCCATCCTTATCAAGTCGTCCCATTGCACTTAATAGCCTTGGATGGTCTGCGAAGAAAAATTAACAGAACAATTTAAGCACATCACGGTCCCGGCTGGGCAATTAACCACTCTCAATGTTATCATCGCCGCTGAATTATCAGGTGCTCTTGATAATTGTAATTAATTAATTGTCTCGCTCATGCGTGCTCTCCCACCGACACGGCAAATGCAAGGTGGGGCGGAGGTGACCTTTATCCTGCTGTATCTTCTTGATGCTCAATTGGGAAGACATCCTGATTTCAACACTGATCTTGAACAATTTGTGGATGATAACCAAATGTGCGCTGTGATATCTACATGGAACCCTGCGGGGGAAAAAACGATCTCTCAGAAATTATAAAAAATCTTAAAGCTGATAACATAGGTTTCCTTGAAATAGTTTTCACAATCTGATCTATTACCTTCCATCCACAGGCATGGAAGCCTGTTTTGATCTGTTACGCACTAGCCATACCTGTCGCAGGTAAGCCCAGAAGCACAAGAGAGCCAAATGCTTATATGTACCTGTTTAGCAACAGCAAAGACACTGTGCAGTGAAACTGAAGGTGAGGTCAGGATTGAAATCAGACCTATTAAATGAGCACGGTACAGGTTTCCCGAGCCTTGAAGGCCTGGCACAAGTCCAGTCGACGGCACGGAGCTCGGAGCGGAAACAATTAATCACGTGTGTGTAGCTGTCTGCTTGTGAGACAAACAGCCATGTTCCAAATCTGTCCCTCAGGCAGCATACACAACTACAACACACTGCAGAGGTATGAGGCCCCCAAAAATGCACACGAGCACACACACAAACACACACACACGCACAAGCATGCAGACTTGTATGGTACCCACAGGTACATATTTATATGATAGCCTCAGTAAAACCCACTTTATTATTTTTATAGCTATATATTGTAAATTTCCAACTTGGTGGCAATTTCCATAATCGTATTATTTAGAAGGCTAGCTATGCAAAAGTGCTTTAGGAAGATTGACAAGTTTCCTCGTTGGGAACCGAAGCGCTCAATCTCCCTCAGTTTAACTGTTTGTCTCCTGAGTGGCAAACGCTGTCAGTGGTGAGTGAACGCAGACGAGGCCAGCCAAAAACGAAATAGGAAATTTGTCGTTTATTTCATACTGCCGCACGCCTGGGTTTTCGGTGGGCAGCGAAGAAATACATAAATGCTACCCAAGCAAACAAAGAGCTGGTGTGTGTTTCAGGATGGGGTGTCTGGATGGCATCAGGCAAGGCCGTCAAATTGGGAACGACACAGGTTACTTGAGGGGTTCTCTTCAGAGGAACACCACCATTGCCTGTGAGTGTGTGTTAGGGGGGGGGGGGTCTCTCTCGATCATTGGTTATTCTCTGTCATATGTCCATAGATTGAGAGAGGAGGAATGTGTGTGTGGAGTTTTTCAGCTTGTCTGTTTTGCCTTCATTGCTGGAGGTCTTTTTATGGTAAAAAAAAAAAAAAACAAAACAAACTCTGTTTCTGTTTTCAAACGTCTGATCTGCCACTGTGATGATCCCAGTATTAGTTTAGAATGACAGGATCGCAGTGTCTTTCATTTACTTAAGTCTGATTAACTCGCTCGGTTTAGAAATAATGAAGAATATTCTTACAGAGGCAATGTTAAATGAATCGTGGCATGACATCATGCTGAACACCCTCTCTATACACTGGCAGA
The DNA here is from genome assembly GCA_027481765.1 of Tenualosa thibaudeaui. NCBI lineage: Eukaryota > Metazoa > Chordata > Actinopteri > Clupeiformes > Clupeidae > Tenualosa > Tenualosa thibaudeaui. Next base: position 2,144,945 of record JAIFZK010000039.1, on the reverse strand, counting down.
TGACAGAGATGAATAAACTCTTTCATGATATTGATGCAGCATTTATCTTTTGCTTCATAGAGGGAGAGCGGCAACACATCACATAATCCTATTGCTTAGACCGCTAAACCACTTTCAGCTACACACTGCTGTAGATGAGGACTATGCTGAAGAACAAGAAGGAAGCAATGTTGCCATGTCTTCACACAGGCAGTTAACAACATCTGAGTAATTAACTCTATACATACACATCATCCTAAAGTCAGATGTGGGTGGTTAGAAGCTCTCTCTCTCTCTCACTCACTCACTATCCCTAAATATCTTTTCAAAATAGGACTAAAGCCAAGAGGTTTGTGGCCTGAAAATCATTGCCATTTAAAATCATGAAACATGTCATTGCTTATTGGTAACTGACTGGCCACAGACACCCACAGAGCTGCACTGCATATTTGTGTATGTGCTAGCATGTGGGGGTAGAACCATCACAGAGCGTAAATGTCCCTGTCATTGCTATTTTTCTCTTCATCTCAGTTCAGTCACTGGCGCTGTTCGTCTTTGGGATCTCAGCAGTACAATGACTATGGTTGTTTGCCATCCTCTTGAGTGGATTGAAGTGACTACAAAGCCTGACACTTCCTTGGTGATTTTTGTTTTGAGCTTCTGTTTCTATCTGGCATGCATGTACGGTAACCATAAGAACAAAGTACTTTTCTCAAGTAAAAAGCCTCAGCAACACAGTTATGCAATAAATATCTGACAGTCAGTTCCTTTCAACTGATCTCTCACCACAATAAAACTTTCAGCAGGGCTCTTGTAATAATTTTATAATTGCTGAACGAAAAGTCTTCTCAGCAGATATATTTAAAATTAGTAATATTTCTGTGGGCTGGACTGTAGCCAGTGTATTTCTGGTAGTAAGTACAAACAAAAGCATGAGTACACTTCAGCAGCAAGTACACTTTGTAAGAAGTCTACATTTCCGCCTATTTATCCTTTTGCGTTCTCACATTTTTATTTAGAAACACTGCTTCAACTCGTTACAATTAGGACATCAGCGAGCTGTACAGACCTCCCCCCACTGCTCCACTCCAGTGAGGTGGCAAGCACTCAGGAAGAGGAAGAGGAAAAGACTTAAAAGATTTGCTGATGTGCTTTGGTGCTGTTCAAAGACAAACGGCCGCCGATAATTTCCCGCCACCACACTTGCATGGGCCCAGCAATTCGCAATTATGAGAAAGCACAGAAGCCCTGAAAGACTCAGAGAGAGAGAGAGAGAGAGAGAGAGAGAGAGAGAGCATTAGATTGCTCTTCTACTCTCTTTCTCCTTTCTTCCTCTCTCCATTCATCTTTCCATCTTTCAGACACACACCAGAGTTGCCTGGACTGGGTGTTTGGCGAGAGCTCATCTGGGTCCATTTACCCAAGTTTTTTTGGAGGAGGGGTGCCCATGTCCTCTCAGGTTGCAGGTTGTTGAGTGTGGGCTCTTGTTTCTTCTTTTTTCTTCTTCTTCTCCCTCTTCATTTTTTCCCCTCCCCTCTTTACTCTGGAAGAGGGCTAAAGCCAGCTTGCCTGGACCTTCTCAGAGTGGCCCCTGGATGCATCCGCCCCGTCTCTCCTGAGGGGCCGACTTCGGCCCATCCCAGATGCCCCCCGAGCATGTTTAGTGTAGCTCCTCATTTGAACTGAAAGACGTTGAACAGAGTCATTCAGAAGCCAGCCTCCTCCTGGAGTTTGTGAGGGGTGGAGAAGACTGTGTGTGAGTGGAGTGGGTGGCGGACTATGTGTGGGGTGTGTCTGTGCATGAGTATGGAAAATATAGCCTCTTTGAGGCATCTACGTGTGTGTGTGTGTGTACGTGTGTTTGTGTTTGTGTTGAGAGAGAGAAAGTGGGCTTTGAGAGTGCAGTGCAAAGAAAAATATACATATTATGATTTTGTCCATAAGATGCGGACAAAATCATTGTGATTCTGGCTCCATTCCTCACATTCCCGTCAGTTGAAAAGAACAAAATTATAACATTCCAGAAGCAGGGCTGGCCTGCCTGGGAGGGCCTGCATTTGTCAGTACTGATTCATATTCAGTTCTTGGCCTAGTGTCAATATTGTTTATACTTTTGGTCACAGTATAAAGGCAGAGTGGTTTTGACTAGCTAAGTAAATCGGCTGGCTGTTGTTCAAACACGCTTTGCTTTAATGTAAACAACACAAAAGCTCTGTCAAGGGCTATGTAAATATTGATCCCCATGTGTACAATTTGTTTAATATATTTTATAGGTAGCATAAGTCTAATGTCTTTCAGTATGATGAGTGTTAAGGCAGTAGGAGTTTTTTTTTTAATTGTGAAGATTCTCAAGACCATCATGCACTATTGCAAATAGGTCAGTTTTATTGCGAATTACATATTTAACATTTTAGTCCACAAGGAATATGAAAGAGAATATGGGCTAAATGCCATAATTTAAATGAGTCTTTCAGCATGAATCAGAATGATTATAAATTCTCCAATATAATTGCAAGGAGAAGCGCTCAATACACCTCTGATTTAAAGGCCTGTTTAACATAATGCTTCAATATCAAGCAAGTTTAGAAGAAGACAGAAAGAGAAAAATAATTAAACATTACTAACAAACCTGCTAAACTTTGTATTGGTCCATAAAGAATGTGTGGCAAAGCAGACAACAGCCTTGACTGACAGCCTCATGCTATAAAAGTGGGACCACACAGCACATTGACATCAGTGCTTGAAAAAGGACAATTAACCTGTCAGCATTTCAAATAAAGACGCGCCACTCAAAGGCCCCACTGCGACGTCTCTGCTGCTAAAAATAGAAAGTATTTAACCCTGACGACCTTCAGGGTTCCTTCTCAATGACCACTAACAGAAGGACCCGTGGTTGGCAACAAGAGCTACAAAGTGGCCCCTCAATCATTTGTTTATAAGTGGTGCTATTTTTAAAACAGAGTTTAGACGACTTGAAATAGTGGCTCGAGGCCCAGACAGTCTGTTGCCTATCCTCTCTCTTATCCGCCAACCCAACTTGAGCTCAATGAAAGTGTAATTTAATTGGCATTCAGTGAGGTGCTCATTTAGGATGGAGCATGGCACATTTTTGTATGTGCTGTTTTATATGTAAATTTCTGCATATAATTCAGTGGTGTTTAGATATTTATTTATCATGTATGTAAGTAGCTTCCTGTTTAGAATAGACCCATCCTTACTTTGTGTGAAATGCCATAGACAAATCTGCAGGAGCAGTGTTTAGAAAATCCCAGGTCCAGCTCTTAAAATGATCAGTGCTTATTTGACATAATTTGGGACTCAGAGCTCTGGCTTTACATTATTTATAAAACATTACTCAGAGCATTTTTTTCCCAATAAACCATCTTCCTCTTGCCATAAATATTTTGGGGAAACACATTCACCCCAGTAGAGCCCATTTTTAGAAGAGCTGGAGGCATGCTGTGAAAAACACTGCTCTGCACTAGGAACCCTAAGAGGCATGGGGGAAAAGCTATGAATCATTTCGGGCACCAAATACATCTTTCTTGAAGACCATCTACCATTAGAGGCCTTTGATCCCTTTTAAATTGTTGTTATGTTGTAGGTATGTTAACCTTTGCTTCAGCTCTCGTGGAATACTGAGAGCGGCAAGGATGAAAATTAACATAAAGCCTACCGAACGAATGACAGACAGAGAAGTTGCGTGATTATATTGACGCATTTTATCATTTTATAAACTAATGGAATGCTGAATGAGAGGCCACAGCAAACTAAAACAAAAAATGCACAGACACGGTGCACTGGTGTTAGCAGTGGGTGTAATTTAGTAGTCCATCTATGACTCAAAATATGAACCATGTCCACAAAAACAGCTTCCCACAGTAGCCTGCCTACCTGTAAATTGCTGAATCTAATCATCTGAGACTTCACACGTCAAGACCTCTTTGTAGTTACAACACCACGTGTACCCTTGAGCCGCTTTCCCTATGCTTTTTTCTGCACCGACTGAGCTGAGCTCCCGCACGTGATCTCCATGGAAACGTCATCGCGTACAAGGAAGTCATCCCGGGGAGCGAATTGTAAGATTGCTAAGTATGACAGCAAAGGTAAGCCCCCTTTTCATGCAGAAAAGACATAACTTTTCTATAAGGTCAGTTCATCATTAGACAGCATAATGTATCATGCATCACAATGCATACATAAAACCCACTAAAAGTACATGACCTTAAATAACCGACCAGATTACTTGCTAACCTTCATTTAAGTGGCTGGGATGAATGGCTAGTTAGCCTGCTAAGATAATGTCCGAGGTTAACATTAGCCATTCTCAATGACATTGGTACATATGTGTGGATAACTAACTTGCCACATGCGATAAATCCCGAGAGCTACCCAGGAATCCTGCGCAGTTTCCCCACCGTGCAATAAATCACTCTTTCCAACAAGTGCCCTGCAGAACTTTGTAACCATTCCACTAGTCGTTTCGCCTTGCTTGCGTTCAGGATTGAGTTTTAAGTCAATGCATTTAGAACTGATGCACCTTTCCAAGCGGTCCGAGATAAACATCACCGTTATTCGTTCTCCTCTGCGCCCTCGCACCAACCAACCCACCCACCCTCAAGTGAACTGGAATGACAGCTCGTCTGAATTTTGCTGCCAGCCCAAGTAAGCGCGATAATTTCTTCCTGGATGCAGTGAGACCGCACATAATCAGAAACAACTGTTAGGTTGATAATGCCAAACTGCTGTCTGCCAGTCAAAACGCATCACGTCAGAGAACTCCGAAGACATCACCAAATGATCAGTGTGTGCAACGCGAATCTACAGCCAAAACATCAATTTGTTGATATCAACTGTAATACACGAGGTTTAAGATGGGCATGTTTCCAACCTCAACTGAAGGCCCTTGAACAATATAAAGACTGAGAATACGTACAATAAACTAGTTCTTTTGTTTTGGCACAGTTTTCATTTGATCTTATTTATTGTTGTTTTTACAGGTTGTTTTGCCTAGAAGGGCTGATCCTGCCGAACTCAAGGGCATTTTCCTTAAGGTGAGTCATAGTCACAGTTCCAAGCAACACTGATCATTTAGCAGAAGAGACTTGCCTGCTGTGACCCTGAATTTTAAAGAAGTCTCCTTCAGGCAACATGTCTCTACTCACAGCAGAATGACAAGTCAGCAGCAGCTTGTTTGCTCTGTTGGTAAAATAAGTTAGGAGCAATTCTAAGGTTATATCCTAAACTGTTTAGAGAATTGCTGCAGTCACTCTTCTTTTACTAATGTTACACCACTTTCATTTGACATCGTAGTGATGCTTTCACAACAGAAGTTTGTAGTCAAACCTTACTGTCTTTACACAGAATACATTGTAATCGTCTTCTAAATAATCTTTTTGCAGTATGCCAGCATTAAGAAGAATGATGAGCTCTACATGTCCCCAGAGGACTTTGTGTCCCGATTCCTCCACGCACACACAGACATCCGCCTGTCCACAGAGGCCACTGCTCTGCTGGCTGGGGTGGTGGATCAGACAAAGGATGGGTCAGTATTCAGCTGCAGTGGGTCAATGATGAAGTGACATGGTCTCTCTCCTCTCTCTCTCTCTCTCTCTCACCCCACCCCCTCCATCTCTCTCTCGCTCTTTGTGTATATGTGTGTGTGTGTGTTTGTATGAAGTGCCATTTTTTGTGTAGAACAAAGAAGGCTTTTGGGGTTTATTCCTTTTTTATGTGCTTGATTTTGTTTTCTGTTTCATTGTTATAGATGTAATACAGACTGATGTTGAAAAAGGTGATTTTGTACACAACACACAGTGAATGTGGTGGTCTGACCAGAGGCAAATCCAAAATTAGCATGTTATTTATTTATTTTATCTTGGCAGAAGCCAGTAAATTCGAAGTAAAATGTCCTTATCGTTTCATGTGGGTGAAGGAAAAGGCTTACACGTTCAGTCCCCTTCAGTCTTTTTGATGTTCCCCTCACTCTCCCTTTCTCTTTCTTTCTCTTTCTCTCTCTCTATCTCTCTCTCTTCCACCTTTCTCCTCCTCACCCTGCCCCCCTGCTCCTTTTTTACATTAATATGTATGTTTTTAATGATACATAATGACAGCCAATAAAATGGTAGGGTAAGTCAAAAAGAAAAACGCGTTGCCACGGCAACCACCTGGGCCAGCCGGCGTGTGGCGGAGCGGAGTGCATGTGGTCATGGGGGGGGGGGCTGGGTATAGGGGTGGGTTGGGCATGGAAAAGTGTGTGTGTGTCTGTCTGTATGTGTGTGTGTGAAAGAGTGGGGGAGAGCAGCGTTTTAAACAGGGAGAGACTCAGAACACCAGAGCACACACTCACACTCGCGCTCTCTCCGCTCACTGTAATTGCGCAGTCATTCACCACATTGTGTGGCTCAGGAGATAGATAAATGGCAGCGCAAAAAGCTATTACAGGATAAAATCTATCAAAGGATCCCGCAGCTACAGGCTCCATAGAAACCTTGTTTATTTGGGTTGGATTAAAAAAAAAAAAATCAGATATATCACATAAACGCTGAACAGGATGACAGAGAGAATTCCTGGATTAAATGAGATATCAGTTAGTGTTTCAACAGATCTCTGAAGAAAAAATGCATAGTGAAATTCTTATACTTTATCCTTAGGAGGTATTGAATACGGGACAAACTGAATGTCAGTACTCTGTGAAAAGGATTGCCATGATATGTGGGAAAAGCTCTCTGTACTTCTGGTTTGTAACCCAGTCTCTGTTGTGCAGAACAGTTGAATGTCATAGATTCTGTTCTTACTGTATTTCTGAACCACCAAACAATCAAAATTGTTAACAGATAATTAAGCTAAAAAATAGTGTAAAGAGCATAGCATGAGGTCAAGGTCACTTGCTGAGTTCTTCTATCATCTTCTGCAGGTGCATATGTTGTCCCCCATGGAAAACAGATGTTTTTGAACTGGAATCAGGCTCACATGTGAATGAACTGAGTCACCAGTAATAATCTGCTTGGCATTTTAAATGCAAACAGGGTCTGCCCCCCCCCCCCCTCCCATGGTGCACTAGTAAATCAAGTGATATAAGGACATCCATCAGCCTCTGAATCAGTTTCATTTCCCGTTTCTGCCAGGCCTGTAAGAGAGGCGTCCTGCCAACAACTGGAAATCAGGCATTCTGCAGATGTACACATCCCTGCTGACTCAAGAAGATGTCTCAGTCTATTTCTCTCCCCCTTGTTCTTCTCCTTATCTCTGTTTCTCTGTCTCTCTCACTGTCAGTCTCTTTTTTTCATACATAAATGGAAAAATCCTTCCAAGTGTGAAATCCCATAGTCTCTCGGGGGTTAAACTTTGTAAAGAAATCACGCTGGGAAAATAGCGGTCCGGATGTGCGAATGTGAGCTAGGCCATGGAGGTGCACTATGGGATGGAAAAAGCCAAATATACCAACGCTCTGTTGCTCTTTTTTCGCCATCACTCTCCGCGCTTCCTTGTTGTTTCATCAGAGCGGCTCTCACAGGCTTGATCAGGGGGGACAAAATGGGAAGGGGCCTCCTTCGAAGGCGTTCACTGAGCGCTCAACTGTCAGATGGTGCTACGACTAACAAGCCCCTAAGGCTGTGGCATGAACACTAAGCCTGAAATCCCCCCCCCCTCCCAACACCACCCACCATCCCCTTCTCGCTTAAGGTTTTAGAGGACAGCGCTTGTCACTGAAATGGAATTGTGTTTATTTCTGGTTTTCACACTTGTTCTGTTTTCTTTCTTGCTAAGTGGATAGGGAAATATTTGGCAATACTGTAGTGTGTTTGGGAACCACAACGGCCTCTTACGCAATCTCTGAATGTATGTGTGTGTGTGTCTGAACCCCATCTTTGCCACAGCGTATATATCTATGCACACACACACACACACACAAAAGTTTGTTTAGTGCTGTCTGTCTTCCTGCAAGGCGATGCTGGAAGACTGTTGGTCATGTGCCATGTGAGTTGATGGTTGGAGGAGATTGGACATTGATTTGATTATTGAGAGCCTTGCTTTGGTTTACGCTGCAGAGCCGTGGTATTGCATCTTTTTTTTTTTTTTTTTCTTTTAACCCCTGCTCTGGGGTCGTTGTTATGCTTGTAGTCAAGGCATTGCTAATCAACCATCATGTACTTCATCCTCAGTGTAGGCACCAGGGAGACATGTCCGCCCTGTGGGTTATGGTCCCGGTATGCATAAAGCCCTCAAAAGTCAGAACACATCTGATCCCAGGTCAGGGATAAAGAGTCGTGTGGATTAGGTCAGGAAGTGAAAGTTATATACTCTGTGTCCACTTTTCACCATTATACATACATATTTTATAAAACAGAGCCCTGTAGACTTTGTATGACATTGTGCCAGTTATTTTCAGAGACCCCAGCAGTATGTTCAGACACACAGTAAATTTCTTTTTTTTTTTTCTTTTTTTAGTTCTTTATTTCAGCTTGAAAGGAGTCAGGCACAGGCAGCAACATTTGTTGCCGTTTCTTTTGTTTTGATCCGCTGATGCATGTCCTGAGCTGATACGTGTTTTGCCACCTCTTTCTCTCACTCTTTCTTTGCTTCTCTCTCTCTCTCTCTCTCTCTCTCTTTCTGTCTATCTCCCTTCTCCACCCACTCCCTAACAGCAGGACACTGTGCTGAAAACCACCAGCTTAGTTAACAAAACAATTACAATACGCCTGATTTTTGACACTCTGGAGGCAAACGACTCTCTCTCTCTCTCTCCACCTTCCCCTCCCTCTCTCTCTCCCTCCCTCTCTCTCTCTCTCTCTCAGCTCCACTTTTGGATTTCATCAGTAACAAAATTAATTAGAATGGCCACGAAAATGTAATCATTGCTCCCTGGAAATTGAAATAAATTAGAGATGCACACATGGAGGACTGCTCATTAGGACTGACCCCGCGTAATGACTGTATCCATTTGTGAATTTCATAATGGTGCCATGCCAACTTTGAGCTGAACTTCAACGAAGAGTAGATTGCACTGGTCCCCCCCAGGGGCCTCGCGGCCGTGCTCAAATGGTGTTTGGCTGATGAGTGGTGTGAACCGGCCTCTCTCTGTGTGTGTGTGTGTGTGTGTGTAGCGTGTGAACTTGTGTGTTTTGTGCCTTTTTGCTTCCTCTCTTGCGCTCCTGTCCCCTCCATCACCTTGAGTGTGTTTGTATGTGTGTGTGTTTGTGTGTGCATGTGTGCATGCATGTGTGTAAATACGAGACTGTGTTTTTGTTTACCTGTGTACATGTTTGTGTCATGTCAGATGAGCTCATGTGTTTTTGCTTTTGCAGTCCATTACCATTTAAGTATGCTGTACATTACAGCTAGATAGGTCTGAATGCTATCAACTGCAATGTTGTCTGGAAACAGCTTCACATATTTGTGCATATTTGTCTGTCTGTTTTCAGCTCTGTTAGGGCATTTGTTATCTTTTTGCCTTAAATAACTCCCCAAATCGGAGAGAGCAGTTTTAATAGCGCCTTGTACAATAGTATTGTCTCATGGCGCTTTACAGAAGAGCAACAGGGGCAAGAAAAATCTCCCTTATGTTTAGTTAGTCTTGGTTAGTCTAGTCTTTCAATATTGTAGATTTCGGATACTTTTTGGATCACCTTATGTGTGGATGATCACATCTTCCATCTTCCATGATGTAGTTGAGACTTTGTGAGGTAATGAGAGCTGAGAAGTTGAATGGGGAGCACTTGAGTGAGATTGCCTTAGATGGATGGCCTTCGGTGGCTATTTGTTTAGCCATTTAGTCAAGCTCGAGGCTCGAGACCAGACTGGTTGTTTAAACACTTTTGTCCATCATCATTTCATGCCAATAATTACAGAAGAGAACAAAACAATCGGCGAGTCAAGTGTTGCGCAATAGAAATAAGGGGCTTGTTTGTTTCAAAATGAGCAGGAGTAATCAGTGAATGATACTCAATCATTGCAATGCCTGGCTGGACTAACAGACTGCTCTATGTGTCTGCCCTTCTTTCTTTCTCTCTCTCTCCCCTGTCTCTCTCTTTGTGTTTCTCTCTCTTTCTGTTCTGTTCTGTCTATCAGGTTGATCTCGTTTCAGGAGTTCTTGGCCTTCGAGTCTGTGCTCTGCGCTCCTGACGCCCTCTTCATAGTCGCTTTTCAGCTGTTTGACAAAACTGGCAATGGGGTGGCCACTTTTGGTAAGGAGACCTTCCTTCAGTTCTGCTCAGTACCTCGTTTGACCTCTTGCACAATCATTGTTTATGACCATCTCTTTCATTTTCATTTCAACGTGCCTTTTATAAGACATCTGTTAGTGTCGGTAATATGTTGGCTCTGATGCAAGTTTGTGTCTGTCATAACGTGAGGTGAGAGTTGCTGGGCTGGTTTACAGACCTCCACCATGCACGTGTATTTCTTAAAAGCTAAAAGACTGTTTTATTTTTCAGCTGACAAGTGCTCTATCCAACTCCTACCATTAGGGTGACGGGGAGGTGACAGCTCCGATCAGGATGGAGCAAGTGTGGGTGTTTATGACGGTTTGCATTACCGTTATGCTCCACTACCAGAACCTTTGGAGGCATTTTGAACACGTTGCGATTTTCTTAAATTTGCCTAATTGATTTAAACAAGCTCGAATTTTTCACCTTCCTAGGATGATCAGCGTTAGGTTGGGGGGTGGGCTGATTGGGAATGCAAAGCACATAACTCGAGCACAGGTAGGGAGAAAGGAAATTTAGCTCTAATTGTTGCAGTCAGTGGGGAGTAAGATCATTTTCCGTGATTATATATGCACATATGTAAATTTTTGCATTTAAAAGGCTCAATTAAAAGATTTCGTTGTGACGTTTCGAAGCCTAATTAAGAGGTCTGTTGTTTTTCAGAGCCAGTAAAGGTTAATTGGAATATTTAATGGTATGTTGTGCGCTCTCTCTCTTCTTTGTAAATAAGAGAAATGCTGAAGTGAAAAGAGCTGTGTCTTAAGCTACAGTATCTGCAGTGGTCTGAGATTCAGTTACTCTTCTCATGCAGTGCAAATAACGCGTGACTGAGATTATTGTCCTGTCAGAGTCGCTTTATCGTGATGCTTTGCAGAGGTTTCTTCTAGGCTTTTCTTTTGATTAACGGCTTCTCTGTGTCAATATTAAAATAACTTTGCCACTTTATAACCATATTAAAAGCATTAATGGCCTCACTGTTATTTTAAGCCACTCTTGTTTTCCAAGTAATAAATAGGTCCGTCTAATACCTACTGTCATGTTTGTAATTTCGTTTTATGTTGCGTTACATACATATATGTTTCAAAGAAGCCTATTTTATGTAGCTAGGTAAATGGATTTCTGAAAGGTGGATGTGGAGAAATCTTGGAAGTTCAAATTATGCAGTGAACGTAATATTATGGCGTTGTTATTTTTTAATAATTAGCTGAAATGGAGTTCATAAACCTGCCGCATAGAATGCACACAACGTGTGACTGTACTCAAGCCAAGCAGAATCTAGAGAAGAGAGAGAGAGAGGGAGAGAGAGAGGGAAAAAAGAGGAGAAAAAAAAGAAAGACTTGAGTGTTGACAGCTCCATAAAGGCTGAGAATCTAAGTGCAGGTCTGGGCCAGGAGAGCAGTGTTGCTCTGCAGTAATGCCCTGCATTTACGGCCTCATTAAAGCATAAAACCTGCTTAAGATGTCTCGCTCCAAGAAGTATAGGCTGAGCAGAATTCTCCTCCTCCTCTCTCACCCTCACCCTCTCTCTCGCTCTTTCCCACTCGCTCTGTCTTTCTTTCTTTCTTTCTTTCAGCCTTTCCCTTTGTCTTGCTCTCCCTCCATCTCTGCTCTGTTTTAAACAGTTTGTTTTATTCATAATCAGAAGCAGACAGGCTGTTCTTTTGTGTGTTTTTCTACATAATCTGTGTTTTACTCCACCGGCTATTTGAAAACAGATAAGTGTTGCGTGCAAAAATGTGCTCCTTTTGCTCTCTCAGATACAGCACCTTTTCATTTCTCACGACAGACTGTCCTCCCCCGATCTAAATGATCGTCATCATGGCTTTTTCTTTCTCACAGTTTATCTGTTGGCAGATAATCAGCTCTGTTCGTCTCAGAACCTTTTTGCCATAAGTAAGTCAGGCGTCTGCTCAGTGACACACTAAATTGAGTTGGACTCCTCTGGTGTGTTTTACAGAGGACGTAAAGCACGTGTTTAGCCAGACCACCAACCATCAGCACATCCCCTTCAACTGGAGTTCTGAGTTTGTGCAGTTGCATTTCGGCAAGGACCGCAAGAAGCACCTGAGCTATGGAGAGTTCACTCAGTTCCTGCTGGTAAGTCAGGCCTTGGCTGTGTATCCTCTTCATCTGGCATCCAGTGTTCTACTCTCTTGTCTTCTCTTCTCATTATTTTTTCACTGTTGTTTTTTTTCACACGTTTCTCCTGTCCCCATCCTATCTTTCCTTTTCGACTTTCTCTCTCTCTTTTTATCATTGTCTTTTTTTCTAATCCAGTCCCTCACTACTCCCTCTTCCTCTCTTTTCTCTCTCTGGTCCTCCCTCTCTTCTCCTCCCTGACAGTCCCTATTCTATGGCTCCTGAGCCCCCACAGCGTCTACCTGTTCCTCACGGGGGATAAGGTGTAATTAAGTCCCACAGAAGGCCTCTGTGGTTGGGGCTCTGGGCTCATCAGACTCCCTTGAGTTACAGCCCCAGATGTGAAAAATATACCCGCATAGCCAACAACAGATACACAAGTGTGTAACTGAGCTGACAAAAAGAGAACTAAATAAACAACAAAAGGGTTGCTGGTAGGACCTTTGGAGATGGATAACATTTTTATACAATCATGGCCTACAGTACATTTTGCACTATAGACTTGGTTGACTTTGTTAAATAACAATAGTACAATATGAGCTACAAACAAATATGTTAGATAAATATGCAATGTTTCAATTCTAAAGAATAATTGGCCAGTGCCTACTACATGAAGTGCAGACAGTCACTGGAGAATGGGAATGACATAAGAGACTGACACCAATGAAATGAAGATTGTTAGATGTCACAAAGAAGCTGGCTGATTGGCTTGTTTGATATCACTCTACACCAAATCATATCTTCTATGTTCCCAGGGAGCTGACCCACCCCCCAACACGAGCAAGCACATTGACCTAGTTAGTCATTAATGAAACACGGGGGTTGTGTTACACGCGTGGCATTTGTTTCCCATTAGCTGACGTAACTTCACAACCCCCCACCCCAGCGCCCCTGCATGTGGTCCTACCGACTCGGCCAGAGCAGGTAGGGTTAGTCCACTCTGTTCGCTCGGATAAACCCCGGGATCGCTGGCGAGGCCGCTGCGTGCTTTCTTGCGTTTGTGGCAGTGTGCTAGCCATTTTCCAATCTACCGTCTAGACCTAAAATCAGTCGCAGAGAGAGAGAGAAAGAGAGCGAGTGAGAGGGGGATCGGGTGCTGCGAAGGTGGATGGGGTTGAGGCGTGCCAAGTCTGCACCGGTGCTCTGTATATCTGAATGAGCTTTTTATATTGCGCTTAACATGGACCATATGGTTTGTAGGGGGATACTTCAGTGAGAGCTATGCATTGATATTAAACGTGTAGCTGGGACGGGCTGTTTTTTCTTTCTTTAAGGCTTTGCCCTGTTTGACTTCAGTTGTCTCGAGCGCTTCATACCAGGCCGTGGTTTTACTAACGCAAGGATTAAACGTGAAATTGGCTTATGGCTCGCACTTCATTTTATTGCCGTCTATTGGAGTGATTTCATGGCTGTTTGTCTGTGAACTAATCCAGTGTGGGAGAAATGTAATGTCTTTCTTTAGCGCATGCACTCGTAACTCAGGTCCAGGATGAGAGAAAAAGCTATTGAGCAACGTAATGTAATACATAGGGTTTCTCTCTCTCTCTCTAAGAACCTAGGAATGTTACAGTGTCATTTGAAATGTCTGAATATTAGCTGAATTTTATCGACCGTGACCTTGAACTGAGACGGTTAATAATGATATTGACAAAAATAATATAGCATTTTATTGATATGGAACCTGTCCAGAGCCCAAGGCTATACTGCAGATCAGCACAAAACACCAAAGAGAGCAGACAAGAAAAAAAAATTCTTGATAGTGATATTGTGGCTTACCAACATTGCAGGCTTACAGTGAATCACATACCTCATACTACAGTCTGGATGGGGATCTCATTCTTTTTAGGCGCAGTGATATGTGTGTTATTGTGCTCCAGCAGTGGTGCCATTTGAAGAAAAGGGATGGAGAGACAGATCAGGCATTCAGCTCTTTGTTTGTGCCATAGCCAGCCCTGCACAACCATTTTCTCCATAGAGATGCTTCAAGCATCTTCGTTGGCATGTTTTAGAGCCAAGTGTGCCACAGTCGATGTGTCGCTTAGCATTAACCCAGCTGAGGAACCTACTAGAAAGTCCTGTATGTTTTACATTGCTGTCTAGCTTAAAAAAGAAAGCTTGTGAGTTTCTACAAGGACCAATCATGGTCATCTAAGAGGGACTTTATTATGGGTACCAGTCTGAAGATCCCATATTAGTTGCTTGTTGTACCCTTTTTTCCAGGGTTATTACAACCTGGTTGGTGTGTGTGAGTTCCTGAGTATCCTTTTATTTTTTGTCTTTAAGTACATAACTGTGGTGCAGAGCCCTCGCCAAATACTGGGTTTCCAGTATACTGCCAAAACAGAGGTGCCTCGTCAAATGTTTTTATTTGAGTCCGAAGACAATTAAAAACAACAATAAATACTGTGGGGGTTTTAGATATTGCCCTTTGGTGGGTCGACTCATTGGAAAAAGGAAAGAAATGGAAAAAAAACGAAGAAGAAAAGAGAAAAAAAGTGCTGGTCTCTGAAATGCACACAGTTTCAATCATTCACGGTTTTAAGAGGCTAGAAACTGTAAACTGTGAGGTTCAGAGCCACAATTGTTTTGCTGCTCTGTGTGGTTGTGGCGCTTGCCGAGTCTGATGGAGTCCAGTGCCTGGATCTGGCAAGTTTAGCATCTTTTTTTTCTGCTCCTCTCTCTCTCTGCCTTCCTCCCCCTTTCTTCCCCTGCTCAATTTTTCCTCTTGTTTTGACTACTCTACACACGGCAGACCATGCTACACACTTTTGCGAACTGCTAAATCCAGGCAGCATGAAACTGAACTTCAAAAGCCCCATGTCTCTTCATTTGGGGCTAACGGTTTACATGGTCAGAATCATTATAACATTGTTATAACATATTATTAAAGTCATTCTCAATTCGGGACTCCACCCGCAAGGACTGGTGAGTGACAAGAAGGCCTGTGCACTAGAAGATGTGGGCCACTAGTGTGTCTGTCCACCTTGTGAGGAGATCAGTCAGTCGTTATTGTATGCATAGTAGATTGTTTCCCTTTGTTACACACCATTTTACACCATATATGGACCTCAGGTGTTATGTGATATTTCCTTATGTACACGCTAATCTGGCTATCAGGTATTTTTGTGACTTTTGTCTGAGGATCCACCAGTTATTTTTTCATGACTGATATAATATATTAGTTTATTGCATGTTTATGTGTATTGTAATTATATTTTTTATTATTGTATTTATGTTTATTGTATGCATAGTAGATTGTTTACCTTATTTACGCACCATTTTACACCATATATGGACCTCAGGTGTTGGTTATTTTTTTTTATCTGAATTTTGCGTTGTATAACATTATGACATTAATTGCATTATCTTATATGTGGAAATGGATTCCATGTGTCGCAACAGTCTTTTCTGTGGATTCCCAGAAGCCCGCGGCCTTATTGAGGTCGCACACCAGTTTACAGGCAGTCATTGTGCTCTTCCATGCTCTCCAGACTGCTTTTGATGAAGCCCAAACTCACTGTGACTCAACCTGAGTCAGGGCCCATTAAGACTGTGAAAGGCTTCCCCCGGTTGTTGTCTCCAGAACTCTGGAGAGGGCTTGAAAGAGACCCATTTGATGGCTCCAGCAGATGAATCCCTCTGTGTGTGTGTGTGTGCCTGTGTTTGTTTATGTGTGTGTGTGTGAGAAAGTCTTTCATACCTGATGTGGGATAGATGGAGCTCACTGTTGACATGTTCTCAGAGTTGGTCAGAGGCAACCAGTGACTCTTCTCTTTCCAAATGAAGAGGCAGTGCTGGAATTTGGCCTTTACATCAATGCAGCGACAGCAGCAGCAGCAGAAACATGCATGGGCCACATGCACAGTGTACACGTCATAGACAAACAACACATGGCTATAAACTAGAGCAATGGAGAGCAGTGTGGTTGAGTGTATACCTCGACTTCCACTGGCCCGGTACTGCTGCAGTATAGTGAGGGAGTGTAAGTGTGTGTGTGTGTTTGTGTGTGTCTTTGTATGTGTGTGTGTGTTTGTTTCTCTGTGTGTGTGTTTCTGTATGTGTGTGTGTGTTTCTGTGTGTATGAGTGTGTATGTGTTTGTTTGTGCGGGTGTGTGTTTGTATGTGTGTGTGTGTTTCTGTGTGCGTGTGTGTTGGTGGGTAGGGGGGTTGTGTGTACGAGTGGTTGGGGAGGACTGTGGCACAGTGCAGTTAATCACGGCTGAATGGGTGTTGTCGTTCTGCATAACTGACACCATCCCATCCCCTCCCCTTCCCCTTTGCCAAAGTCTGCTCTCCTGATGTCTCTGTTGTAATATCTCTGGTCTCTATAACCCCATCTGTGTGTGTGTGTGTGTGTGTGTGTGTGAGCACGTGTGCTCTCCACACCACTTGATATGCACTTACAATTTCAATAGAACTTTCAATGTAAGCATGCATATAAAGATATGTAAAAATGTCATGTATATGCATCGAATGCAAGCGATGTGTTTGAGGTGGTTTCATGATGAAAAAGAGTTCTATTGAAATGGACTGTTTTGTGTGGCCCCTGTAACTGGCATGCAGTTGGAGCCCAGTGCAGTGATCTGCCTGTGTTGTCAACACTTTATCCCCCTCGGCGTAATGGCCATGTAATCAAAGATGTACTCTCCTCTCCTCTACTCCCCATGTACTCTCCTCTCTCTCATCCTCCAGTGTATGTGTGTGTGTGTGTGTGTGTGTTTGTGTATGGGCCCTTCTGTGGGTGTGTGTTTCGGCTTACTGTGTGTGTGTGTGCATGCACGTGTGTGAGTGTGTGTGTGCTGGGTTGTTGGATGTCATGTCAACCAGTACTACCAATACCATCAATACCATAACTCTGAGGTGCCACCCAGTACCCTTATTTCTAAGTACCGTAGGTATATGGGATGGGACATGTGCTTCTTCTGGATCAGGAACACACTGAAATTTCTTTTGGATGATTTGTTAGTGCGCTACAATGACTTGAATCTCATTTTCTCTCTTAAGACTTATTATTTTCATATCTTGGCTGGTTGCTGAAATTAAATGTATGTGTCATCATGAAGAGGTATGCATCATTTTGGTAATGTTAATAATCGTCTATTTACTTTTAGGGCACTCTTTAATAAAGAGGTGAAGTCTGTATAGATGCATATCACTGTCTTTCTTTTTTCTTTCTTTATTCATTCATTCATTCATTTATTCATTTATTCTGTGGTCTCAATTTGGATATCAAGAATCATGGAATTTTGGTCTTGGAATCAACTACTACATTTCTGGTATTGTGACATCCTATTGGTGTATTTTCCACATATTTTTGTGTTTGTGTGTGTGTGTGTGTGTGTGTGTGTGTGTGTGTGCGCATGTGTGCAGGAGATGCAGCTGGAGCATGCCAGACAGGCATTTGTGCAGCGCGACAAGGCCCACAGTGGCACCATCACGGCACTGGACTTCAGGGACATCATGATCACCGTCCGCCCGCACATGCTCACTCCCTTTGTAGAGGAGTGCCTGGTGGCCGTGAGTGCATTTGTTTGTTTACTGTTTGTGCGTGTTTGTTTGTTTGTTTGTTCGTATGGTTTTGTCTCAGCAACTGACTCGAGACCAGCGCACAATGAGGACAATTACTAAAGCAGCAGCCCTTATCCGTGTGCTGAGACATAAAGCCAAACTCTTCTCCACTGTGTATTTCTGTGTTTATTTAGGATAGTGTGTGTATTGTATACACGCCTGTGTGTATGCAGTGTGTGTATGTGTGTGTGTGTGTGTCTGTTCGTCTCGAGTGTGCAGTGCGTTTCATAAACACACTGGCGAGTCAGTCATTTTCCTTGCGGCGTGTGGCCCATAAACTCTGGAGCCTCGCAAGATGTTTGTAAACAGCCGTGCTCGGAACCATTAGAAATAAATTAAAGGCAATCCGCTCGTCAAAAACCCTAGTCTGCACTCCACACTCTACCTTATAATCCCACATTGCACTGGAAGAGAAATGAGACCCATAGCCACCCTGTCTGCCCAGATATAGGTGTGTGTGTGTGTGTGTGTGTTGGTTCACTGCTCTCGAGTGTGTGAAGTGTGGAGGACAAATTTCTGTTTGTGTATCACGCTGCCCATTAAAACGCTATTCACACACTATTCACGCTATGTTTTGTTTCTTTTTCACACATTGCTCACTACTGAAGACAGACAGATGCTGCGATCTAATCTGTCTGCTGGCCGGCTGGTGTGTATTGTTCTGCCTGAGCCAGTGTAGGGCCCTGGGTTTGGTTTGCAAGGCTCCTCTGCCTATGGTGGGCCGTGCTGCTTTATCCCCAGTCTCATTTTTTCTGCCCTCCTCAGTCCATAAGCTTTAATGGAGCTTTGGGTGCATGTCTGTAAAGCACACAGCGCCATCTAGTGAGAGGGAAGGCAGCAACGAGGCCCAAGCCAGGCCTCCCTGCCCCCCACCGCACACATAACACATACTGTACATTCTCTCTCACACACGCACACAGGCATGCACATACACATAACACACAAACACACATATAAACACCCATGCACACATACACACACACATGCACGTGCATACAAACAAACACATTCGCACAAACAAATGCATACACACTCAGCACACACGTATGTTCTCAGAGAGACACTAATGTAAGATTGTTGCAAATAAAATGAAGTTCTGACAGATACACTGCTTACACGTTGATTTGTGTGTTGCAGTGTGTGTTGTTGTGTGTCGTAGTTTATCCAAGTTTATTCAAGTGACAAAGCTGCAAGACCAGTGTTCTCTAACTAGACTGCGGGCGCCGAGGAATTTGTACTGGTTGCCGTCTTGTGCACGGCAGTACTATATAAAGACTTACCTCACTCTAGCTTTCTTTTTTTCCCCAACTTTACACCGTGCCACTTCTCATAAAAGGACTTAATTAAGATGCCCCACAGCTAGGATCCTCGCCCTCACACACACACACACACACACACTCTTTCTCTCTCTCACTCTCTCTCACACTCTCTCTCTTTCTCTCTCTCACTCCCCATCTCTCTCTCTCTTACTGTAATTCTCCACATGCGTGTGTTTAGTTTTAGTGTTTAGTTTAGTCCCCAACGGGAGAAATAGAATCTGTCTGTGTTTGGACAGCTACAAGCTCATTAAATACAGAATGTATGCATTTGTTTACAGCTTGTTTATGGCAGAAGTGTATGTTTTTCTATTTTGATGTTGTCTTTCTGTGTCTGTCGTATGTTTTTTTATTTCACTGGAAAGGATTTTTTCCTTACAGAGATGCACATTACAGGAAAAAATGAGTTTTCATGTATAATATGATGTGTGCATGTGATTCTCTGGTGTCTCTATGTGTGTGAGTTTATGTGATATGTATGTGATGTGTGTGCGTGCGTGTGTGCCCGCATCTTATGTGTGTGAGTTTTTGTGATGTGTGTATGTTATGATGTGTGTGTGATGTGTCTGCGTGTGTGATTCTCTCTGCAGGTGGCCGGCGGGAGCACGTCTCATCAGGTCAGCTTCTCCTACTTCAACGGCTTCAACTCACTGCTCAACAACATGGAGCTCATCAGGAAGATATACACCACTCTGGCCGGACACCGCCGAGACGTTGAGGTCACCAAAGGTACAGGCTGGAAACTCTCCAGCGTGCGTGTGTGTGTGTGCGTGTGTGTGTGTGTGTGTGTCTGTGTGTGTGTGTCCATCTCTTTATGTGTGTGAAGTATGTGTGTGTCCCTGTGTGTGTGTGTGTCTATGTGTTTGAGGTGTTTTTGTGAACCCTGTGTGTGTGTGTGTCTTTATGTGTGTGTCCCTGTGTGTGTGTGTGTGTGTGTGTGTGTGTGTGTCTATGTGTTTGAGATGTTTTTGTGTACCCTGTGTGTGTGTGTCTCTTTATGTGTGTGAAGTATGTGTGTGTCCCTGTGTGTGTGTGTGTGTGTGTCTTTATGTGTGTGAAGTATGTGTGTGTCCCTGTGTGTGTGTGTGTGTGTCTATGTGTGTGAGGTGTTTTTGTGTACCCTGTGTGTGTGTGTGTGTCTTTATGTGTGTGAAGTATGTGTGTGTCCCTGTGTGTGTGTGTGTGTGTGTGTCTATGTGTTTGAGGTGTTTTTGGGTACCCTTTGTGTGTGTGTGTGTGTGTGTGTGTGTGTGTGTGTGTATGTGTTTGAGGTGTTTTTCTGTACCCTTTGTGTGTGTGTGTGTGTGTGTGTGTGTCCCTGTGTGTGTGTGTGTGTGTGTGTGTGTGTGTGTGTGTGTGTGTGTGTGTGTGTCCCTATGTGTGTGTGTGTGTGTATGTGAGGTGTTTTTGTGTACCCTTTGTGTGTGTGTGTGTGTTCATTTTTCCCCTTTCTCCGGTTATCATATACCTTAAGGAGTCAGGATTTGAGAGTTACAGTTTATATTCACTGATGTGAGCCCAGAGCTGAAACTGCTGCATAGTTGATATGCATGAGTAGTTGAGTGATCCAAAATGGCCTTCTCTAAAATTGACAGTAAAAAAGCAGAGACAACAACAAGTAATTTTATACACCCAACACAGAAATGCCTTTGTTCCCATCCCATGTCACTCTCTCTCTCTCTTCCTCTCTTTCTCTCTTTCTGTCTCCCTTCTCTCTCTCTGTCTCTCCTTGCTCTGTCTCTCTGTCCTTTTCTCTCTCCTTTTCTTGCTCTCTCTCTCTCTATCTGTTTCTGTCTCTCTCTCTATCTTTTTCTCTCTCCCTCTCTCTCTCTTTCTCTCGCTCTCCTTCTCTGGCTCTCTGGCCAGTTGCTGACCTGTGAAGGCGCTGGTGGTGGTGGTGGCGTCCCTCCCCGTCTGGTTGCTGCTGAGGACGGCTTCAGTCTGTGCAGCAAGGGCCTGTTTCTCCACTCCACCTACCCGTGAAGTGCGATACCATCAGCCTTATCGAGCGCCAGAGAGAGGGGGGGCGTGTGGTGTGTGTGTGTGTGTGTGTGTGGGGGGGGGGAGGCGGGGGGAGACAGGAAGGGTGGGGTGTTCTGGATGGGGGCAATTTTTGGGAGGCGGTGGTGTGTGTGTGTGTAGGGAGGGGTGTTGGCTGGCTGGAAGTGGGGGGTGTGTGGGTGGGGGAGGTAGCGAGGGGTGTTCTGGTTCCCACAGAGGTTTTGGGTCGTCATTAGGCTCCTACTGGGACGGCTGCGTGCAGAACTCCATGTCTGGCTCGCTCGCTCGCTGACCCTCGTCTGATTGGTTCCGTATGGCGGCGCGGAGAAGGGTGGAGCGGAGCGGAGTGGAGTGGAGTGAAGTCAAGACGAGGCAAGGCGAGGCGAGCTGGGCGCTCCTACATCGATGCTGACCGCCACTGCCAACACCAACGCTGCACAGAAAGCTGCTGACGCATTTGGAGAACAGGGGGCGCACGTCCCCACCCCCCCCCACCCCCCCCACCCCAAGACCAAAACAAACAAAAAACAAAAAGCATTGCCCCTCTTGGTCTGGATGTCTAGCGGGCGAAGGTGCTGACGTGATCACAAACCTGAGGCATTTCCTGTGTGTGTGGGTGGGTGGGTGTATATGTGTGTGTTTGCCATTGCGGTAAATAAAGTCACCATGACGGCATTGGAAAGTTGGGAAATCGAGAAATCATGATGAGATGTTCCATCATTCACAGGTGTGCGTGTGTGTTTGCGTGTGAAGAGAAGTTATTGAGACGATACCAGTCGAGCACATTTGTGTGTGTGAGTGTGTGTGTGTGGTTGTGTGGATCTTGTCTGTTTATGTCACTGGAAAGCTGTAGCTAGTTGTTCACACAACAGTCTGTGTTTACCTGAGTGTGTTTCATTGAATAAATGTGTTTGTCTTTGGAAAGTGCTGCTGACCGTTTTGCTGTGTGAAATCCGTTTGTTCATTGGTGTTTATTTATGGAAGTGTGTTGACATAGTGACATATTACTGCCACTAACTGACACTGACTTACTGACACTGACTTACTTGCACATGTGTGTGAGAGAAAAGACGAGAGAGGGAATGGCAGGCAAAGCAAAGTGTTTACTAAAATCTGTATTAGAGGCCAAAAGAATAATGCACCTTGTTGTTTGATATGTTTGTGTTCGGACAGGGCCTGTATAAGAGTGTGCGACTGTATGTATGTGTATATAATTGTGTGTGTGATTGCGTGTGTGTGTGTGTGTGTTTTGAATGTCCAGTACCCACAGCAGAGCTGTGGCTCTCTGATTGAATGGCTCTCTGTGGGGAGTCCTGGGCTGGTACCCATGCTGGGCTCTCTCTCTTTCTCTTTTTCTCTCTCTCTGTCTTTGTGTCCTCAGTGCCACATATGTATTCTGGGGCCTAGTGTGGCAGCTTCCCGGGCCTGACACTTTGCACACCACAGAGCACTTAAATTCACACACATGCGCACACACACACACACACACACACTCAAACATACAAACTCTCAGTCTCGCACACACTCTTATCACTCTTATGCAATACAGTCTCTCTCTCACACATATATGCCTCTCAATTTGAGTCCATAGGTGGAAGTAGATGCTCAAACACATTTGGACATGCACACACACTCTCTTTTTCTACTCTCTCTCAGCATGTTACCTATTGAGCGGGGGTGTTGTGTGCTTGGGCTACTGATGAATTGGAAGGTTTTTCTTTGTCAAGCATGATTAGATTTGAGATGGATCAACATTAAGCTTTATGTTTTTTATTTCTCCTTTTGCCTCTCCATCTCTCCATTTCTTCTTCACTTCTTTTCCTCTCTTTCTCCATCTCTCACTTTCTTCCCCTTGATTGCTGTGGGCATGGCCTCGGTGTAGAAATGAGTCATTTGTTGATTTCTGGGGTCGATATTGACACACAAGTATTCACTATCAATTTGAACAGTAATTGATGCTGATAATACATTTTAAATGCTTGTTTACTTTTCTTTTCGTTTATAATTATACCCTTTAATAACAGGGAAACAAAGACATTACTTTTTGAAAAATAATGAAACCATTTTCAAGTCCTAACACTATATCTGGATGTGCAGTCTTACCCATAGCACATTTAGCTAGTATAGAATTGAGGCAACATAACAGATTAACATTTCCCCCCTTTCTCTCTCTTCCTCTCAGAGGAGTTCATCATCGCTGCCCAGAAGTTTGGGCAGGTAACTCCCATGGAAGTGGACATCCTCTTCCAGCTGGCTGACCTGGTCAAACCGCGGGGGTGAGTCAGCACTGTGACAGGAGGGATGTGTGTGTGTGTGTGTGTGTGTGTGTGTGTGTGTGTGTGTGTGTGTGTGTGTGTGTGTGTGTGCTGAGTCACCACCCCCACCTGAGGGTCATCAGGACTCCTCCTGATTGCCTGCATTCCAGCCTCCCTCTGAGAGGTCTCCACCATCAGAAGAGGGCTTGCTTGGTCATTATCTGATTTTGGACAAATGTGATTTAGTTCTGAACTCAAGTTAATGCATTGATTGTTTTAGCAAGTGGATGACCCATTGGAGCATGACCACAGTTTAGCTGAGGCAGCAGCTACAAAGTGTACATAAAGTTCTTAAATATCCATGTATATGTAGCCTGATATTTACAGAAGTATTGGAACTGGGAATCAGTTATTAGATGTACACTGTATTAGGGCATTTTGTGTACACTTTACTGTTGTGTTTAACACTTAACTGGTGTACTTTTATTGTTGTGCACATATTAGTGTGTATAAGTATTAGGTATTGAGCAATTCCACCTTATGTTCTGTCGTGTTAGAATATGACAGTACATGAACATGCATAGTATTTAAACATTCTGTGCAATGTTATCATGTGACCTCTACAGCTTAGTGCAGACAATGCTCAAATTGCATGTAATCATTCACTCCATACAAATACATGGCGTTGCCAAAAAAAAGTCTACTTGCCTTCTTGCCTTGGAGTTGCAGACACTTAATTTATTAGCATTTGGTATTGGCCAAAAGGCAGGAAAAGTCTTGAGGTAGAATGACAAAACAACTAGGTAAATGTGGAGAAACAATGACTACTACTGAGTTCTGGCTGCCGACTGGCTGTTGTCATCATGCCCCTGAGACCTGCTGGAATGCTTGATGTCGGGCCGCAGTTAGACTGGCAGGGCGGGAGGTTCACTGGGAGCTCCTCTGACCTATGTCTTGTCTGTGTGATGGGAGCTCCTGACGGTGTTTTTCCACGGCAACGTGATACTAAAATAGCACCCCCCCAGAGCTGATTAGGGATGGACTGGGATGATTGCATTGCAGATTCCGACCTCCCCCGCTCAGCGATCAAGGAAATATCATGTGGATGTCGGGACGTGACACTGGCCAGCGTTCAGGCTACTGTAGAATGGATAGAGATGTTGAGGTCTGGCGATCATCTCAGGTTTTCCTGTAAAGGTCGCTCGGGACCACTTGACCCAGTGACTTCAGGGTCGCTCTACTGGTAGGATCGAATGACTGTATTTTACACTGAAGTTTTGTTTGTTCTTTTTCTGTTTTTATTTTTCACAGACGCGTTGGATTGGCAGACATTGACAAGATCGCGCCCTTGGAGGAAGGGGCTCTGCCATATAATTTAGCAGAAGTTCAGCGGCAGGTAAAGGATTCAGCAACAGCCACAACAAAAGGGGGAAGTTGCTTGTTGTTCGGCAACCTCCACAATCCCATTCCATGTTCTTTTCTGTTTACATCCTCTCTTTTCCAGGTGACTCACCTCATACAATGACCACAGTTCTCCGTTACTAAACCCCTGTTTGCCTCTGCATCCTCCCTTCTCTCCTCTCTCTGTAGCTCCTCTGTCGAAATGGCAATCAAACCAGAACAAGGAACAAAGCGTTTATTTGTATTTAATTAGATTTTATGTGTATTTTTTCAATATCTTTTTCTGGGGGATAGCCATTTCGGGGAGAGACAAAAACATCTCTGTTATGTTGTTTGCGCGCCGCAGATAATCTTCGAGCCACCATCGATGTAATGCCGCTGTTTGTTGTTTGTTGATCAAGGTTTTTTGGGAGCGGATGCCAAACGTAGCACTCGAGACAGTTTTTGATTTTGGCAAGCGAGGAAGTCGTTCATAAAGTAAACTAATTAAATCGAGTAGTTGCGGCCAGCGCAGTGCAGTCGCAGGCCCCAACTTCAAGTTAACCATTTAGCCTTGCCCTCGATGAATGTTCTGCTGTAACTTATACGATATTGACTTGGTTTGGCTCGTTAAAGTAAAATAATACGGAGGTGCCTTTTCAGCAGAGTCAAAATTGAAATTGTAATCTGGAATGGCTATAAATGAAATGCAAGCCCAGCAGTAGGAGAAAGCGATCACCCTGAACTCCTCTGATGGGAAAAGTAAAAGGAGGGGCAGTAGGAGTGAACTATGATTTTTTTTTTTTTGCTCTACTCAACTTTTTTTGTTTTGGAAAGCAAAGCAAGCGAGTGTAAGAGAGGAGGAGATGTTTTCTTTTCTCAAATGTATTCTTTTTTTTTGTTGTTCTTTTTTTGTGTGTTGGTGTATTTTATCAGAAGCGCCTCTCCCCCAGACGCGTGAAGGGTGAGTTATTCCTCCAGGCTGGGCCGTCCGGAGCAGGGGCCCCGGGTAGAGACGCCAGTCCCACCACAACGAGCCGCTTTAGGGCTGTGGTTTGGCCTCGTGAGGGCCGGAGGCCAAGCTTGCTTCCCTCAGAGCGCCCCTCTCCCTTCCTCCCAGAATCCTACCGCATCCAGCTCCTCACTCCAACCCAACCCCAAAACCCCAACCACCCCCCATCCCCATACCCATACCCCCCCCTCCTCACCCCCACCCCCACCCCCCCGACCACTCCACCACAGGCTTCCACCCTCTGGGGGTGAGGAAGGAGAGAGAGAGAGAGAGAGAGAGAGACAGAGAGAAAAAGAGAGAGGTCTTGGCAAACTGAGAAAGGTAGAGGATGGGGATAGGTTTGGGGTTGGGGTTGGGGTTGGGGGTCTGAGGCAGCACTCCAGGGGTTCCTGACAGGTGGTCCTGTTCCAGAACCTTCTTCTGTCCTTGCCCAAACGTACACACACACACACATACACATAGAGCCCAGCCCAGCCCCCCCCCCCCCCACCCTGCCCTGAAGGGCTTGTGAAGATGAATAGTGCTGGCAGGGTAGCAGACACCACACACTGGGGGCGTGTGTAGTAGAATTTGCTTGGCTTTGTAAACACACATTCACAAACACAAACACACACATACACAAACACACACACAAACACAAACAGAAACACACACACACACACACACATTCCTCTATCCTCTTCCCTTCTTTCAATTTCTCTCTGTGTCTATTCTCCTCTCTCCTCTCTCCACTCTCTCTCACCCCCTTAACATCACTCACTTCTGGACTGATCTCATTTTTCTTCATCGGTCTCCAGTCAGCATTGAGCTGAATCAACACACACCTCTTTGCGACTAACACCCAGAATGCATCAGTGACTCACAATGACCATTAAAACAAAACAAAACAAACCATAAGAATGTGTGAAAATACACACTTGTTCCAAAACTATCCTCAAACCCATCTAACTGACGGGATCCGGTATGTGGGGACGTTGCGCGGCTAAGTAGCCAAATTGACCTGAACGCTT
This sequence comes from Tenualosa thibaudeaui, assembly GCA_027481765.1. Taxonomy (NCBI): domain Eukaryota; kingdom Metazoa; phylum Chordata; class Actinopteri; order Clupeiformes; family Clupeidae; genus Tenualosa; species Tenualosa thibaudeaui. Next base: position 2,118,077 of record JAIFZK010000039.1, on the reverse strand, counting down.
CATCATAAATGAGCTGGAGCGCCCTGCCCTTCAAACGAGCATTGATGCAAATCAACATCTTGCCCTATCAAACAACTGAAGGTGGTGTTGTTTAAAGGTAAATAAGGCTGCCAAAGATACTACGCTGTGATTCCTGCAGTTTAATTGTAAACGTGCACGCGTGCGTGTGCCTGTGTGCCTGTGTATGCGTGTGTGTGTGTGTGTGTGTGTGTGTGTGTGTGTGTGTGTGTGTGTGTATGTGTGTGTGCATGTGTGTGTGTGTGTCTGTGCGTGTGTGAAGTGTTGATGTGAGGGGTGATTTGCATGCAGATGCTAAGTATGTGGTGGAAATTCTGAGTGGGATTTAGGTGGGTTTGTGTGGTGGGATCCAGTGTGGGTATGTTTGTCATAGAGTTGCTTTTGTGCATTCTGCTGTCTTGTTTGTTGATTCTAACGTAACGATTCTTAACTGATGCTTGGAATTAACCTCAGTGACTAATCTGACTAACCTCTCTATTTACTCTCTCTTTCTCTCTTTTCATCTTATTCTATCACTCTTCTAATTCTCTTTCTCATTTTTGCTGTGGCTTTTCCCCCTCTACTTCCAACTCCTACTCTCTCTGACAAATCTGAATTGTCTTGTGTTCTCTCACCCTCTCATCTCTCTCTGTTTATCTCTCTCTCTCTCTTTTTTAATTCTCTCCCACCCCACCCCTCTGAGCAGCAGTCGGGCGGTGGCTCTCGGCCCGTGCTGGTCCAGGTGGCCGAGTCGGCCTACCGCTTCATGCTGGGCTCTGTGGCTGGAGGTAAGTGGCTCCACTGGAGCCGGGGGGGCCGAGGCTGGGGGCCCGGAGGCCTGGGGGCCTAGGGGCCAGTGCTCAGCCATCCAGGCAGCCAGCCAGTCGGTCATGGATCATTGTGCACCATCCCTGTACCTGCCTCCACAAACCCTCCGCCACCACCACCACCTCCACCTCCACCTCTGCCCTTCCCAGTCCTCAGCTACCCTTACAGGGGGATGACACAAAGGCCTCTCTATTGCCCGCTGGAGTGGAGAAGAGGGGTGAGGGAGGGGTGGGGGCAATTTCCCTGCCTCTCCTCCTGCTTGGGGAGTAGAGTGTTATCTGTTCTGGAGGGAGAGAAAAGAGGCTCTGCATACAAATTCCAATTCCAAAGCCCTATGTTACTGTTTTTGCGGAATCAGGAAATTAAATTAAAACTTGTTGAATTGGGTCTGGGTTTCCTGCCCAGAAAAAAAATCTTAGAACTTAATAATCTCAGAACTTAATAATAATTTTATAGACAGAATGCCTCTAAAGCTGATTGCCGCAAAGATTGACAGATGGGTGGTTGGAAAACTATGGTGTAATAAATGGGTATTTAAGATGGAACCCTTACAGTTTTCTGGAGTGGAGAGCCCATCCATCTTAGAGTGTGGGAATCTCCCGCCGAGTGTCTCCTCTACCTGTCAGTGATGAGGGCTGAGGCAGGAGCCAGAGGAGGGGGGTGGGGGTATTTGGGGAAAGGGTGGGGGGGGGGGGGTGTGGGGGGCTGGGGGCGATGCTGTGTGGTGCGGCACGATGGCGGGGCGGGTATGTGCCTGGCTCCAGACTGGCTCAGCACAGAGAGACAGCCTAATGAGCAGGTAGCGCCCAGCCCAGCAGCTCTTTAATTAAACCTGCCGGCGTAGCAACCCCCCCCCCTCCTCCCCCATGCTACCCCACCCACCTCACCTCACCCCCGACCACCCCAACCCAGCCTCTTTGTGTCCGGTGCAGAGACAGGAGAAAAATGCCACCAGATAAGGCATGACTGACGAGGTTGAAATCTCCCTGACGTCTCTTTTCCGTCTCATTCCCCCTTTCTTGTTCTTCTGTGTGTGTGTGTGTGTGTTTCTTTGAGTGTGTATATCCATTTGCTTCTTGTGTTTTTCTTTCCAGCGTTTGATCTTCTGCTCCACAAACCCGCCCTCCCCTTCTAATGTTCCACCTTCAAGCTGATGAGGTGTTAGCGAGGCGCTAGTTAGCGACTTGAAACGCAAATCGTTTTGTTTTTCTCTCTTGTCCCTTTTTCTTCTCCGTGACACATCTCTCTTTCTCTTTCCCTCTCACCCTCCCTCCCTCCTCCTCCTCCTCCTCCTCGCCCTTGCCCTCATCTTCTTCCTCCCATCCCTGCGCTCGTGACAGCGGTGGGCGCCACGGCCGTCTACCCTATCGACCTGGTGAAGACACGTATGCAGAATCAGCGCAGCACCGGTTCCTTCGTGGGCGAGCTCATGTACAAGAACAGCTTCGACTGCTTCAAGAAGGTGGTGCGCTTCGAGGGCTTCTTCGGCCTGTACCGAGGTCAGTGGGGAGCAGCAGAACATAATGGAGGGAAATGGAGTGAGACAGAAAAAATAGATAGATAGATAGATAGAAACATACATACATACATACTGCACATACACATATAGATAGATAATCTATAATAATAGATAGATAAATAGATCGAGACAGAGAGAGAGTTTTCTTTTTTAAATTTCCTTTATTATTGTTATTGAAATTTTCGTTAGCACTTTGCTGAACAATAAAGAAAAACAGGCAGGCAGTTGTTTGGGTTAGTGGGACACACAGAGAACGTCACAACTGTACTGGAGGCCATCAGGCACTCATCTCGTCCAGATTCTTAGACTAAGGGATCACGGCCTCTTTTATACCACCTATCTAAACAGTACTTATACTGGGATCTTATATAGGGATCTTTCAGATAAGTCTGACTCAGAGACTCAAGTGAAGTTTTGTCAGCAGATTATGCATGCAGATTAAAGACATGAAAATCACCTGAGAACAAAATGAGATTCTCAAATGAACCCCTACTGTCAATGTGAAGAGGCACAGATGGGCAGAGATGTGGTTCAAGCAGCCCAGTGCTAACTGGGGCCACGTCTGAGGTCACGTCTCCATTCCATTCCCCATCTCTCTCCCACTCACTTCATGTGTGCTCTCCGTCAGTCCAGTCTGGAAAAGCTAAAATAGCCAGAAAATGCAAGAATACACAAATAATATACAACCGTACACACATACACACACAAACACATAAAATAACAAAGAGGTAGAGAGAGCGAGAGATATGGAGAGAGAGAGTGAGAGGTGGTGAGACAAAAGGAGAGAATGCTCTTTTTTCTTCTGACCTGTGCTCAGCAACCCCACCCTCCCAGTTGAGATGTAGGAGAGGACCTTAGTGAGAATAGCTTGTAAGTGGAAACTGAGAGAGAGGCCCAGAGGTGAGGAGAAACATGGAGAGAATATGTGTTTTGACTCATGCCTCTGAAAAATCCCCAAATGGCACTACCAACATCACCACCACCACCACCCTACACCGCTCTGGAAGAGAACCTGAGAGAGACCAGCTTAGGGTGGAAATGGAATGAGTAAGAAGGGAGGGAGGAGAAAGGTGAGGACAGAGCGAAGGGTCAGCCTCCCTCAACCCTGTGCACTTTGAAGTAATTGAGGTGACCTCAGGGAGCTTTGGAAGACATTGTGCCTTCCTAGCATGGAAAAGGGCACATACCAACGCAGGTACTTAACAATGACGTGCACTAGTGCAGTAGTGCTAGTGGCCTCAGTCGAACTGAGATAATGACTACCTACGCACAGCTTTTAGAGAAGGAGAGAGAGAGTGTGTTTGTGTGTGTGTTGGATTGGGGTGCGGTGGGGACGGAGTTCCCTTTGAAATCTCTAGTTATGATTGACAGCATGTATTCCCATGTGGCCCTCAGAAAGTGAAGCGGGTGGACCCAAACAATAAGGCATTCTGAAAGTCCACCCCTCTGCCGCTCACAAAGACCTCTTCTGTCATAATCCAACAATGATGATCTACTTTCTCCTCCGTGCATTATCACCTTACAAACCATCCCTTTACACTGAATTAGTCAGGTTTTGTTCCAAGATGCCAACAAAGTAGAGGCCCACAAGTGTGTTTACAATTTTTTTTTTTTTGTCTTGCTTAGGACGATGCCAGTCTTATAAAACATACTTCCATAATGTCAAAGTGACGCTACTGCTCGGAATGTTTCCATTCCTGGGAACATTAAATCTCCCTGGAGCCGTACACAGTGGAGGAAGGTGTGCATTAAGATAATAAAAAAGCACAGCGTGCTCGTTTTTTTATTTATTTTTTACTTTTTGGGCAGAAAACAACAGATGACGTCGTAGTCTCTGGAGGCCCGTACAAACAAAGCAGTCGGGGGAATGGGGGGTTGGGTGTGTGTGTGTGTGTGTGTGTGTGTGTGTGTGTGTTCGCGCACAGCGCGAAGCTTAAGCTGTAATGGGCGATTTAATATAAAAATGATGCGTGTGGTTCTTCCCCCGAGCAGCTCTGGCAAACAGGGCCCACGTGCGGTGCTGCTTTCAAGCTCCCCAGAAGCCAGCCTAATGATATGTTTGTGCTCCTTCTGTGTTTGTGTGGCCTGCATCTCTCTTTCTTGCCATTTCCCCCTCTTTCTCTCTCTCTCTCTCTCTCTCTCTCTCTTTGTCTCACTCAACACCCCCCCCCCCCACCAACATCAGTGTTAAGTTTGTTCATTTTTGGTGGAGTGTAAGGGTTGAGCGCGCGTGTGTGTGGTGCGTGTGTGTGTGTGTGGTGGTGTGTGTGTGTGCGTGTGTGTGTGTGGTGGGAGGGTGGGGGGTAATGGGGGGGTTGATGAGATGTGTTGGGTGTTCCTGCCGTTCCCCAAATTCGATTATTTTCTGTTTATTTTCCTCCAGCCTGAAGAGCTGTGCATTGTAATTGAAGGCTATGTAAACTTTTGGGTTTGAAAAGAAGTTTTTCCTTTTCCTGTTTTGTTTTTTTAGCCGGCAAGGGGATGAGGAGGGAGGGATGGAGGGAGCGTCGGTTTGGTTTTCCTTTCACACAGGGCCTTGCCGCTAAGCCTCCTGATGTTGATGTGTCGCCACATCAGTAGCTTTCATTAGCGCCAGGCACGGGGCGACGCTCAGTAGGCAGCAGGCTGCTTCGAATACGCAGAAGACTCCGCACATGGACCACTGGTCCTTCTTCCTCCACCACCACCACCCCCAACAAACACACACACACACACACACACACACTCACACAGCACCCCCTCTCATTTTTAATCATCTTGTTTCCCTAATTGCAGGTTTGCTGCCGCAGCTTCTGGGTGTGGCTCCTGAGAAAGCCATAAAGCTTACAGTAAGTGCTTTCTTTTTCACCACCCCGGCCCAGCACCACCACTGCCCAACCACCCGTCCCCACCCCCAGGCCCCACCCTCTAGCAGCCCTTATGGGACCCGGCCCTGGGGCTTATTCGTCATGTCACGAGATACACACGACACACACATTCACACACACACGGCTCCATCCATCTCGCCATCTGCTGGGTGCCGATAAAGTCTTGAAGTGAGCCGTATTACACTAAATGTCATGCAGTCTCGTTCTGTGCAGATCCTAACCTGTTGATATTAAAGGGTTTCTCTGTAATCACATGCTTGTTCTGTTGTGTGTAGAAACCTTGTGTGTTTAGAGGGTCATGCCAGAGTAGTAAAAGTACACTTGTTTCATTATGTCTGTTCAACAAGAACACTGTACTGTTGTCATACTCTTAGTACCTTTTTCCATGACCATTCGACCATTTGAAAGCAGCACATGAGAGTTTGTTGCACTGGTCGTACGCTGTGTGTGTGTGTGTGTGTGTGTGTGTGTGTGTGTGTGTGTGTGCGTGAGATCTTTCCTCATGCATGCCTTCTCATGTGTGAGACCTGCTGTCTGTCTTCCAGGTGAATGACTTTGTCCGTGGGAAGACTATTCAAAAGGACGGCACGGTCCCACTGCCGGCTGAGATTCTGGCCGGAGGATGTGTGAGTACCCCCCCCGCCTACCTACACACACACACACACACACACACACACAACATGTGTCTTCTAGACCTTTCTTCTCTGTCCTGCGTTCATTTTCTATTTCCAGTGTATGTGTGTGCAGGCATACATTTCAGCTGTTCCCACTCACTAATTTTCCCTGTTGACTAGAACAGTTGACTTTGCTTCCATTCTTTGGGGAAAGTGCTGCTCCTGTTTCCAACTTAATAAGAGAAAGAACTGCGCTGTGTGTGTCCCTCATGAGCTCCAGTCCCAGATATTTAAGTCTCCAGTGCTTTATCTAACAGCCATTCAGCATATTTCACACGATGGCCACAAATACTTTATTATTACCACTGCATTTGACAACAACGCAAAGACGTTCGGTGGCTGACAGTGCTTGAGCAGGCTCACCATATCCTTTACAGCACGGTCACGAGGAGAGCATTTCACAGTCATCATGGTGCTTCCCTGAGGCTCGAGTTACTCTCGTTTCTCTCTCTCCCTCTCTCTTTTTCTCTCTCTCGTTCTCTCTCGTCGTTCCCCTGAGGGGACACTTCTCACGCCTTTGTTGTGTGATTGAAAAGCCACTTCAGCCTTCATCCAGGCTGAAAACCCACTGCAAACAGGCCTCTTCTGTCAGCTTAGCACCACAAGCACAGACACACACACACACACACACACACACACTATTCCCACACACACACATGTATTATCTGACAAACACTCCTGCATGCACGTCCACAGACACAAATACTCAAACACATACTCAAAGATGCACCTTTTGCTTTCCTATTGCAGCAGCTACATTTGTTTGTGTGCTCATTTCTACATAAAAAAACACACACACACAAAAACACACTCATTTCTACAAAACAAACGTTGCAATGTCACATGAAGGTCATGCACCTGGGTCAGGTACTAAATGACGTTTGGAGGGGGGAAGCTGTGTTTCTTAATCTGTTCCTCTCGTGAGGAGAAGTGCAGCAGCGTGCCAACACAAGGTAGAAGAATAGAAAGGTTGAGGCAGATGAGGACAGGGTCTGCTGTCGGGAAAGGAACGGAAGGAGATATAGATGTGAGGGGATTGGAGGGGTGGTGTGCCTTAAGCGTGTGTTGCCTTTGTGTGTGGGTGTATGAGAGCGCAGGTGAATGCTTGTTTACCTGTTTTTTTGTGGTTGAATTGCGCACATCTGTATTATTGTGTGTGTGCGTGTGTGTGTATGTGTATGTGAGAGTGTGTGTGTGTATGCGTGTGTGTGTGTGTGTGTGTGGAGTGTACATGGTGTTGTTCTCTGGATGGAGGTAGCAGGGTGTACTCTGGTTGTGTGCGTACTTTGTGAATGCAGTGGGGCATCTGAACTGACCTCAGACCACATGGGAGAGGGAAGGCAGATGCGGGTAGTACTAGACATGGTGGGGGAGGGCTAGACAAGGGGGGTTTTTGCTACCTGAGAGCCCACTGTCGTTTGATCACTGAGCTGTCAAAGTCAAGCCCTGTCAGTCACTCATACATGTGCACACACACACACACACACACACACACAGTCCCTTGGGTTCTCAGTGTCTGTGTACCTTGTGTCTTCATGCTCTTCCTCATGAAAGGGCTTCTTTCATTGGCCCTCTTTTTGATGCTGATTACTAAAGCATTATATTTATGAGTCCACTCAAGCCTGATGAATGCACTAGTTGGACTTGTGTTGTGTGTGTGTATGTCCTCGTTCCTATATGACAGGACACGGTCAGTAACCCTGCTATTGGAGTTCACAACAGGGACTCATGCACTATACAGGCAAATCACCATTTTAAAAAATGGTTTTGATTTATTGAATCATTTTCACAGTCAATGATTTCATTTAGGTAGGAGGGAGGGAAAGTGGATGTTGGATGGGGTGTCAGGGTGTGGGGGTATGGTGAATGGGGGGTGGTTGATGAGTTTACGTGGTTGTGTGACGTAAAGCAGGAATCAGTTGCCACAGAATCTGAAATAGCGGCGTGGTGGGGAGCCTGGCGACAGAGGGAGAGTGTGGGTCAGAGTGGAGGTGGAGGTGGAGGTGCAGGTGGAGGTGGATCCCCCCCCCTCTCCCCGCCCTTGTGTGATCCTGGTGATCCCTCTGACAGCTCCTTTCATGCGGGCCGAGACCCCAGTGTTTGTGCTGGCAGGGGCCTCCACCCCCACCACCACCCCCACCCCCCACCCGCACCTCCACCCCTTCCCGCCCCGTGCCCGTCAGAGAGCCTGGCTCTCGCTGACACCTCGCCCGGCGCCGCGCCCGACTCCACATGTCACTCATGTTTATTTGGTCTAGGGGGGGCTCTTTCAAAACAGCCCGTGGAGCTGATGAGTTTTGCACCTCGCCATCAAACCCAGATTTTCTCTCCCTTTCTTTCTCTCTCTCTCTCTCTCCCTCCCTCCTCCTCCTCTGCTGCTCACTGGAAAATGTTGAGGTGGCATCAACGAAGCCCCGTCAAGCTCTTTAAAAAGCCAGAGACGGAACAGACTCTTAGAGTCTCTGGCTTCCTTACCACCGCCTCTTCCACTCCATCTCTTCTCCCTCTCTCCTCATCCCCCAACCTCCCCCACCTGCCCCCAGCCCCTCCTCTTCATCTCGGTCTGATCGTTAGCGCTGAATTCGATCCACAGAGCCTTGCCAAGATTTAATGATTATTTGGTAAGAACAGCAGGCTCCGCTGCGCTGCGGTCTTTGGCTGGATGCTTATCTGTGGCTTGCTGGCCCTCATTTGGGGCCGGGTTTCTCCAAATACTCACCCAGGCCAACGTAAAGAGAGAGGCTGAACAGGGAGAGGGGTAGTCGGGTGGAGAGGGAGGTGGTGGTGGTGGTGTTGGGGGAGAGAGTGGTGGTGGTGGGGACACAGGGAGGCTTTTGTTCGCTCTCCGTGCAGAATTGTAAATCGACACAATTTACATCTTAATGTTTTAAGCCTTTGTAATGGGTTGTTAGTTGGGCCTGTGGTTAAATTGTTTGAGACGAAAGAACGCAAAGGGGGGGGGCGTCCAGTGACTTGGTTGCCCATGCGTGCACACACACACATACATATACGCACACACACACAAATCACATGTGCAAATAGACACACATACGCTCACACCCACGTAATCCCTATTTCAAAGCCCTCCTGGCACCTATGAAAGTGTAAGTGGTTGCTAATAGTGGGTGCCTAATGCTTGCTTCTGGCGCTAAGCTATTGTTTAGCATGGCAGGACTTGTGTGTGTGTATGTGTGTGTGTGTGTGTTTGTGTGTGGCAGAGGTGTGCGTGCATGTCTGAATGCGTTTGTGCGCGGAAAACTTTTGGGCGTGTGTGTAAGTAGCACTTGTTAATGTGTTTGTGTTATGTGTGGGTGTGTGTAGGCTGTTGGTAGAAGTGTTTACCTAATAGATTGTGGATGTTGATGTGTGTGAAAGGATGGCTTGTTATGTTATATGCCTGTATGATTTGACATTGCTGTGTGCCTGTATTAGTTTCCTATTGTCAATCTTTAAGGACTCTTACTTGTTGATCCCTCCTTAGAGCATATTTAGATATCGGTGTCACATGTGAAATATATGCGTTTTGTGCATTGTTAAACATGTTTTTGAGAGATTGAGTGTGTGTGTGTGTGTGTGTGTCTGTGTGTATTATGTGTGTGTGTGTGTGTGCGTGTGTGAATGGAGGTGCTGACGCGAGGAGTGGCGTTTGGTGTCTGTCGTCCGGAGCTGGAGCTCGCAGTCACAGTCGGCTGGGCTCAGAGGGCCGACTCAGGTGCCCTGTTGTCCTGTCCCATGGGAGATCACCTTGCCTTGTAATTACCGCCAAATTATCAGGACGCCAGCGACTCTGTAATCAAATAGACTCTTTCTATCTCTCTCTCTCTCTCTCTCCCTCTCTCTCTCTCTCTCACTCTCTCTGTTTCACTCTATGTCTCTGTACCTCTCTGGTTTTGTTTTTCTGTGTAGTTCCTCCCTGTGTATTTTTGTCTTCCTTTCTTCGATGGGCACCTGGTCTCAGCAAATCGGACTCAGTAACTAGACTTGTTGATACGCCATCTCGCTCCCTCGCTCGCACACGGCATCCTCCTGCTCTGCGTGTTTCTTGTCCAAAGGCCTTGAGCCTGTTTGTTTTCCAAGTTCCCCAATTAGTATCCAATTGATACAGCAAACTGGGACTTGGCCACAGCCAATCTTCGAATTTCACTTCGTCCTTTCTTGCCAAACCACGTTTTTTTTCCTCTCAAAAATATTTTTTTTCTTTCTTAGTCTGATGCACTAATTATCCATAAAAGATCATTTTCCACATAAATAGCCATTAAGTTTGTGGCTGTAAGCGTGGAGCAAGCTGCCTTCTACCATTCAGTGCCCCAATTTCCTTTGGAAGGGAAGTGTAGGCCATTGGGCCTGATTCTATTTTCAAGCCGTCCTTCAATGAGACGATTATGATCTTTTCCTTAAAATATGGTAACGCTTACCAAGTGGAGAGGTTTTTTCCGCTCTTTCTCAACTAAATGTGCTCTCTTGCAGATTTGAGAGTCTTTCAAATCCTTCCCGTAAGATAGAGAAATGCACATACAATTTGACTCTTATATCTCAGAGGGTGACTGAGGGAGGGAGAGAGAGAAAGAGAGGGGAAAAAAATAGGACAAACAACAAACAAACAGTAAGGGCCTTATTTTCGGGGGAGTTGGACGTTGGAGAAGAAATCCATGGAAACAGATTTCCATCTAATTGCGTGGTGCCGTTTTTTTTTTTTTTTTTGCCCAGACGCTCCTGATTCTGTGCGCAAGCTCGGTAACTACGGGCGATGGAACAGATAAGTAGGCGTGGCTCCGGTAAAACACCAGACTGGAAGCAAGGACCTACTGTCCATAGATGTGTCTGTTATCGTCTTCTAAGTCGAGGGATCCAACATGACTCTGTGCATTGCCAGTCCTTGACAAACCTTTTGTAGAAGGCTTCAGGGAACGGGCAAGATTCATGATAGTTATTTAATGTGCGAGAATCCTCTTAAAGATATAGTATTCATATTAATTTTTTTTTAGAGCTGGAGTTAGTGTTTACGTGATCTTGGATTGTTGTGTAATTGCAGTCCACTACGTAATGACTTCTCCTGGTGCTGGGTTCCCTTTTGCCTACAAGTACTTACCCAGGAAAGTTCTGGAATTTAAAACAAGCTACGTCAAAAATATTTAGACATCAGTTAAGTTCAACTAGCTTGAAATTTCAATAAATGGTTTTGGTTGGCACAGTGCATCCCTCCAGTGTTTTTGTTAGTTTTGACTGGAACTTCTTTTAGACCTTTCTAGCAATGTAAGACTTTTGCCACTCTGCTTTAGTAAGTGATAAGCAAGTATCATAAGAAGCACATTTCATCAGCACAGGTTTCACCAAAGTGAAAATGAAGAGGCTTACTCTCTGAGGTGCTCAGTACGCTGCCTGTGTTGTTCCTGTGAGTGTGCAGGGCCAATTCCTGGCATAGGCCATCTAGGGGCATCGAAATGCATTTCTTTATATTTTTTCTTTTTCGTGCTTCACTTATATTTCTAGGAAAGAGCGGGCAAAACTCAAATCTGGCCCAGGACAGCAAAAAGCTGTCCCTGTGAATGTGTGTCTAGGTCCTGTAGTGTGCCTGACCTTATCATCTGACTCCAACAGGCTGGAGGCTCTCAGGTGATCTTCACCAACCCCCTGGAGATCGTGAAGATCCGTCTGCAGGTGGCGGGAGAGATCACCACAGGTCCGCGGGTCAGCGCACTCTCTGTCATCCGAGACCTCGGCTTTTTTGGCCTCTACAAGGTACCGTAGCCCCGGTGTGCTCAAACACATTCATTCATTTGAACAAAGCTGTGTTTGTGTGACTTTCCAAGGATTATTTGGTGTTTGTATGGACTAATGGGATAGTCAGCCACTTCAGGAATCAGGAAACTAGATGACTAGATGAGTAAAATGATCATTCCTAGGCAGAAATAAATAACAATTACAATATAAATTAACTTTCAAATGATGTTGTTTTTTATTAAATAATGACCAATTATTAATAAATGATAATTAATTATCAATTAATTCATTTTTAAAATTAATTAATTATAAAATTAATTGTATAAAAATAAATTATATTGTTGCTGAAATTCAGAAGACTCCTGTCATGTAAAAGTATTATTTCTCCAGAATGCAGTAGATGTGGTGTGTCACGTCCTCCACAGCTCTCTGCTGCCCCTCTTCTGTGGCCTGTCACTGCTTACACACACACACACACACACACACACACAGACATGCATAGAGACAGAGAATGAGAGAGAGAGATTCACAAACACACACAAATACAAATACAAACAGAGACAGGATTTCTTGTAGGAATAGACCTGAAGTTACATATGAACACAGGCGTGCATACCCACCTCTACAATATGAACTATGAATCTAAACTCGCACTTAAATGTACATTCCTCTCTCTCTCTCTCTCACTCACTCACACACAACACACACACTTTTACACACAATCTGAAACTCATATCAGCCTACTCCCGTATGCTGGGTCAAGTGTGGGGGTCAGCTAGCAATTGGGATGCTAATGTGGGCTAACTGCAACTGGCACTGCCTTTTGTGGTTTCTATTTGTCCATGGGGCCATTTCTCTCTCTCTCTTTCCCTCTCCCTCTCTCTCTCCCTCTCTCTCTCTCTTCCCTCTATCTCTCTCACTCTCTCTTCCCTCTGTCTCTCTATCTTTTCCCTCTCTCTCACAGTCAGTCTGCCTCCGCAACCCCCCTCACTCTCTTTCCTTTCTGATTCTGTCTATCATGTCTTCTATTCTCTCTCTCTCTGGGTTCTGGTGAAGCTTGCTGGCGTTGGGAAGAGTTCTCTGCATTCTTGAGGTCTTGGGCGGAGGAGTGAGTGGCTGAAGGGGCGCGGTGGAGGGCTCTCTCTGTGTGTATGTGTGTGTGTGTGTGTGTGTGTGTGTGTGGACGGCCTGTGTTTTGGTGTAAACAATGGTGGAGATGGCCCGGGCAGAATGCATAATCACGTGGGTCAGGCCCAAGCAAATGTCTGCTCTAAATTAAAGTAAGCTTTTTTATTCACATCCCTCTCCTCCCACGATGGATGGACGAGGTTTGGACGTGTTTGAACCCTGCTTGCTTTCACACTCTGATTCTGAAGTCCCAGGCCAAAGATTCACTGACATGCATTTCACAGTAGTAATAAATCTGTAATAGGGTTTAATAAATGCTTGATTAACATAGCCTGTGTGTACAATATTTGTACACCTCAGAGAAACCTCAGAGAAATATACACATTAGAGGGAAAAAAAGGACAACAATAGATTTATTCATACTGTAAATAACTGCTCTATGGGAAAAGACTTGGATCCTTCGCAGGATTTTTTTTCTTGTTTGGCTCCTGGTGCAGTGTAACTCATAGGAGCTTTGTAAAGTGGATGTTTGACCTTGGGAGAGTGTGGTCATTGTGTGCGCATTTCACCTGTCTGTCAGTCGTGGGAAAAAAGGTTTAAACTTTCAGAAAAGGGAGATATAGAAAGAGGTGGTATGTGTGTGTGTGTGTGTGTGTTGGGGTGGCAGGTATATTTGGGGCGGAGGGGTGTCACCACTGTGCATGTCTGTAATTCAGTATAGATTTGGGTCAGACTGAATCTGTGTATAGGTGTGTGTAAGTGTATAGTGTGTATTTTGGAGGTGTGTGTGTGTTTGTGTGTGTGAGCCCAAACTTCTGTAAACATAAGTATATGTAGTAGTAGATGTGTGCGTAGGTGTGTGCAGCCAACGTTTCTACAGGTATCTGTGTATGTGTGTGTGTGTGTGTGTGTGTGTGTGTGTGTGTGTGCTTGCGTGTGTGTGCAAGAATGCCGAATCCGGTGCCTCCCCTCCCGCATGTGTCTCCTGAGCGGCGCAGACAATGTGCATTGACGGCAGGAGACGCGCTCCTGCCTGCCTCTCCCAGACGGGCTGTCTCCTGTGGGCCCCGGCCCGTGCACAGAGCTGCCTTTGTCAGACACGTCAGCCCTCCCCTCTCTCTTCCCCCCATCCACCCCTCCTGACTCCTCTCCCTTTCCACCAGTCATCCAGCCAACCACCCCCCCAACACACACACACACACACACACACACACACACACACACACACACACACACACACACACACACACACACACACACACACACACACACACACCACTCACAGCCCAGCCCAACAGCACCACTGGAGTGGCCTCGTTCCCTCCTCTACTCCCCTAGGATCACTGCAGTCTCCACCACTAGTCTTGCTGATGCGCCCTCCGCTTACATGTCACTGTAGAGTTGGCATGACCCCATGCTTATGCTCACACATAAACACACACACACACACACACAAACGCACACACATACACATGTGCACAAAACATACACACACAGAACCATGCACGTCTCTGGACACAATTCCTACAAATGTTGTGTACACACATCAACACATTCAGTATGCAGACAGAGATGGGTATGTGTGGAATGCGACTTGTGTGCTTTGACAAATGATGCTTTCTGAATGCACACACGTGTTTGCAGGTGTAACCCATATGCAGACCTACACACCCAGCCTGAAACATGCTTTGTCACACACACATATAGTACACACAGTTCTTAACACACTCTCTCACACATATCTACATTACACACACACCATGTTTGAACACATAGACATGCACACTCCACACACACACACACACACACCTCTTTGACATAGCATGTACTTCCCTAGTCTTGAATCCAAGGCTCTTATCTCTTCACCCCATTCTCATGAGGTAACTCCTATTCAACTGTTTGCCCACAAAACAAACATTTGGACATACACCTGCACAGTCATTTATATTCAAACATTTAGAATGCATCTGAATATGGAGGGACATCAAACACAAACACACACTCGCTGTCACATACACACACAGGCACAGGCACATACACATACATACACACATATGTACACACACAGGCACGCACACACACACACACACACATGCATGCACACATCCTCACAAACACACATCAGGGTTTTTCCCATCATCGGGTCTACTGTGGAGTCTGTGCCAGGGAGAGGCTACAGGAGGCAGCAGGGCCAAGGCCTGCTGCTCCTTGGGGCCGATGTTTATCAGCGGCCCCTCCAGCAGGCTACCTGCCAGACAGGGCCCCCAGACAGCAAGAGCCAGGGAACCTGGGCGGGTGGAGGAGAGGTGTGTGACTGTGTGTGTGTGTGTCTGTGTGTCTGTGTGTGTGGGGGGAGGGGGGGGGGATTCTGGTGGAGGGGAATGCTCCTGCCGGGGCTCCAGAGAGGCTACAACACCACCTGCCAGGTATCTGCGCACTGGCACCAGAGAGAGGGGCTGCCTGAACCTACCCCCACCAAACCTCCACACCCAGTGAGCGGAGGCCGCTCGGTCCCAGACGTTCCCAGCTGGGCCTGACGCCACAGAGTAGGGAGAGAGAGTGAGGGGGAACGGGAGAGGAGTTAAGACCTCGCCCCACCACTCACACAAACACACACACACACACACACATACACAGACACACAAACACACACCGCATTACCCCTCTCGACCCACACCCACATCCTCTACCCGCCAAGCAAGATCCTTCTCTTTCGGCTGGCTGCTGGCCAGTTGGTAGAGTGCGAGGAAACCTAATCTGGTTGAAGATAGGAGCTTTATTTACGATGAAAGAGTGAAGCAATCTTCCCTTCCCACCCCCTCCCTCCCTTTCCTCTCCTCTCTCCCCCTCCCACCTCTTTATTTGATCAAAATAAATCCTTTATTTTCAAAATGTCATGATACATTAGAGGTTATTGCTGGTGGCTATCAAGCCTAGCACACCGCTAATGCTATCATTAGCATTAGCGTTAGCTGAACATTCAGTGCTGGTCTACATTCTAAGGACTAAGCCTAGTCCCATCAGACTTCAAATAGTTGATCCTTGCCCAGCAATCACATCCTCAGAGCCCTGCACCCTTATAAGGTCTCAAGAACAGAATCTCCATTTATGGGCAGTGCATGCCTGATATTAGTCACTGTGCCAGTTGTATTCAGCCCTACAGCTCAGAGATTTCTTTTTCACTCCAAAATGATTGTCTTTGTTTTCACATTGCAAAAGTTTACAACAATTGTTCAATTTCTGTAACTCATAGGAAAGGAATGGGTAAAGTAATAGTAGTAAAATTTGGTTGTTCAGGAACATTCCTGGTTTCAGAATGCTACATTGAAGTGTGCATTCAGTGGGAACTATAAAAGTAAAGTTATTTTAGTGTGCTGAGGAACATTTCTCCGGAAGAGTCTAATTTGCAGCAGTGCACAGTGGACAAGGGGAAGGATTGAAATGAGTTCCCCACTGACCCACACTGAACCATTTCCCCACTTCATACAGTGTGTGCCTCTCTCTCTCTCTCTCTCGCATTCTGTTCTTATCCATTTTCATCCATCTCTATGTCCCCCTCTCAGGGTGCCAAGGCCTGCTTCCTGAGGGACATCCCCTTCTCAGCCATCTACTTCCCCTGCTATGCTCACACCAAGGCCTCGCTGACTGATGAGGATGGACGCATAGGGCCTGGCAAAATGCTGTTTGCCGGGGCATTGGCTGGTAAGCCGCTGCTCCAAACATCCAGCCACTGACCAACCCCCCCCCCCCCAAACACACACACACACACACACACACACCCCACCACCACCACCAGCACCCACCCACCAGTAGTCGCTCCACCACTGGCTCCACTGCGGTCGTCCCTAATTAGAGTGCTCAGTGAGTCGGTGCTCGGGAGTTTTGAAGTGTGCACAAGACAGCTGCCAAAAGGTCGGGAAATTTTTCCACTGTTAATATATAAGGGGCTGGCAAGCAGCCTTTTTCTCTCTCTCCCTCTCTTTTTCACTGTCTGTCTCTCTCCATCTCTCCCTCTGTCAGCGGAGAGAGAGTGTTAAAGGAGATAAAAAGCCAAAAAGCACACCAGCACTGCAAGAGCAATAAACAGATCTCCTCCGCAATACTGGTGAATAGCAGCCAAACCTTTTTTTTCTTTTTCTTTCTTTTTTTTTTTATACATGTCCCCCTTTCCTCCTGGTATATAAAATATGATCTCGATCGAATGTTGTTTTTAATATTTGACTTTAGTGGTTTATCTTAAAGAAAACACAGTTTTTAAAAGACGACAGCCGCAGCCAAGCCAGCATGGTTTGGAGCTCCACTTGAAAAGAGAATGAATATTTATCCCTAATCCTTTTTTTCCTTGATAGATGTGTCGGCATTGCATTCTCTCCCCCATTCAGGCCACTGAGCAACTTGGATTGGACGCCGGGGCGCTTACATGGAAAAGACATATAAAAGCCACCGACGCGAGCGCTTTCGTCCGTTTCATTGCTCCCCGCGGTTCATATTTTGAGCGGTTTCATGCTGCTGGGAGCTCTGGTTTTCGGCGCGGAGCCTCTCCACTCGCCGCCCGACGCTTATCGCTCACACCCTTGTTAATCAGTGGTCACGCGCAAACAGGCAATTATGGATCTACAGTCCACTCAGGAAATTGAATTATACGCTCGATTTATTCCATTTATTTTTTTATTTTAACCCGACGGGAGCGGCAAATTGACGCATGTGTCCTCTTGGGTTTTTTTTTTTTTTTGATGATGATGGATCCAGTCATGGAAGTGTTTCTGACTGAAGATCATGCTTGGCACACACATTATACTCTGAGGTGCTAGGCTTTTCCTCAAGTTTTTTTTTGGCCTTTTTGTTTGAGGAGACACTTTTAAATAAATGCCATAGGCTTTAATGGACTAGAAGGGGGTGTTTAAGTTAACATGAGTCCCTCGGTATCTGGCTGGCTCCAGCCTGCTGATGGACATGGCACACGCAGCCTGTGCCATTTCTCCATGGAGCCACTTCTCCCAGTACAACCTCAAACACTTAGGCTATGAATAAACAACTCAACTAGCGGGGAAGAAATGAAAGAAAGGGTAGAGAAGAGAAAGGAAAACAGACAGAATAGATAGGGTATCTAGAAGTTAGTATATAGCTTTTGTTGTATTTGTAGTACTTGATACTGTGCGTGTCTGTGTGTGTCTGTGTGTGTGTGTGTGTGTGTGTGTGTGTGTGTGTGTGTGTGTTGGGGGGGGGGGGGGGGGTCAAGTAAAAGTAGATTTCTTCATGAAGAGAAATAAACAACTTACCATCTGCTCTGAAGAGGTTTGTAATGGTAATGAATCTCCTCAGTGTAAAAAAAACACTTGATGATTGAGGCCATTCAAGGCTGAAGTGGTGGCAGCGGTGGGTCTTAGACCACGGCCTTCGGCCCATGCGAGGTGGCCGCACGTTCATCATGCTGCATTGTCTGAATGGTCCTCAGACACTTTCAAAAACACAGGTGACAGGAGTAGGCATAGCTCAAGCACCTGAAGTCTGTACTCTTAACACAGACACAAGACCTGTGCCATTTGTTTATCCCTGAAGTGTTTCTCATCAGCCAAGTCATCAGTTTTGTTTTGATGATTACATGGGTTGTTTTATGTTAAGTTCAGTTTTCTTGTATTCCAGTGGAAACGATGAGTTACATCTGCTGTTTCAAAATGTGTGTATGTGGTTGAAATTATTCTAAGATGTTATGACATGGCATGAATGCGCTCTGCGAGTGTTTGTGTTTGTGCGCTGGCTGAAAGTACACGTAACCCCGGCACAGAGCCGGGTCTTAATTCCCAGGCAACCACGCTGGCAGGGGCTTTCGTTTGCACTACAGTTGTCTTAACCTTCGCTAATGTGCCCCTTGCTTGTAGGCATGCCTGCCGCTTCCCTGGTGACCCCCGCTGATGTTATCAAGACTCGGCTACAAGTGGCTGCCCGCGCGGGCCAGACCACTTACAGTGGACTCATTGACTGCTTCTGGAAGATTCTGCAGGAAGAGGGCCCTCGGGCATTCTGGAAAGGAGCCGGAGGTAAAGAGCACCAATGGACACTGAGGAATTCTGGGACTGCTATCAGTAGAGCATTGTCTTTCAGTAGAATAGTGATTTCCCAAGTCCCCATGGTCATAGAGGGACGCAAGTTCTTTTCCAGAGTTCACTTTAGTGTTCTTATGAGACTTTTATTCCAACCAAGTTATGTAGTATTGGCTGAGAGTTGTGTCACTTGTTCATAAGCATCTGTTGAGGCTTTTCAAGGTGAGACCTGACAATTAGGCCACGCCATTAAAGGCTCTCTCTGATTGCAGCCATCTTGTTGCGAAGTCCCCGCTAATTGAGAATAATTGATTTTGCCCTTCAGCTCGAGTGTTCCGCTCCTCGCCCCAGTTCGGAGTCACGCTGGTGACCTACGAACTCCTGCAGAGATGGTTCTACGTTGACTTTGGGGGACAGTAAGTCTTCACTTCTTCTTCTTTCGGATTTGTTTATGTGTGCATGTGTTTGTTTTGTGTGCATCCATGTGAGTCTGTTCAAGTTTGGTTGTGATTTCAAGTAAAGTTATTTAGCAGAAACTTTTATCCAAAGCGACACAGACTTGGGAGTCGGACCCGGGTCGCCCAATTGTGACATAACCACTGCTCAGACTTTTAAAACAGAAGTTTTAAAATCGACGGATAACGGCACACAATGAACTAGTGATTCTTTAGCAACCCAAAAGGTCAAGCCAGAGAATGGGCCTGATGAACCTCTCTGGTGAAAAAGGATGTAAAGGTCACTCCCGAGCCCTTCTCTGTCGTCAGCCATCGCACAGGGACTTACTGGCAAAGCCCCTCCTCCCCCTTTTAATGCACTGGGGAGAAGTGATTTGAAAGCTTTTTGTGGCCACCTCCCGCTACAGAGATTTAGCGCTACCACAAGACCAGATGATATTTAAAAAAAAAAAAATGGTCAGCTGACAACTCAGCCCATCCTTTGAGGAATGGACATGACATTTTGTTCGAATAAATTCTCATCCTGGGAGGGGGAGGGTCAGGGGGACATAATTCTGTGGCTTGTTGATTTGGGGCAGAAAGAAAAGAGTTTGACAGCTGCTTTTTCCTGCTATTTTTGAGGCGCTATGACCTCATTTTCCCATGGAGACCAAGTCTTTACCTCAGATGCTTCTGTAAAAAAAGAGGGAAAGAGAGAGAGAGAGAAAACGCTAGTCTTGTTGGAAGACACCAGTGAGTTAGT
This sequence comes from Tenualosa thibaudeaui, assembly GCA_027481765.1. Lineage (NCBI taxonomy): Eukaryota > Metazoa > Chordata > Actinopteri > Clupeiformes > Clupeidae > Tenualosa > Tenualosa thibaudeaui. The sequence continues at coordinate 2,098,105 of JAIFZK010000039.1, read as the reverse complement.
TAGGTAGGTCCAGTCTGTTTATAGAATTTTTACCACAGAGTCTGTGTTGCATGTATGTCTTGGGTTAGGATGACTGGTACTGCTGGTAGCCAACCTCTGGAAGATATTTGACACCACTGACCTATCAAGGACATGCATCATGACATGAGGTGCTATGACCTCATTTTCCCAAGGAGACCAAGTCTTTACCTCAGATGCCTCCGTAAAAAAGAGGGAAAGAGAGAGAGAGAGACAACGCTGGTCTTGTTGGAAGACACCAGTGAGTTAGTTAGGTAGGTCCAGTCTGTTTATAGAATTTTTACCACAGAGTCTGTGTTGCATGTATGTCTTGGGTTAGGACGACTGGTACTGCTGGTAGCCAACCTCTGGAAGATATCTGGCACCACTGACCTATCAAGGACATGCATCATGACTGCTGACCAAAGTATTTGGTTGGGATACCACTTCTTCTCCTCAGCTCCTGTATGACATACCCATGCTGAGCTAAAACAAGGTTTGGAGGGCCTGAAAATAGGATTCCCGTCGCCCCTCTTGGAACGCTCTCACAGAGAGAGGCATAAAACCATTGTGGGTTGCCCATTTATTTCTGTCTCCCCTGCTCAAAGGAAAATATTGGTCTTTCTCTCTCCCCTACCTCCTTTTTGCCATTTCAATATTCAATATTAAGTTGTTTATTTTTAGTGTGTGAGGCATAAGGTCTCTCTTCCATTTTATTCCATTCCTCTGCTCTCCACCTTTTTTTCTTCTGTCTCAACCTCTCTCTCTCTCTTTCTTATTTTTCTCTTTCACTTTCTCCTGCCTGTCTCTCTCTCTCTCTCTCTATTTCTCTGTCTCTGTTTCTGCACCACAGAAAGCCGTCTGGCTTGGAGCCTCCTCCCAAGTCTCGCATCAGCCTCCCGGCGCCCAACCCCGACCACATCGGTGGTTTCAGGTTGGCCGTGGCCACGTTTGCTGGCATTGAGAGCAAGTTTGGCCTACATCTGCCACGCTTTGGTGTGCCCGTCCACCCGAACTTCACCTCCTGCGGGCACCCCTGAACCTCAAAAGGCCTGTTGGTGGGGGGTGCCCCTGGGTGCTCCAGCCCCTTCATGACCCCCCCCCCCAACCCCCCCACATACACACATAAATACCAAACTCCCTGCCCGTTTCTCTCTTTGCCAGGGACAGCGTCACACCAAACCATCATTTTACGCCCTGCTGTACTTAGTGAAACAAAAAAAAGCAGAATCATAGCTTTCTGAAAGTCAAAACAAAAAGGGATGTGTGCACTCAAAAGAACATTCTAGAAATTTCTGATCTCTTGCGTCCAACCATAAGGCTGTTGAAGACTGTTTGCACAAGCAAAAAGCAATCCAAAAAAGCATTTCTACTGGCTCATGTAGTTGTTCCAATAGGGTACTATTGTGAATACTCATTCTGGAGGCCGTAAGATGGATACTTTGAAAAGTTGTGAGTTATTGTGTGGAATACCATAAATAATGATAGGATTTAAAAATTAATCATATGTATTTTTGTATGTCAGTGAACAGATTTATACGTCACTGACAGTGGCAGGTACTACATGACCCACAAATAATCTGCTGATCATTGATGGACTGTATCTCAATTAATAACAAATTCACAGTAAATACTTAACTGACCTATATCATTAGGTGTGTATTCCAATGCAATAAGTGACTCAGTGACAATGAAAATAGTGTAAGTATGTCAGGATGTTGATTAAAGAATTAAAAGTATTTTTGTAAAGTTAGTTTGACCTTTTTAATTTAACTTTTCATGTTTAATCGTTTATGAATGCCCCGATACTTGAGGCTACCTAGCAACAGAAGCACATTACACATTGCCATTGGAATGTGTGGTAAACATGGTAGACACGCTAACAAAACACACACACACACACACTGTGAAGATAATCAACAAAAAAGCAATTGAATATTTCCTTTTCAATGTCCACCAACCTTTGATGCTCTTCTGTGCAGGCGAGGTAAGAACGTGACTGGCACTGTTACAATTTGTGTAGTTATCACTTATGGTGTGGTAGACGACTCGTCTTTGAAGTTGCACTATAGTATCACACTATGGTCTGGTACTCCCAGCTATTAGCGGTGACAGCTACAAATGGATGTAAACAGTAGAATGAATTTACATAGTGTGTAAGGAGTTTGTGCCTTACTGTACGGCAGCAATACTATATATCTACATGTACTTATGCAGTGTGTTTAATAAAAATGAACACAACATGAAGCCTCGTGTCTTGGAAGGGAAGGGTCGGGACTTGGGGTTCGCCATATTTTATTGGCAGTAAGTCACAGGGTAGCAGTGGATCACATATTGCACTTAATCCATCATCACTTCATTTCACAGTTTGTTTTTCTTAAACCAAAACGACAAAGAATATCAGTTAACATAAAGAGTATAAGTTTATGTTCCTCACACACAGAAATGCAGAAAGCTTTGATACCCTGATTTTGCTTACGACAACAGTTAGCCATTAGCCACTTTAGCAAAGTCATTGCAGTGCTCCATTCTTTGCAATGACAGTATAGCATTTTAGGATTAGCATGAATAGCATTTCTAAATACCAGAGTACATAGTAGTCCTGCGTATTATCTGATGCTCTTGTATGTGTTAGAACCATGCAGACAGAGATGCACAAACAAGCAACGAGAACATGAGAACACACTGCAGTCCGAGACAGGTTTTCATGGGCTTTCGCTCGACAAACATGCTAGCTTGTTCCTCCGCTCCCCTACCCCTCTCTATAACAATGTGGCTACCACATGACCATGTTAAGTAAACACACAAAGCCGAGCCTGTGGCATTGAACAACAGTACAAATAAATAAACGACTAATAAAATTGTACAAGTTTGCTTGGATGAATGCCAAAGCTCAGTTTTATTTATTTATTTATTTAGCCTGAGCTGATACTCGGCTTCCGACCGCAGTTAAGTTCTATTAACTTTTGGCAACCCAAACCAGTGAACAAACAGATCAATAAATCGAAGTAATAAAGAGAGCTGATCGGTTGAAATGCTGCCGGAAAACACCAGTGGTGGCCCAGCATGTAGCCTTGAACTGACAGCACAGTAGGATGACGGGGACTACAGTAAGCTCTTGCAGCGTCTCCGTATTCCGGATGTTCGGTCATATCTGAAGAGAGCAGTGGGCAAGTAGTGAAGACAACACACACGCACACACACAGTCATACAAATACACATACATACACACACACAGAGTCATACACAGGCACATGTGGACCAGGTGCTGAGGGAGGGGATCTGTTTGTGTAGCATGGAGCTGGGTGAACAGAGAGCAGTGGTTACGAGGGCTGAGAGTGCCGTCCGCTGTGCCAAGCGTCGCTACCCGCACTTAGGATGCCAGCTCAGCCGGGCCCTCCTCCTCCCCGTCCGCCCTGTTGGCACGGATCTCCACCAGCGTGCGGGCGAAGCGTGCCCAGTCCTCGCTGTGTGGCGCCGCCAGCTGCAGGGAGAAAAAAACGGAGGAAAAAGACGAATGACAAACAGAGACATGGCTCATCAGACTCGATCCCACACATACAGTGCTCCCGTCCTGCTAACGCTGATGAAGATTCACTTTCAGTGCCTCACATCTGATACCAGCAAGAGTGTGTGTGTGTGTGTGTGTGTGTGTGTGGCAGGGGGGAGCACATGAGGAAGAGTAGCAAGAAAGGGAAGAAGAGGGAGAAATACAAAGGCAAGAAAATGACCGTATGCATCTGATTTAAAATAGAACAATGCACCCTGCGGCTCATCCGATCCAACCTCCCTCACTCCCCACACACACACACACACACACACACACACATCCCCCCTGGGTTGCGCACACAAGTGTTTATCGTGTCAGTTTCCAGCAAGCAGCACGAGGAGAGTTTACGGGGGGAACGCGGCGTGGCGTCGTCGCACCCTCTCCACGTGCGTACGCTTGTGTGTCTCACTCTGAAAGTCAAATGAGGGGAAGCAGGACGCCTGCCTGCCTGCCCGCCTGCCTGCCTGCCACCCAGACTGCGACCGCATGGCGCGTGGTATAATTAAACAGCAGTGGTGCAGAGGGAGGAGGGGGGTGGGGGGGTGGAGACGTATGTCAGCCGTCTCGTTCCCTCTGAGCCAGAACCACCCAGAGCTTTTAAGAGCCCACCAGGGGGTCATCCTCTAACATCACCAGGAGGACATCACCAGAGCCACTCACACATGCCAGAGGAGAGAAATCATTAAACATCACCCAAATCTATCTCAAGTGCAAAGTCAGAGATAGGAGGATAGGTGTCTTTGTAGGTTTCAATTTAAAGTTTTTGTTTGAAGTATTCATATAATTACTATTTATATAATATAAATATTATTCAATTATTCATTCAGTGAGCACAAAAATGTTTTGCATATTTCTCATATTAATATTTGCGTAAACCTGACCACAACCCCAAACATCTGCTTATCAAACTGGACTTGACACTGTGAATTTGATTAATCAGCACCTAAAGTCAGTTAATACTGAGCATTCCTAAGAAGTAACTTTCAAGAGAAAACACCATAAGAGAAAACACCATGTGCTTGTCAGCTCTTTGCCAGCTTGTACCAAACAGCGAGCTGGACATGCATGCAGGCTTGTGTTCACAGTTTGTGAGGAAAAACAATGAAAACAACAATGTGACCATATGCTGTCTGATTCATGTCTTGAGAAAACACAGTGTAGCTCTCCAAAGCAAATATTTAACTCGTGCACTAAATATAACACCAAAGGACCTTGGTAGTAGACAGAAGTGGGTACTTGGGGTCTTCAAATCACCATGGCATCTCCTTCCTTGGGTGATGTTGGATAGTTTCTCTCTCTCTCTCTCTCTCTCTCTTTTCCTCCTTCCTTCCTTCCTTTCCCTCTGTTTTATGGGGGGAACCTCTGGTAAATAAAGCCCCTCTCGGTCGAGATGTAAAACCTTTCAACCTCGCTGGCTTTATTGATGGACCCACCATTATCATCCAGCCCTTGAGAGACCACACATAAAACCCCACACTCTCCAATTACCACACTGTGGCTGGCTAAAATTAGATGGATGCACAGCACACGCATATGTACACATAAACACACATTTATACATACACACACACACACACACACACACACACACAATACACACAAGTGGGGAGTAGAAGAACTTAAAGAGTGTATGGCAGCGGAGGCAGGCCATACTGCTTTGGTGGTTGGATCATGTGGCGACTGTTTAAAACCGGGAATTAGAAAGAAGGGCAGAGAAAAGAGCAAGAAATCAATCTCCTGCACTGGCGAGGCAAGGCGACGCGGAGGAGTTGGTAAACAGCAGCAGCAGTCCAGAGAAACACCAGTGGCATGGCAGAGCTCACCACCGTCCCAGGGGAGCCACCATTGCTGTGTTTTAATCCCCAAGACAACCTCTATATGGCTTTATACGTGATATATGATGTACACTCCCCACTTTAACAGCCTCAAATTTTCAAGTTTTATTTCCAGCTCGGACATTAGGAGTCTGGTTCTCTCAAAGCTTTCCAGACATTTTCACAAGCTTTTCACTGTGGATTTATATGCAGCCAGCTCTTATGTGGCGTTCAGAACAGTGACTGACGAACCTGTAAAAAGACAGAAACTGACAGGAAGTTCTATGAACAGCAGAGAAGATGCTGTGTTCACAATAGACATGTCAGTGGGAATAAAGCCCATTATCCTAGTAGACATCTGAATGTAGACAGAAGTTGTGAATCCAGCGCAAGAAGAAACGGTCGGATTAAACAAAAAAAAGTTTTTTGCAAACTACTTTTGTTGGAGGACATATCTTAATTCTGGGTTTGACGCACTGGACTGAATTCGTTACAATGGGATTAAAAAAAGCTAATTAAGACTTATGGTGTTTACACACTTCTTTTCACCCCTTACCTCTCCAACGTCGTAGATCCAGACTCGGCCCTCGGAGTCACCCACTGCCACCTCCTTGCCACCTGACGCCCATCGGACCCGGTTGAGGGCTTGGGCGCCCTCCACGGTCACATTCGCAGTGGGGACCTGAGCGAGAGTTGGGAAAAGCCATAATCAATAGGAGACAAACGATAAAAGACACTTTCACTTATAGCTGCAAGTAGGCTACACATCATCACTATCTGATCTCAGAACTGGCAAATTATGTTTACATTTACGCATTTAGCAGATGCTTTTATCCAAGGTAACTTTAAAAAAAGGATTACCAATCCTCATGGGCAAAAACCCGGGGTGTAGTTGGCAAAGGATAGAACACACTTTCACTATAACTGAGGATCTATATCTGCTAGTATAGTACATGGCTATCATCCAGGTAGCAGCCATGTAGTGCTTTGTAGCTCAATGCTAATGTTCATTAGCTAAACAAGTGAACACTCAAGAGAAGTGTTCTACAACAACAAGAGGAGCACCTGAAAGAGTTGGCAGTCCTAAACTCTGTTCAGTCGTAGAGGCCTGAGACATGGGTCACCGCACCGTGCGGGCCCCTGTACTCCTGCCTGTTCTCCTGGTGTATTTAACGAGCCGTGTCAGGTTCCTCCGTAAGGTAAGACCTTGCTGTCCCTAGAGGGATTAGGCAGCTCAAACTCAAGGCACCTTCCTCTTACCCACCCCCCCAAACCCTCCCCCCACCCCACCCCACTGACCAACCACTCACCACCCCACCCTCCCACCCACACACACCATACCACCAGAACCGAACCCCTCCGCCCTCCACCCCCACCCTGCTCCCATCCATACCCCACCCAAGAGGGGCTGCTGTACAGTACTGCAGGGCCCTGCTCCATGTGAAATAACAATGAGCAGTTCTAATGGCATCGTAAATCATCTGCGGAAACCTCCACTTCATCCATTAAAACAATACACATGTCCGCAAAGGCAGCCCCATGACAAAGGGGTAACGACCACATGACGATCCGCCCCTTTGTACGTGTGTGTGTGTGTGTGTGTGTGTGTGTGTGTGTGTGTGTGTGTTTTGGAAGAATCCTGGCCGATTATACATGACAGCTGTATGCCGCGCCGACACATGTCGCAAAGGGAAGATGGAAGCTCCGGCAGTTGGCTGGCTAATACGAAAGCTTCCGCGCTTTAAAACAGGCCTAACCACAGGCTGTACGCCATTAGTGCACTGCTTCCTCCACAGTCAACTGCTAGGTTAAATTGGCTGCATGTTTCTTTTGGGCAAATTGGAAACAGGCGGTCCGCACTCTGTTAATGGCGTTATGGGTGAATTTCTTTATAAGTTGACAATGGAAGGACTGTTGCTGTTCGCTGGCCACATCTGTGTGTGCATGTGTGTGTGTGTAGATGCGTTTATGGATGACAGTGTGTGTTTGTGTGTGTGTGTTCTGAGCCTGTCCACTCCTGTGTGCAGATGTGTGTGCTTTTGTGTGGTCATGTGTCTGCTGTATGTAAATGCCTGCGTGTGTGTGTGAGTGTGTGTCTTTGCCGGGGTGCTTGTGACTGTGAGACTTGGATCACTACTTCTGTATGTTTGTCAGTTATTGTTTCCAATAAAGCTCACTGTTCATTATCAAGACATCCTCAAATGCCATTGGTCCATGGTTAAAATAATAATAATAATAATAATGCTAGCAGCTAATGAGAATTTGTCCTCATAAATCGGTGGTATCTCAGTCAGTAGCACACTGCCAATTATTCATTTGAAACCAATGTTTCAAACTTCTTTAAACCTAGCCTCCATGTCAAAGCTAATGTATTGCCATGCCCTGGTTAAATGTTATAGTGTTTTGTAATGTGTTTCCTTGCATCTCATAGCAACACTCCTATACATGGAGAATACTGTCTCAGAGACAAATGGGCCAGAGTCCATAGCAGTTCTCTTATAATTACAGAGACATGTGACCTCACTGCACGCTGCCACGATGGATGGAATGTGTCAGTCAAAGAAGGAGAGACGGAGAGAAAAGGAGGGAGGGAGACGTTTGCTTTTTATATCTTCATAGAGCAGGAGAGATGAGAGAGGCTGGTACAGAACAGCACAGGAAGCCGACGACCTTGCTGGAGAGGAAGAGCGCTCACGTTCAGACTTAAAGCCCCACCCCCCGTGGAGATTTGAGCTTCTGACATTTTGTCCTTTCCTGGAGGGAGTGAGTGATTGGTCATTGTAGCTGTCAGTCAACTGACATTAAAAAGGCCCAATCGAATTTACTGCTCTGCTCAGCTCTTGGCTGGAACACACACACACCAAAAAAAAAAAAACACTACCCACGATGCAACTGGATACCAGATCGCCAAATCAGTGTGGTTTTAGATGAATGAGGAGAAGAGAGCCAAGAAGAAGGATGTTTGGAATGTCTTGTTTTCTCTCTTTCTCTCTCTCTCTCTCTCGACAAAGCATCTTTCGGGTTGTTAGCTACTAAATTTCATAGCTGGAAATCCTGGATGTATTTTGGCCTGGGGGAGACCAGTAAACCATGGGAACTGAAGCTTGTGGAATGGGGGTTGGTAGGGGTGGGGTGTGGATGGTGGTGGTGGTGCGGTGGGGTGGTGGATGAGGGGTTGGTTTGCTGCTGGGGGGTCGTGGGTCATAAGAAGAGCATATCGGAGTCATTAAGCTGCAGGCAAACAGACAAATAGACAGACAGACAGTGTGGAGGGAGAAGAAGAGACCGTCAGCAGAGAAAGGGAGGAATGAGGGCAGGCCAAGAGAGAAAGGAGAGCTGGAGAAAGGGTGAGCAGGAGAGAAGGACAGACAGAGCGAGAGAGAGAGAGAGAAAGACAGATGGATGGATAGAGGGCTGGAGGGCGGTTTTGGTAAGAGCTGTCAGGCAAGCTGATTTAAGGGGACGGTTGTGGGGAGACGCCCACACATGCTGTACAGGGCCTGTTGTTGTTGTGATGGGACTCTTGCCGCTGTGGCTCTGCCTGGGGAATCGTGTGTGTGAGAGAGAGAGAGTATACTTGTGCACACATGCATGGGTGTATGTGTGAGGCCAAAGTTATGCATGCGTATATGGACTTGTGTGTTCATTGTGTACCATATGCATGTATGTATTTATTAGCACTAATTCTTTATGGTAAATATTGTCTGTGTGTGTATTTAGGGCAGATCTGTATGTGTTTTGCTGTGCATGTGCACCGGTGTGTGTGTGTATGTTTATGTGTAAGAGATAAACAAACAGATATTAGGGTATTTAGAGTACTTGTGCACACATGCATATGTGTGTGTGTGTGTGTGTGTGTACTTTCTTGTCTAATTTGTTTTAGTGTGTGTGCCTAAGCATGTCACCTCGGTGTCATTGTTGAGATTCCAGAGATCCAGGCGGCCCATGCCGTCAACGGCGGCAAAGACAGCAGGGTGTGTCGGGGACCAGCTGGCGTCGTACACGTAGTCGGCGTTGTCCTCAAACGAGTACAGTGGCTTGTTGTGCTGGGGAAAGGTAGAGCAATAAGCAAGAAAGTAAAAAGTTAGAGGAGATAGGTGAGAGAGACAGACGTAGGAGGACGATTATACACTGAGGGAAGCTCAAGACAAGACTCTCCTCATGACAGTGAAAGAGTGGGATAGAGAGAGAGAAAAGAAAGAGAGTGAAAGATAGAGAAAGAAAGTGTAGTGGGGGTAGGAAAACAGTGAACCAAAAGTAGTTCTAATGTGTTTGCATGTTTGTACGGGAGAGAGATGTAATGTGTCTGTGTGTATGTGCGTGTGTGTGGGGGGGGAGTTCTAATGTGTTTGCATGTGTGCATGTGTGTGGGAGAGTTGTAATGTGTTTCTGTGTGTGTGCGTGTATATGCTTGTGTGCAAGTGTGTGTGTGTGTGTGTGTGCGTGCATGCGTGTGTGTGTGTGTGTATGTGTGTGTGTGTGAGTGAAAGAAGGGAAGGCGGAGGAGAGAGGGCAGACTGAGTGGCGCTGAGGCAGCCTTGGGGCCTGTCTGGGAACGGGCCTAATTAAAACCTTTGCACATTCACAGAGTGTCATAAAAAAACACACACACAACAAGAGATGAAAGTCCCTCCGAAAGGTGTACTGTAACCGTTTCTGTAACAGCTGTCTAAGGCGGAGGAGGACAGGAGATGAGAAGAAAAGAGAGGGAGAGACAGACAACTGACAAAGGGAAAGAGAGGGGGCTTAGAAGGAGAGAGAGAGAGAGGCAGAGGGAGAGACTTCTGATGGAATTCCTGAGGGTTGCTCAACGCATTCCGGACAGGTAAGGAGGAGAACACAGAGTTGGAGAATGGCAGACAGAGAGTCTACTGCAGCAGCTACTGGTCTGACATGCACACACACACACACACACACACACATATACATCAGGACTTTAAAATGGCATGCCTTGCTGGGCAGCTCTCATTTGCTCATGTATTCACATATACACTCTTGCACAGACATGAACACACACACACACACACACACATACAGTATACATAAAAGAAATCATTGCATGGCCCCATACTATCTGATTGCACACCTAGACACCAAGTCTACTTGTCTTTTACCTCTATGGGCAACTGATGACAACTGAGCCATCTGGAGGCCTGCCGCAAATCGAAATGGCCGCCACCTGTCTGCGTCTATAAGGAAACGGGCAACTCATGCCCAGACCGCGCTGTGGGAGAACCTATGGAAGCGGCAGAGCGGGTTGCCGCTGCCGCACGCCTCGTGTGAATGGAGCCCCTTTCGGTCCCACAGAGCAACGCACAGCAACACGTCCAAATCCTGAAGGCGCCAGCATTGAGGCGGGTCATTATCCTCCCTGAGGAACTGCAGATCAGCTTGCAGTGTGTTTTTACCCCGTGTGATGGGCAGACAAAAGCCCCGGACTGACAGAGCCCAGAGAGAGAGAGAGAGATGGAGTGAGAAAGAGAGAGAGGGAGAGGTAGAGAGTGTATGACAATAGAGATGGTGGAAGTGTCTAGACTGGCTCACATTATGTCAAATGGAATATCTGGAGTTGGGAGTGCTTGACTGGAGCAATTGCCCTTGCCCCCTTGTAACACGAGACTTTGGTTGAATGGGTGTGTGCAGAAGAACCTCTCAGCTTCAGTTTAGTTTTGGAGTGCAGGTTTGACCCGGGCCCATTAGACATCTCTCTCTCTCTCTCTCTTTCTGTCAGCCATTGCTCTGTCCTTAAATATCACATCATGCCATTCGGCCGCACACACATGCACACACACGCGTGCTCAGACAAATGAGCAATTTTCCCCCTTCGTCTGGTTCCAGTGTTCCAATGGCCTTGTCCCTGGAACCATGACCCCCCCCCCCGGCCTCCCTCTCTCGGAACAACCTCTGCCCGCTTGGTGCCCGTCTGCCATACTTGTGTCCCGCTCGGGCCTTGCCAGACATGCAAGAAGAGAGCTGACGAGGAACACACGTCCCCCTGGCAGACAGAAAAATCATTAGGAAACACTTCTCCTCCACCGCAGTCTCGTCTCGTCGTCTGAGACACCGGTGCAAACCGGGACGCTGCTCTAAGACTTGTAGGTGGGGCAGAGTATGTGTTTGTTTGTGTGTGTGTGTGTGTGTGTGTGTGTGTGTGTGATGGGGGGTTTAGATGAGAAAGCATGTACTTCTTCTTGTTGTTAGTTCTTCACTTGTCCTCCACATGATTCCTGGCAGGCAGTGCGTTGGAATGAGTCCAGTATTGTTTGCATGGATGGGAGTATACAATCAACTCAAGTTGTACATCATTTCTGCACTCCTAACTCTGTTTGATTGGTGTACGAGGGAAATGAGGAAAAATTACAGCATCAATAAGAAACAAGCTTATGGCATTTACACAGAAAGCCTGTCTGTCTCTCTCTCACTCTGTCTCAATCTCTCTCTCTCTCTTGCTCTGTCTCAGTCTCTCGCTCTCTCTTTCTCTCTCTCTCGCTCTGTCTCAATCTCTCTCTCTCTCGCTCAAGCTGCCGCCTCATCAGCAGTCTGACTCTGTGGCCAACGTTCTCGCCACCACAATATTTGTATATGTGAGTGTAAAAACATATTGAGAGTGTTCTCTCTCCCTCTTTCTTTCATCTCCTCTCTCTCTCTCCCTCCTCTCTCTCTCTCTCCCTCCTCTCTCTCTCTCACTCTCTCTCTTGTTTTCCCATCAGTCTTTTCGCCACTCTCAAGTCTTTTCCAAGTGAGTGGAGCCACTGGTGGAGAAGAGGAGGAGTGTGTGTGTGTGTGTGTGTGTGTGTGATGGGGGGCTGGGTGATGATCTTAAGGGCTGCCTAAGGTAAGCAAACGGGAGCCCGTCAGGCAAGGTGTATCCAGGGCCTGGGCACTGGGGTGACGGGAGACAGACTCACATTCCTGTGGTTCCCCTCAAAGGCAAGGGAATTCCCCTGGAGCCACAAAATAACATACGTGCGCACGCACCATCCCAGGAATGTTTTAATATGTGTCAAAAGAGACGCAACATATGTATGCACGTGTGTGTGTGTGTGTGTGTACAGTATGTGTGTCACTCATGGCAGGCATCTTTGAAAAGAGCGCCTTTGATTCTCCGGGCTATACCCCTCTAACTGCTGTGGTGAGGAGAGGGTGGTTTAGCAGGCAGCTGCATCATACAGATTTACTGTATTAGCGATAGCTCCTCATTAAAACATCCATTTGAATTTCTAAGCAGAGTAGCATCCAGCTAATGAGTTACTTATCATTATCATAGCACTAGTAATAGATCATGTATTGGTCCTCATGGCCTGAAGTCCAGTGTCCCCACTAATCAATGTCTGGCTGATTCACCCCAGTTAAGTCTTTGAGGGGTCAGGGTTTAAGGGGTTCAATCATGTCTCTGTCTTCACGCCTCAGCCGCCTTGAAACCTAAATATCCACCCACTAGATGTTTCTGCTAGGGGTCCAGAGATGAGAGCGTCATTATACTCCTGATACAACTTTGTGTATCCATTGTGTGTGCATCCATATCCATACAGGAATCCATACAGGATTCTAGGTCCTGTTCTGAGTTGAAATGCATAGCATCTCCAGACACATCTCACTGTCAATACATCAGTATCTGTTTTGTTTGACTGTGCACAGATGCACTGAGTGTCATTTGTTTGTTTATTGTATGTAGGTTGACACAAGTGGCTGTGCTAATTGGCTATGTAAATGCTAATTGCATACCTGTGCGACTGTATGGTATTCTGATAAACAGAGCTGCATCTCCAGGTGTAAATCGTGGCTGGGAGCCCACAGTGCAAAGTTAAAGCAGTTCTAGATTGGGGTCCTTTGCTTGGGCATAACTATACCCCTTTAAAAAATACAAAAGGGAAAATGAAATGGTAATCAGATACATTCTTCTCTACACATATACACGCACACATACATACACACACAAAAACACACACACCTTTCCAATCCTCTCTATGTGGCACTCCTTCACTGTAGCTGTACCTTACTGTTGATTGCATGTCTCCAGGTAGCAGGCCTCTGTTCCTTTTGGTTGCTACACCAATTACTTGGATCATTGTCATGTTCGATTATCACCCTTGTTCTACAGTTCACCGTTTAGCTTTCTGCTTCTCACCTTCCTTACATTAACTTTAAAGATATACCAGGCAAGCCTGCAATTTATTACCTCCAGAGCTCCCCCTACAGACGCCGATTTTTAAAAGAAAATTAGCAACAATGTTGTAGATTCTCACCAATTCATGTGGCTTTGTTTTCAGACCAAAGAATAGGAAACAGCGATGATAATTTTTTGTGGAGTTATGTTGACTGACAACGTAATAAACACGATTTCGGTTTCAGTTTTCTTGGCAAGCTGGCTTGGCATTTAAGCAGAAGTGTAGTAACTGCAGACTATTGGTAGAGGCGGCCGGGAGAGCCTTCATTTACCCCGTAATGAGCCATTTAACCATCGAAGTGACTATGATGCTGGTAAATTAACCTAAAACTGTTGCCAAGTTTGCCTTTAATTCTCCTCCTCTCAATCACAATCACTCCCGGTCTCAGTTTAATACATACTGTACTAGGATATGCCCCCCCACCCCCCCTCACTAGCCCCTTGGCTGTGGTGACTGTGGTCCAACCCCATGTCTCCAGACATAAAGGGCAAGCATGTGAGCCCAGAGTCTGTAACCTCTTCTCCTCCTCCCTCTCTCCCCCTCTCCTCTTCTCCTCTAGTCCCAGAGTGTGGTTTGAACCCCAGTCAAGATCCACCATCCTTCTTCCTGTCTTTTACTTTCTCAAACACACACACATACTCATACATACACACTGTCCCTCTCTCTTTCTCTCTCTCTCTCTCTCTACTTTCTCAAACACACACACACACACACACTTGCACACCAAATAAACACATAAATATACACTCACTCAATCATAAATACATAAACACTAACCTCTCTCTCACACACACACACATACACACACACACAAACTCTCTTTTTCTCTCTCTCCTCTATCCCCCTTTTCTGTGGGTTGAGCCACACTCAGGCCGCAGTCCAGTCGGCGTGTTGCCACGGAGACACGTAATCACTGAGCCTGGCTGGCTCACTGACTGACTGACTGACTGGAAGGCAACCTAGCTGCACCCGCTACATACTTTACCCTACTGAGCCAACACAACGCGCCACTAATTCTCCCTTTCTCTCTCTGTCCCTCTCTCTCTGTCTCTATTTCTCGCTCTCTCTCTCTCTCCAGGCTGCTTTTAGCACGGTCACACTGAGGGGTCTGCTGATGTTGGGGAGGCGTAGGCAGAACCCGAGCGCCTCAACACCAGTGCCCCTGCACAGGACTTCAGCTAGGCAGTGAGGATCATCACCTAACTGTAGCTCATTCTACAACAATACATAAATTATTGTAAATGAGGATGTATAGAAATGTGTATATAGCTTACATGCACTACCTGCCTTTAGAGACAAATATTATTAGCCAGAATCCATATACATTTATATTATTTCCTTGCCCCTGTTGCTCTTAGGTGCTCCATGTAAATGTCTGTAAAGCACCATGAGACAATACAAATGAATGCATTATTTTTTTAACATATTCAAAAACATAAATTGACTCATAAGTTGACTCATGAGTTGAGTATACATTGAGTATACGTTGAGTATGCGTTGATTATATGTTTGTGCTACCTTTGTGCTCCACAGCTTGACGGTCCAATCAAAGGAAGAGGTGACAAAGAGATGGGAGAAGTCGACTGGACCCACAGCGCTATGGCAACTGATGCCCGTCACAGGGCCCTGGTGGCCCTCGAACATTTCACAGATGCCAGCCTTACTGCGGGGGAGGTAAGGAAAGGAGCAGAGGGGGCGGGGGTGTAGGGGTTGGTAGGAGCAGAGATAAACACAGATGTAATCTCTATGGTGTCATGCATCTCAGTTTGCCCTGTTTATTTGGGTCGGCAACAAACAGGCATCAACAGTGAAGTGAAAGGAAAAACTGGAAGCCATGATGGTTTTTATCTTCAGCCTCTGGAAAAGAATCACTGGGGTTGCATACAGAGAGTATCTGTAAGATGCATAAGTCTGAATATACATTTACTGTTTATAGTATGCCTGGATGCATGAGAATGGTGTGTGTGTGTGTAGGTGCCTGTGTGTGTGAAGGTGCCTAAGCATTAATATATTTGAATTAGTGTGTGTGTGTGTGTGTATATATATATATATATATATATGTATATGGTTCATGTGTTTTCTCTATGCTCTGCTGAAGGAGGAAGCTGCTCTGATTTTCTCTTCTGACTCTTTTGTCTCTCCATTCCTTGCATTGTTTTGCATGTTGTATACAGTGAATACATGTACATACACGTAGTGCTAACTAGGCTAATGCTACTTCCTCTGTCAGCAGGCTAATGCTACATCATCCACAAACTTATGTCTCAATGTGTTATGTTTGTGTGTGTGTTTGTGAGTGTGTGTATATACGCAACGTGTGTGTGTGTGTGTTTGTGCATGTCTCTCTCTCCACTTCTGCCCACCTTACCTGCCATGTCTAGAGGCTGTGTAGACCGTTCCCTCCTCACTTCCAACCACATAATTATTCACGTCTCCGGTGGGGAACGCCATTGCTGTCACAGCCACCGGTTTGGACTTGTTGTACACCAGCTCCATGCTCTCCTGCATACACACACACACACACACACACCACAGCAAAAACAAGGCCTCTGAGTCTGGATTACTGGAGCAAGAACAGACAGCTCCAAGCTGCCTTCCACACTCAACACTCTCAAATGAGATTCACCAGCATTTCTACATTCTTTTGGTTCATAACCAATCTCTTAGGACAGAAAATTGAGTCTTTATCTGTGACTTATCTCAGTTAATCTGGATACCTTTGTCAGAAGTAAAACAAAGTTAAACCAGGTTCCCTTCAGTTGTTTGAACTGGAGAGCTGCTATGTAAGATGTTAATCCCCAGTGATCCCAATATGGCAGCAATAATCTCTCACTCTCTCCAGGTCTGCATAATCCCAGACATTGAGCCTAGGTACTCAATCCTACAGGTAGGGTTTAGGATCACTGAATGTCTAAGGTCCAGCAGAGCAGAGAAGCTCGTCAGGTGAGACGAGTGGCCTGATTAAGAGAGCCTAGGGGTGGGGGGGGGGTCAGTGAATACTGACCAAAATGGAGCAACATAATTTACAATGGGAGGTAACATGAATAGTTCCGGTCTGCATAAGTGGGAGTTATTATTATTATTATTAATAACAACAACAATAATAACAACAATAATAATAATATACATAATTTTTATATACACATAATTTTATTATAACAATATAAACTTTTCAATGATCTTCTGTATCAGCGTATGAGAGCTCGACTCTGGTCTGCATATTTCCCCCCCCTCTTCCTGGCAAAAATAGAACACAGGACTTAACACATGTGTGCCTCTCGCTCCGCTTTTACCCTCTCTAACTGGACAGTGTAGTCAGAGAATCAGGGCTCTCCATTGGCTGGACAGGAGAAGTGAACTCAGTAGTGTTAACAGAGCCTAGAGTCCACTCTCAATACACTCTTTTCCCTGTCAGATTTCAGATTTTCATGAGAACAAGTAAAGTTGACTGGTATTTAACAGATGTAGACTCGCAACCTGGGGGTCGGTTAGGAATATGGTTATTTAATATTTAATATAGCTCCTTTTAAATCAAATACATATCAGAGGAGGCATATATCTATGATTACATAGGGTGAAAGTGGCCCTGCTCACCCATTTATTTTAATGCAGTACACATTAGAGAGGGAACATTTTTCCTGTCTTATCCATGCAAACATAGGTCAAATTTGGTGTGTTGTGTAGAGGGTACCAGAAATGTGGCGAGTTAGAGGGCCCTGGGCCCTGCTGTACACAGCACCTTCCCTCTGTCCCCTCATCATGGCATACCTTGGGCAGGGGTGGGCCAGCACCACAGCCATGAATAGGTGCTCAGGTAGCTTCAGTTGACCAGATTATTTATTATTATTATTAGTAGTAGTAGTAGTAGTAGTAGTATTGTTATACATATAAAATAAAATATAAAATACATAAATTAACAAATATAATACCCAAACTAGCTTCCATCTCCCTGCCCTGACATTAATCCAGCATGGCATACATTCACTCAAACACCCAAAAACTATCCCACCACCCCTAACTCAACTCCCAAACTCCTCCCAACCCCCCACCCCCACTTTCCACACGCACACTGTTGCCTTCCCCACCCTGCCCACCCTCCCTAATACACGCATATGGCCCTCCCGTTTATTTTTGTCAATTATGTCTCTATTAGTTCATTCTGTCAACATATCTGCAGTACTGTCTCGCCTCTGTAACTGTTGCTATTGTTTACTTTGTGTTTCTGTTTGGTGTCTTGTACATGTGTCATTTGGTTGCACTTTGTCCCTGTAACTTTCTTCTTGTTGGCAAATAATTAGAAATATATATATTTAATATTCATATTCATATCTGCAGTTAATAGTGTTGCTGGAACAGGACATCAGGGGCCAAGATTAAGTGCTCCGCTTGGTAAGTGCTCTGGTTTTGGTTGCGCAGAAGGATATTGATATTTCAGCTCTGTTGAGTCCAGTCAATCTGCACCCCTAATCCTGCTAAATGCAAATGTAGGACTGTGTAAGACAACTACAGAGAGGACTAGGGGACCAGAAGTTGCAATCAGCTGAACTGGATCAAAAGGACATGGGAATATAATCAGGAGCTGCACAGGCCAGGCTTATATCTCCCTTATTCCCCAGGAGCATTGCATTTGACTCTGTATCAAGATTTATGTTTATGCACTACTAAAACTGACTCCACAGTCGTTATGTTAATTAGCACAGACCCCTCTGGTGTTCACATGCCTTCTGCTATATGCTTATACGTGTGTGTTTTTTGGGGGGGAAATGCCTCTGTAACTGATTAGCTGTTATCGAGCTGAGATTGAGTTCATTACTGTTGACTTCATTATTCATTCACTCCAGAGTCAGGGGCTGAGCAGGGGAGCCTAAAAACATCAGGCCCTCCCGCGTTCTCCATATGTTCCCCATTGGGATTGATGGATGGGACTGATCAGTGATCAGAGGGGAAAGGGGAGTGGATTACTGTAACAGAGCTGTAACTGCATGGGTGCATGAATGCTGTCGAGGAGGAGGAGGAAGAGGAGGAGGAAGGGCCTCCCTGACAGAGCTGATGAGCTGGAGGAGACAAACAAGGGATGCGCTGCTGGAAGAATGTGAACACATTAAAAAGACATCCAGAAATGACCTAGACACAGCAACAGACTGCAAGAAATCAACCATATTGATTTTGGACTGCCAGGAGGGCCTTTGAAGTTAGCATACAAATCAACAAGCATCAAACTGGCTTTCCGATCATGTTACAACAAGTGTGGCCACTGTGTTAAATACAATTATCACCCAGAGAAATGGAATGGACTGATTTGTGATTGGTTGGCAGGGTGTGTGCTGTCTGTATAACACGCACCTATGAAGTAGATCTGGTGAAAAGGTCTAATTACCATTCTATATCAATGCTCTTTTGAATGGTAACTATAACAACCATAGTAAACAGCAGTTGAACTTGTCAGTAAGAATGGAATCCGCCATAATTATCGATAACCACCGTTGAACTGAACTGAACAAGTTTCTTTATAACTAAGCTGCAAGCTTTTGTACATTTTAAATTGACGTCTATTCCTTACACGCATGAGTTGCAACCAGATGATGAGTGGGATAACGGCCTTCAAGGTGTGCTGGTATATGGAATTCAAGAACTGGGTGGAGGAACTTCACTCTGACTTCAGCGTTGTGAAGTTACTCACCTCTGCCTCGTTCATTAATTCCGTATAAAAGCACACCTTGTCACCTGTTACTATCCCTTAAGTAAATGCAAAGCTGTTCAACGCAACTTAAAACCAAAAGTATTGCATGAGAACATCATCTACAGCAGCTTTAAACAGAGCAGACAGGGGTGCTGGTTGAACTTGCCTGTGGCTGGGACAGCATGTCCAAACTCCAAGAGCACATCTTGCCGTCGGTGGAGACGGTGATGAGGTTGTTAGCATTCTGCGTGCCCACCACGTTCACACAGTAGACAGGGTGCTGGGAGGAAGGAACAATGGGAGCGAAGACAAAATTTGAATCTGAATTTCAGTTCAGCAAATCTTACTTTGGTCCATTTCATTCACTACCAATACCAATATCAATAATGCATACATTTTCATAACATCTGCATTATCTAGATCCTAGAATGTATACACAACCACAGAGCAAAAATAGCATGTATGTGTATGTCTGTGTATGTCAGTGTGTGTTGTGCTTACTGTACATACTGTGTGTTATATATTTGCATAGAACCTGTTTACACGTGCGTGTGTGTGTGTATATATATGCGTGTGTGTGTGCGTGCGTGTATGTATTGGATGCACACACATACCTACTCCCCTCCATATCCACCCCTACTCCCCAGAGACAATAAGCATACTGTGCCTTGTGATGAGCAGGGGGTTGAGGCAGCGGCAGTAGCCCCTCACTTAGTTACTTAAACTGGGCTCCAAGCGTCTGGCCTCCGAGACCAATGCACTGGATTGTGGGAAGGCGCTGGGCCCTGATTGCCAGCACATTGATCTGTTGTTTGCGGCCCACAAAGGCGTCTTTCAGCATGCCGACGGCTGATGATGAGACGTCGCGCTCTCATTATTGGGGGCACGGGAGTGGAAACGGTCAGCATGTTTGGCATCCAGGGGTCGGCTGTGTGTGTGTGTGTGTGTGTGTGTGTGCATGAGTAAGTGGGAGGAGGTGTGTGAGGATGGGTGGCTGGCTGGGTCAGTGAGTGGGCGAGTTTATGTGTTTATGGGCATGGGGTGGTGTGAGGTTAGGTAGTACACTGTGTGTGTGTGTGTGTGTGTGTGTGTGTGTGTGTGTGTGTGTGTGTGTATTTCTGTATTTCTGTATGGGCACAGGGAAAGCAGAGGGGGCAACTAGACTGAACAAAGTGAGAGCTGGTTGAGGTACCTGTTAGTAGGTGTGTATGAGTACATGTGTGTGAGCTGGTGTCAGTACAGTGCTGCACTGCCACATGTGTTTTAAATGTCCTCAGCAGACAGTGGCAGACAGACCTCTGAGTCTGAACTGAGGGCCTCTGTTCACTGTGGTATGTCAACTTATGTGTGTATATATCCATGTGTCTGTCTGTTCCTCTCTCTTTCTATGTGTGTATGTGTGTGTGTGTGTGTGTGAGTGAAAAAGAGGGAGAGAGAGAGAAAGAGAGTCTTACTGTGTGTGTATGTGTGTGTGTGTGCGTGTGTGTGTGTATGTGTGTGTGAAAGAGAGGCAGATTGAAAGAGAGGAAGAGAGTCTTGCTGTGTGTGTATCTGTGTGTGTATGTGTGTGTGTGTGAAAGAGAGGCAGAGAGAGAGAGAGAGAGGAAGAGAGTCTTGCTGTGTGTGTGTGTGTGTGTGTGTGTGTGTGTGTGTGTGTGAAAGAGAGGCAGATTGAGAGAGAGTCTTACTGTGTGTGCGGCAGCAGATAGTGGCGTCCTCTGCACCGGGGTCCTTCGGTGGCTGCGGTTGTCCCACAGGGCGATCTGACCTGAGTATGTCCCCCCCACCACCAGGTTGGGATGGAACCGCGCAAAGCCCACTGACACCACTGGAGACTGGAGGAGGGAGAGAGAGAGAGAGAGAGAGAGAGGGAGAGGGAGAGAGAGAAAGTTCATGAAGTGTGACACATAATGCAAAGCCCACTGACACCACTGGAGACTGGAGGAGGGAGAGAGAGAGAGAGAGGTAGAGGGAGAGAGAGAAAGTTCATGAAGTGTGAAACTTACAATACAAAGACCATTGACACCACTGGAGACTGGACAAGAGAGCGAGAGAGAGAGTTCATGAAGTGTGACACAATGTATGCAAGTTCATACAATACATGCACGTATATCTTATTTTTTTTTTCTTTAATTGTAACACTAACAATGTACATGTTTAAGACCATAGACCACATGCACAATGTATGTCTTTTAAAGTTTTTAATTATCTCTGTGAATGCTTTGGCAATGCAATATATGATGTCATGCCAATAAAGTGTATTTGAATTTGAACTTGAACTTGAGAGGGAGAGAGACAGAGCAGAGACAGAAAGATAGAGGGTTTACAGTAATGGAAGAAAGAGAAAGTGAAAGGAAGAAGGGGAAAAGAAACAAAGGAGAGAAAGAGAGAGAGAGAGAGAGAGAAAGAAGAGATAATTTCCTTGTGAAGATGCTGTGTAGACCAGAGGCTCTGTGGTGCTGATGGGTCGAGGATGTGGGTGTGTGGGTGTGTGTGTGTTAGAGTCTGTGATGGAGTCTGTGGAGAAGACAATGCAGATGATTGTGGCTCCAGCAGTTTCATATTAACCAATCATAAACAGCAGTTGCTGAAGCAAGACGTGTGGCCTCATCTCCAATTCTGTTGTGTGTGTGTGTGAGAGAGAGAGAGAAAATGTGTGTGCGTGTGTGTGTGTGTGTGTGTGTGTGTGTGCGTGCGTGCATGCATGGGTATGTGCGTGTGTGTGTGACACAGAGAGAGAGAGAGAAAGAAAGAGAGTTTGTGTGTGTGTGTGTATGTGTGTGTGTGTGTGTGTGTGTGTGTGTGTGACACAGAGAGAGAGAGAAAGAAAGAAAGAGAGTTTGTGTGTGTGTGTGTGTTAGCCAGTGTGGGCCTTGAACTCTCATTGCTCTTCTCTTTTCCTTTCTTTTTTCCCTCTTTGTCTTATTATTGAGTTAAATTCCTCTGAGGTGTTTGTGTGTGTGTGTGTATGTGTGTGTGTGTTTGTAAGTACGAGTGCATGTGTCATATATCAATGTCCCTGTAAATGAGTTTGTATATTTGTGTGTGAGAGTCTGCTTGTCTATGGCTTGAGTGTGAGTGTGTGTGTGTGTGTGTGTGTGTTTGCCTATGGTCTGAGTGTGTGTCTGTGTGTGTATTTTGCTGGGATCCTGGATTTTCATCAGACAGTGGGAGTGGGTTGCGGTGCGTGCTGTGGAGACTCCTGGCTGATTAGCTGTGAGCGATCACACACGGCCAGACACCACTCTCCTTCTCTCTCTCTCCCTCCCTTCCTCCTTCCCTCTCTCTCTCTCCAACCCCCTCTCTATCCCTCTCTCTCACGTTACCCCTCTGCTCCACTCTACTCTGAACCTCACTGTACTTCAACCTGGTGCTTGGAACTGAAAGTAACACACTGTTTGCTTTGCTATTCAGTGGCTACTGAACCAGAGCAAAAACTCCCTCTTCTCTCTCCATCTTCAACATCACTCACTTTCTCTTCCCTCTCTTCATCTCTCTCTTTCTCTTTGTCCCCCCTTTCATTTCTCTCTCTCCCTTTCTCTCTCTCTCCCTCTCTCTCTCTGTCCCTTCCACCAAACCATCTGCAGCCGCCAAGCCATGCACCCCGAGTTCATTTTAAAGTGACTGGAAAACAAACCAGAGCAAAAGAAAACACGCTTCTCTCCTCTCCTCTCCCCTCGTCTCTCCTGACCCCCCCCCCCCCCTCCCCCCTCCTCCCAAAAGAAAATATGGCTTCCAAAAGGGCCGGGGTGCAGGCTTTCAGATGTGAGGCGTTCTTTTTTTTTTTTTTTTTTTAAACAAGGACTCAAAATAAACCGAAGCTCCGGGGATAAAAATAAAGTCTGGTGGCATTGCCGGTCCAGTGGGAAAGAGAAAGAGGATTTCTTTACGCACAGGACAAAGACGAAATCTGGTTTAAGGTTCGAATGCATTAAGAGACAATGTTTGATGGTCAGAATCGGAGAATGTTTAGGACTCAGGAATAGATTTGGACTGATTGCCTGACTTACTGAGGCTTTCTCTTGGCCATGCCAGTTAGTCTACATGGAATGAACACCACCAAACATATCGTATACATTAGCCATACGGGTTTCTATTAAACACTGCGGGTGGAATGTTTCAAAGTCAATGATTTCTGGTTAATAAATCGATCGATATCTGAGAACACAGAGGTCATAGCTTACGAGTCATTCTCATATTTCTCTCTCTCTCTCTCTCTGTCTCTGTCTGTCCCCACAACTGAACAGACTGAAGCACATTTTCCCTCTAGTCTTTTTTCCGAGGGCAGTCTGGCATTGCTTCATGTGTTATTGGCCCACTGTTGGTCTTTCATGTTAACTGAGAGACTGGAAGTGGACTGAAGACCATTTTAATCAGAGCCACAGCACTGACCTCTTCACCCCTTTTCTCTTCTTTATCTCTCTCTCCCTCTACACACACTCTCTCTCTCTCTTTCACACACACACACTTACCCACTCCCTATCACTCTCTCCCTCACCCTCTTTTAAAGACTCTCCTCCTTTAGTCTCTCTCAGTCCTTCCTTTCTGTCTCTTTCTAATAGCGACTTTCTTTCTATAGCCTCTCATTCTCCTTCTCCATCCCTTGCTCTTTCCAAACCATGTTTCGCTCTCTCCCTCTCTCTCTCTCCCCATCCATCAGTGGTCTACTCTGTAGACCTGTGCTTCATTAGCTCTAATGAGCGCGAGTCGCGGGTCACCGTGACCAGAGGCCAGTCCCACCGCTGCCTAGGTCCATTAATCAGCCACCTAATGAACGCATCGGAACCCAACCCCCCCCCGCCCTCCAGCCACAACCACACAGATGATGATGACTCCGTGCCAGCGGCCTATCAGGTGGCACGCACAAGCCTCTTCCTTCAGCACGGGCCAATCAGATCACAGAAACCTTCTCTTACCTCAGTGTGTGCCATGTGTTTTATCAAAACATCATGTTTATTAGTTGTGCATGCGTGCTGCTTTGGTGTGGTAGTTCAAATGGCCTATGGCATACGGTTAACAGTAAGTTAGTCAGGCCATGGGGTCAACTCCTTGGTGGAAAACGTACGCATGTAAAACTACGCAACTGAACACAATCTGTCACTGTAGATCAAAACTGAGTTCATATTGTGAAATGCGAGAGAAACCACACCAGCGTGTGCGCTTGGGAGGGAATTCTGGGAATTTGGAGGTATTTTTCAGAAATACATTGTAGTGCAGCAGCGTCAGCATATGCAGTTTAACATAAAGGAGAGTCTTAGTTTTCAACAGGACTTGGAAGGTCTTTACAGCAGCCGCACAAATAGCTGACATTTCTTCTATCGTTAAATTGAATCGAATATTTATCTCATTAACACAGAAGCGAGACAAATAGTGAAAAATGTAGGGAACCACAACGGCAACATAATCAGTCGCAGACCTGCTGCTAAAACATGTCATCTGAACTCCATCTCCCCTTCTTCCCCTTTCCTTCTCTCACTTTTGTCTGAAGTCAGACGATGCAGACATGCCAACCTTAAGACATTAAAGAGGGGGGAAAAAATGAAAGAAATTGACCATATATTTACACCATATGTCCATGAAAGGAACACACTCCCTCGCTATCAGTTCCCCCATCTAAAGTGGGCCGATGGTGCCGGCCGTGTTTGGGCAAGCGTAGACCGCGGAGTGGGCCGCTCTCTGCACCTCCCTGCTGCTACACTGCGCCCCCACCCCCAACCCCACCAGCTGCACCACTGCTACTGGATTCGGCTCAATTTGTCCCAGTGGACCGGTTTGGTCGGGTTCTGCCAGGGGGGAAATTAGTCAACGGCAGGCGACTCACTGAGTCCAACTCCCAGGTCCTGGTTGTCATATTAGAACAAGCGACTGCCGGCTGAGAGAGACCATGCCTTTTTGAGGCACTCTATGTGTTTGTTGGTTTTACTTACAGTAAGCTATTTACTGTTGTTCCCAATCAACTGCATCTTCTCCTCCAATTCCTAGAGACGGGATTTTCTAAATGGTTTCTAATAGTTTTAGAACCTTCTTTCCAATTGGCTGAATTGTGAAATGAATGCAATTCATTTCACATCAACCATGTTTTGTTTTATATTTCTGTGACTCAGAAGAGTTACAGTTGATGCATGTCATGCCTAATAACACCCCTTAGCCGTTCTATGGTAAAATCAGTGCAACATACAGCCTCTTGGGGCTTATTGCTTAAATTACCCCGCCCTCCAGCCACAACCACACAGATGATGATGACTCTGTGCCAGCGGCCTATCAGGTGGCACGCACAAGCCTCTTTCTTCAGCACAGGCCAATCAGATCACAGAAACCTTCTCTTACCTCAGTGTGTGCCATGTGTTTTATCAAAACATCATGTTTATTAGTTGTGCATGCGTGCTGCTTTGGTGTGGTAGTTCAAATGGCCTATGGCATACGGTTAACAGTAAGTTAGTCAGGCCATGGGGTCAACTCCTTGGTGGAAAACGTACGCATGTAAAACTGTAGACACAAACTAATATGACCTGTATTTAGCCCATTGTTTTATTGATTATGATGCATCTCAACAAAATATCCCATCCATTCAATTCTTGTGGCACTTATTCAGTCCTGACACTTGATTATACTTACATTATTCACTCTTATATTTGACTCTGTCTGGGCCCTCTAACTGTAATCTCAGCCAGTGGTCGACTCTCACTCGTCAGTGACTCCTAAAATCCTCAGTTTTGTAGCCCAGGTTGGCGCAGGAGAGTAAGATGATGTCTGAAGTGACAGGTTCAGCAAAAATACCATTTAGAGGCAATTTTCTGCACTGGGAGTCTGAAAGCAAGGATGACAAAGTTGCTGATCAAAAAAAAAAAAAACATCTCAAAGGTTTCCTCACCTCTGTGTGTATGTGTGTGTGTGTGTGTGTGTGTGTGTGTGTGTGTGTGTGTGTGTGTGTGTATCTGTATATGTGTGAGTGTATGTCTGTGTGTGTATGTGTCTAGCCCCTGAGTTTTAATAGCATCAGAGGACAGCTAAGTGCTTCTGGCAGACAGCATTATATTAATGGGAAGTGTTCTGTTTTGAGTACTCCACACCAGCTGAACTATGATGAGAGATGGCACGGAGCAGTGGATTAGGAGAAGGAAACACACGCACGCCTTCGTCGCCTCGCCTCCCCTCCCCTCGCTCTCCTCCTCCTCCTCCCTACTCCCATCTCTTTCCCTCTATCTCTTCACCACACCACCCTGTCAATTTTTTCCTTCTCTTTTTCCAAGTAAAAAAAGAAAAAAATAAATAAAAAAGGAAGAAAAAGTCGAAGCCATTTGTTAGGGGAAGGAGTTACTGTGTTATTCACCAGCATATTCACCAGTGGAGCTGCAAAGAACCCCCCCCCCACACACACACACACACACACACACACACACACACAGAGCACACCCCCGCCCCGACACAATCATATGGTTTTCAGCACCACTTATCAGGACCAGATGGACCCTGCCGTCCTCTGCTGGCATCCCTTTCTATCTCCCTCCCTCGTTCTCTCCCTCCCCCTCTCCCTCTTCTCTTTTTTTTTACGACGCCCTGCGGATTTTGTCACTTTGCGGTTCTTGGCACTGCTTGTGTAATACCATATCTCCGTTTCAGAAAATAAAAAGTAAAAAAAAAAAAAAAGTTAAAAAAAAGAGCGCAAAGAATACAAGCAGTCATTCTTTCAGCAAATCCCTTTCTCATTCGCTCCTCTCTCTTTCTCTCTCTCACTCTCATTCTTTCATTACTTCAGCCCAGCCAAAAATAATCTTAGTGTACTTTATCAACTGGTAATATTTGCTTTGCTACTTAAAAATAATGATGAATGATAACCTAATAAAAAAGGTTGAGTTGTAACAAGCCAACTGTTTTCAACAGGTGTAAAAGCTAGCAGGCTTTAAGATTAGTTATGCTGATTGACACCCTAACAAACCAGTGTAAAAGCAGCACCAGTGAGTGCTTTGTTTTGCAGCCAATGACATTGAATTTGGATCAGGTCTAGTATATTCACACATAAAAGGTCAAGATTCTGCTGAGGAGAATTGTTATTTTTAAAATAAGTATTTTATTTGAAACATTATTTTGTCTTTGTCAAAATTTGTCTAGTTTTTATGTTAGTCATAGCCTCTTCTCAGTCTGGCGCTAATAATGTTCCTCTGACTCTCTTCATGTATTTACATTGGACTTTTAAGACTTTAGAGCTCAGCTCTTAAATCTGGGCCCGACATCTCTCCGCCGACCCGTCGCTCACTCGTTCGCGTGTCAGCGCACAAGTCAGCCGTGAAAAACTAACACAGACTACAGGTCTGCTGGCTTCTCCCTCATCCTGACCCCCCCCCCCACAGCCCCAAGCCTATCTATGTGGTTTGAGCAGGGATCTCCACGGCATGCTGAGCTTTTCCACAGCCGCACACAGAGACAGGCCTCCTGCAGGAGTCAGGAGATGAGCCCCTGTGGACCACTGGAGGACGATGCCTCAAACCCAACCCAACCCAGACCACACTGCTCCACACATACCACCCCGCCTCCCCAACCCTCAGGCCCCCATGCCAGGCCTCTGGCTTCCTAACCCACTGGCATGTGGGAAAGGGGTCATGGTAGGCTGTGGACCACTTAAAAAAAAGTGTGTGTGCGTGTGTGTGTGCTAGGGGTCTGTCTTAAAAGGGGGAGATGGTTTCTTGAAAAAAAAAAGAAAGTGAAGAGAGAGAGAGAAAAATAGGGTTAGGAGAGAGGGACAGAGAATAGGAGAAGTGGAGTGATACAAAGATTTCGACAGCAGTCTGGAGAGTGTGAAGAGAGATGGAGAGACACAATAAGAGACAGAAGAGAGGGATAGTGAGAAGATAGAGAAAGACAGAGACAAGTCATGAGAGGGAGAGTGTCAGTGAAAGAGGAAGAGAATGAGGGTCGTCTGGGGGTGGCGGTGCAGGAAGGGGGGCATGGTGGTCTATCGGGACGAGAGGGTTGAGGCATGATGGGGTGGGGTGGAGAGCGGGAGATGTGGCTGCAGAGGAGGGGCCTTGATGTGGTTGGACCGAGCCCACTTGAGAGAATCACGTGACCTGTTAAGAGAGCATCCTGCCAGCCGTCGGAGCGCATGCACAGGGCTTCCCACAGAGAGAAGGGGAGGAGGTGGGAGGTGGGGGTGTGGGTGAGGGTGGGGGGGAGAAAAAGGACCAGGGGGAGGCTCACCACAGGACAACCACCCCAAGCCAATCACTCTTCAGCCTCCTCACTCCATCTCACACACACACATCAGGACAGCGCCACTCTCAGGGCTTGTGGCTTTAACCATAGAGAAGGGGAAGAAGGTAAGAGGAGAGGAGTAGAGGCAGTGAGAGAGAGAGAGAGACAGAGAGGGAGAGAGAAAGGGACAGAGAGATAGTTCTAGATGGGGAGGGTTGGTGGGAAAGTGTAGAGTAGTGTAGAGCATCCAGCACTTTAAAGCAGTGGCACAGAGGCTGTGACCAGATCTGGAAAAATGGCAGAAAAAAATGCTGAACTCCACGGCAGGGTCTGCCAAAAATTTATATCTGTGTGTGTGAGAGAGTGGGTCTTTGAGTGTGTGTGTGTGTGTGTGTGTGTGTGTGTGTGTGTGTGTGATTGCGTGTGTGAGAGAGACAGAATGAAAGAAAAAGACACTGCAATGAGGCCTGTGTGTGTGTGTATGTGTGTGTGATTGAAGAGACTCAGCCGAGGCAAGCAAGTGTGTGGCGGTCACACGCGTTCACCTCAGAAGGAAGGAACGAATGAAAAAGAGAGAGAGAGAGAGAGAAAAAAGCAGAAAAGTTTTTTTTAAAAAGAAAAGAAAGACAACTCCTCCCTGCGGTTTGGAGGGTTAAGCGGCAGAACATGCTCGCACATTAAGGAGCATCTGATCTGGGATAACTAGGAAGGAGCGGCCTCTGTTTATGAGTGCGCCCCGAGCGAAAAACAATACCTCCGTGAGCACTCCCGCGCCTTTCATCCCAGTCCAGACCCACACAGGCAGGCTCCCCTCATGCCAAGTGATTGGAGATTGACTGCGTCTCCTCTTCCACTCTTCCATTCCACCTCTTCTCTCCCAACACACACACACACACATCTTTTCTTCTTCTTTTTCTCCTCTTCTGTGTATGAAGAAGGAGGGATGGCAGAGGCCCAAGCCACACTGACAAAGCAGAGTTTGAGAGGTGCCATTTTGATTTTTTTTTTTCATTCTCCCTCCTCTTCCCCCTCTCTCTATCAATTTATCTCTCTCACTCTCTCTCTCTCTCTCTCTCTATATATATATATATATATATCCTCTCCCCTTCTATTTCTGTATTACTTCATGGGAGTGTGTATGTGTGTGTGTCTCTTCCTTCCCCACACGTCTGCAACGGGAGCCGCTCATCAGATTTAGGGCTGAGGCCAGACCAGGATGGGGCCCAGGAGTGTGTATTTATATGTGTGTTTATGTGTGTGTTTGTGCCTGTGTCAGTATATGTGGTTGTGTGTGTGTGTGTGTGTGTTTGTCCCTGTATCAGCGTCTGTGTGTGTGTGTGTGTGCATGTATTTGCAAGAAACAGAAAGAGAGAGGCACAAAACACAGATTTGGGTGTGAATGTGTATCTATAAAAGA
This sequence comes from Tenualosa thibaudeaui, assembly GCA_027481765.1. Classification (NCBI taxonomy): domain Eukaryota; kingdom Metazoa; phylum Chordata; class Actinopteri; order Clupeiformes; family Clupeidae; genus Tenualosa; species Tenualosa thibaudeaui. The sequence continues at coordinate 2,068,290 of JAIFZK010000039.1, read as the reverse complement.
CAGGGAGAGGCAGAAAAATTGCAATCCCATTTACATGTGTGTGTGTATGAGTCAGTGAGTTTCAGAGGGAATTAAATGAGCTCAAATGTGTTTGTGGAGGAAAAGCAGACACAGATAGAATAGAAGAAGAAAAAGGAGGACGAGGGGGAAGAGCATGGGTGTTAGGGGTGCCCATCCTCCATCATGTCAGTGTGGCCTGTGGTTATCTAGGCTTGGAGTGTGTGGCCCCCAGACAGGAGCAAGGAGCCGAGCCGGCGGGGTCCTCCTGGAGCCTCTCCTGAGCTGCCTCCTCCCACACACACACACACACACACAGAAAGAGAGAGAGAGAGAGAGACGTGCCTACCCAGCACCCTGCTCCGTCAAAGGACGCCATTCAAGGCTGCCTTTACACGCCGCTGGATCCACACTCATCTGTGTAAGCCGATACACGTTTACCTCATCACCCCATCCACTCCGCCCTACACAAGCGGTCCTACACCCCCCACCCCACCTCACCCACCGCACACACACAGACCCATGCACATGCACACACTCACACTCCAGTCCCTAGGAGGGCTGTCGGAGGGGATCAAGATAGATTTCAAGGAACCATTTATTAGGAGTGGGAACAAGCTGATGGCAACGCGGCTACTGAAGGCTTCTGTCGTGGCACAGAGTCGCAGCCGTAAATCAGCTCAGGCCGCAGTTGCTTTAAAGGAGCGAATGCTTCCGCCTGTAGCTCCCCTTTGAAGCAACCAGGCATATGTCAAAGTATAACTACATATGTGTGTGTGAGAGTGAGTGCATGTGTGTGTGTGAGAGGGAGAGAGAGTGTGTGTCTACACGTGTGTGTTTGTGTGTGTGTTAGAAGAAGGAAAGAGAGATGGGAGTAAGGAGTTTGAAAATGGGATGGAAAGAGTGAGTGAGTGAGTGAGTGAGTGTGTGTGTGTGTGTGTGTGTGTGTGTGTGTGTGTGAGTGAAAGACACAAGACAGTGAGTGAGAGAGTGCCTAATACAGAGATGGAGTAGATGTCAGAGAGACGAGAGAGAGAGAGAGAGGTGGAAAAGAGAGATATATGGAGACGGTGGGTGTCGGCGTCCAAGATGGCAGTCCACGTGGGTGGGCAAGCGGCATGTGGCTGGCGGGATTAGGAAGTGGTTGGCCACATCTTTTTATTACATAAATGTCTCCATAATATGGCTCTCGTGGGAGTGTGTGTGTCTCTCTGTGTGTGTGTAAGGGTGGGGGGGTGAGGCGCTCACTCTCCTCTCCTCTTCGCTCCACACCGCCGCCCGCTTCCTGAGGTTGCTTAGTCAGTCGTCTTTCTCCAGCATTGCCCCCGAGTCGTTCGTAATTATGTCAAAAAAGAAAAACTCTCAACAAATCGTTCCCTTTTTTGAATTTCTTCCATACTAAAACCTCAGGGCATCTCATCTTTTAATTTTTTTTCATCCGTTTCCAACCCTACCGGCCCCGTTCCGAGATCATGTTCTGCTGCGACATCATCGACAACGAGCCCGAGGAACCACTTTAATTATACATATCGACTTAAGTTTCAGCTCCATGCCGATGTCGTCATTAACGAGGGAGCATACCACTGGCCCGGGCCCCCCATTTTACGGCTGCCTACTCTGCAGCCACATCCTATAGGTTAGGGGTGGCCAATTAGGGCATTCTTGCCTCTCTAGATATGTCGATCAAGGCACTCAACATAACGGTTGGCACTGTACACATTCCGTGTGGGCACAGGCTTGAAATGCCATTACCTACTGTAGGTAGGTCTCTCCTGGTAGCACATTTTCAGGCTCATTTACGCTCTTCAAATGGCCACAATATGACCACAATGATTTAGCGGCTTTTGATAGCAGGTGGGTTTTTTTCACTGAGATGTTGTGCTATGCTGAGTTATATAGATACACAGTTCTGTGATAGTTGTAATCTCTAATAGATGAAGGTGAATAGGGGTGGTTCATGGCAGGATGCACAACAGCATAGAGTTCAGATGCAGAACCTGTTAAGTCCACCTTCAACAACATGCAAAAAATATATATATATAGTTTTGATTGCCGATGCCAGATTATTTCTATCAAACAGTGGTTGTGTTTATTAAGTAAAAATAAATGTAACCAACCTATCTACAGTTTTACTGATGCATATTTTAATTATCTATTAACTATCAGTTGATATTACTATATATATGTTGACAAGTGAAGTGAAGTGAATGTGATTCTTCTTTGAGGAAGAGCTCTGCATGATGGCAGTGAGTAGAGGAAGATTCCCTGTGAGTGCCTGCACCTCAAATCAGTGACCAGTTGAACAACCTTGTATGATTGCTGAGGCCCATGTACCTGGCAGTGGAAGATGTACTCGGGCGTGGTCTTCTTGAACTTCATGTTCCACACCAGGGCTACCCCGTCTGGCTCATGGGGAGCGTCTTCATTGTTGTTGTAGGAGGCCACCAGTAACTCTTGGTACTACAGGACATGGAACAGAGTCCCAGGTAAGAGGCATAAAGGTAAAGTGTCCCTTTATTTTATTATAGAAGTCACTGTTATTTCCTTTTTGCTCATAGATGTAGACACTCAATGGCTTTTTTTTAACTAAAGGCATATGACATGATATGAAATGGCAAATGGATTCATAGCACTTAATTCAGGATAGCAATGGCTTTCCTTTTAAAAGAAAACTAAATTTTCAAACCCATAGCCTTGTTGTTTCTGGTCACCATGTATGTAAGAAAAAGTATAAGTACCTTACAAAGTAACTTACCAAAAGAGGATTAACATCCAAGCTATAACATAATTAAAAACCTTACTGACTACTCAGAGTGCCACTTGCTAACAGGAAAATAGCAGGAGATGAAAATGCAGGAGTTAGCTGTTAGCTATAGTGGTGGTCTTGCTGTTAGCTATAGCGGCGGTCTAGCTATTCACTATAGTGCCGGTCTTGCTATTAGCTAAAGCTGCGGTCTAGATATAGCTATACCTGCGCTCTTGCTGTGAGCTACAGCTCCAGTCTTGCTATTAGCTATAGCGGCGGTCTTGCTATTAGCTATACCTGAGGTCTTGCTATTAGCTATAGCTGCGGTCTTGCTGTTAGCTATAGCTGCGTTCTTGCTATTTGCTATAGCTGCAGTCTTGCTGTTAGCTATCGCTGCAGTCTTGCTATTAGCTATAGCAGTGGTCGGGCTATTCACTCTATGTTAAACCAGTTTTCCTCAGTTTTTCTTCCTACTGAGAGAACTCAGAGACCTTGAAAAACATGTCTCTGTGTTGAAAACAGACAGAGTTTTCCTCTAATTCCACAATTTCATTTGTATAATTCAACCATACTGTGCTGTACTGTATGACAGAATGCAGGTGGTTGTAAAATAAAAAAAACAGAAGACAAGCTAGATGAATAGGACTGATCGAAGACATTTGAAGATGATTTCATGAGATCAGTGACAGTCACGCACACCACCTTTGAAGAACCCAAATAAAGACATGAAAGGTTGCATGAAAACCCCTTAAAATTCAGACTTCACAAAACACATCTTTCATTGACAGACACTAAACAGATTCAGGTCCTGGAGATGAACTGGTGATGACAGACAGATACACACACCTATCAGAAGTTAGGGTCAAAGGTCACGCTACCTGGGGCGACCAGTCCAGACAGGTGACGACCCGATGCTTGGACCAGTGCTCGTCATAGAACAGACGGCTGAAGGACAGACTGGAGCCACCCTGTAAGTCCCTGGACACACACACACACACACTTTAAAAAGCCCCGTCATGAATTTCCTTTTTAGAAACACATGGAAAAAACATGGCTTTGAGCAGGGATTTAATGAATAATTATTCTGAATTAATTATTTAATCATTAATTGAGTCATTCCATTGAATTCACTGATGACTGATGACACACACAATTCAATTAATTCTAAACAGTCCATTAATTCTCACATATGACAAGCAAGAACACATATCTAGAGAGACAATCCTGAATTCATTAACTCTCGGAAGAAAATAGTAATAAGTTAATTGTCCATTATTCATTTTGTTCTTTTTTTCACATTAGTGGTGATCAAAAGATTTCAGGCTTTAGATCTGTAGCTATATAGTGATCTACACCTAATTTTTTCTTTGACTAAAAATTACACCAATTGACACGCGTTTATTTATTTATTTTTGGTACTGAAATGTATGTGCACTGAAACGGCAAAAGTGTTGACAAATGGCAGCTGGAAAATATGCGCTGCCAACAGATTTTTTCAGGACAAACCACAGGTTTGTGTATCTACCACACAACAATGACAAAGCCAGACATTCTATTCTGCCATTATTGTCAAGCCTGCCGACCTCTCTGTAATATGCCACTGTCATGTTAACACGTCGATGGGGAGGTGAGGTCCAAGCTGGACTGACACAAAAATCACAGACTGACACGACACACAGTGTTCTTGTGGGAATACAGTTTCACAACTAACACTCCACATAGCCTTTACATCGCAGCGAAGCATATTACGGCGTGCAATAATACACCGCAATTATTAAATGCATTACACAGAAGACCTTATTATATGTATCATAATGACTGCATTAGTGGGGGCCATCTTGTATTGTTGTGTCTGTTATTACGGCTATTATTATGTGTGTACCCTCTTTCCCTACAACGGTGCTGTCCCCAGCTCTCGAGAGGTAAAAACGGGGGTGGAGGGGGTCTACGTGTGTGTGTGTGTGTGTGTGTGTGTGTCGGGTGACGATGTCACCGAGTGGCATGTTAAATGAGAGGGTTGTGAGGGGATGACATCGTGAGGAGAGCATGTCTTTGAAGAACAAAAGGGACCCTGTGGTGCTCGGCAACAAATGACTGCCGTGGTCTTTATGCACATAATCATGCAGGGACAGGAAAACACAAGCATAAACACACACATGAAAAAGCTCAGACAGAAATAAACATCAGACATAAATGCATTAATACATGTAAAGATTAATTAGGATATAAATACAACTACATGACATTTACACAAACCACTATATGGCAATAAGCATATAAACACATAGATAAAAACAACATATAGGTAAATTTATTCATGAATGCATAGAAGTGCACATACACACACACACACACACACACACACACACACACACACACACAGAGAGAGTACCTTACCCTTCTTTATCCTCCAGGTCCTGGCCGCTGTAGTCGAAGAAGATGTTGGAGTCCTCAGTGAGCGCACGCTCCATCACCCTGATACTACGGTCGAAGAACATGAGAAACTCCTCAGAGTGCAGAACCTGCTGCTTCTCCTCCTCAGTCAGCTCGCGAGGGTGGCCTAAGACCCAAACACACAAAAAAGCGCACACACACACACACACGCACACACACACACATATATTTGGAAACCTTTCACATAGACAACATTCACATACATACAATCCCTGTTAAAAATCACACCATCAGAGAGTTTTCATTAGCATGACAATGCAGACACTACAACACAAACACATTCACTCACAAACACATTCACATGTTACAATTTGGTAACATGGTCATCAGAGAGATGAGAAAGAGGTTGTTGCATCAGAGACCCAATGCAAAATAAATAAATAAATAATTAGGTAAATAAATAACCAACAAAAATGAAAGGCACTAAAAGACTCTCTAACTGATTGTGGTATAGGGTAGGGTAGGGTTTTTTCTGTGTGGGTGTGTGTGTTGGGTGCCACTCCCGTTAAGTATTGAGGGACGGTGTGCGTGAGTGTGTATGTGTGTATGTGGGGTTGGAGGGGGGGGGGGGGGGGGGGCTTTGATCTGGACCCTCTTGATTCGCAAATCATCCTTCTCTCCTCTCTCACAACTCATAAGGCAGACAAAGAGCCTGATCAAAGCCTCTGGCCGGAGTCAAAACCCCTTATGCCTTTTCTACACTGACAACACACACACACACACACATGCACACACACACCCACAATGTGCTGCACTGACAAGGCCTCATTCTAACCCCTCCCGTGGTTATTTACTTGGGCCGCGGCACCGCAACAAAGGCCGCTCTCTCCTCGGCCGTTTGAAGTCCCCCACCAGACGCGGGTCAAGTGACACATTTCTTAATCAGCCCCGACCCAGAATGCCACGGCCCGGTGGGCCGCAGCCCCGGGGCCCTGCGAGATTGGCATCCGATACACTCAAGGGTTTGCCTCAGGGAGGGTCACACGCCAGTGACCAGGGCCGCCACCACCCCGAGCTGGACGGTCCATTGGGTCTGTTGCGCGACACTGGTATTCCCAATAGTGTGTGTGTGTGTGTGTGTGTGAAAGTGTGTGAGAGAGTGAGTGTTGGAGCTGGATTCTGGCCCTTGTGTAGCCCAGATGTCGTGAACATCAGCACGACCCAAATGTGTGTGTCTTATCTGAGAGAGCTGCTGTTATCAGACGCCGGTGGCGAGGTTGCTGTAACCTTACCTTTGGGCTGTTTGTTTAAGTGACACCCGTCATGGCTAAGCTTACCTGGGTCTGCTGCTGCTCACAGCTTTGTCCCGCTCAGCTACAAATCCTTGTAATCCAGGCAATGAAAACATTGCACACACACACACACACACATACAGATTTGGCCTGCCAAAATCTTTCCGGCGCTTACACATGTGCATGCTCGCACATACACACACTTAACTCTACAGTTCACACAAACACACACACACTTACCGACACAAAAAAGTTTTGGCCACTTTAGTGCACTTCCAATCTGCCAGTGATTGAAGACACACTTTCTCTCATGCACAAACAAAAGATTTTAGCCACACACACACACACACACACACACACACACACACACACACACACACACAAACACTCACTCACTGGTATGCCAGGTGTCTGGAGTGTGAGTAAATGTTTTAATCTGGGGGGGCTAGCGTGAATGCGGCGCTTTGCTGGTGATTACCTCCAACACAAGCAGCACACGCAGGAGTCAAGTGGCCCCAAATGTATCCCAGCTGGAGACGTTTGAGGGGGCCACACTTCAGGACTTCATGAAAGCAAACACACACACACACACACACATGCATGCACCCACATGCAAATGTTCATATGGATAATGCTCACAGACCAGTAAAATATCATACATCTTCTGATAGACAAAACTAATACCAATAAGTAATAACACACACACTCACACACTTACACTCACATACCTTCTTTAGTCTCCTTCTGGTCCTCTTCTTCCTGTTGCTCAGACTCTGGACCGGCTTTGGGCTCTGTGATCTCTTCATCCTCCTCCTCTTCCTCTGCTAACAGACACAGAATGGTACCGTTAGAAAACACATACACATACACACACTATCCCTTACCATATCCCTATGACCAATGCACCACTCAATCACCAACACATCTTCATTCAGGAAGTACATAGCTTCCTGATGCCCACAATCCCCATACAGCTCAACCACATGCATCCACACACACACACACACACACAAACACACAGTGCGCCCCATACCCACCACCTACCCGCAGTCTCTGATGGCACGACCAGAGGGCCAGAGGATAATGGCTAACAGACCTCCAAGCACCTGAATAAGTTCAGGCTGCCAATGCCAGGCAAGGACTTTTCCCCTTCCTTCATTACTCAAGCAGGAATCCCAGACCAGAACACTACACTACACAGGATACACTCACAGCTCAAGCAGGACCCCCAGACCAGAACACTACACTGCAGAAGAGCACAGGAGACACTTACAGCTGAAGTACACTACTGCCACTGTAGAACTAATGCCTTTATGTGAGATCATTTTTACTGAGAAACTACAGAGAAGCTAAAAGAGAAAAATTCACACACAAACACACATACACACTTAAATTCACACACACACACACACACACACATTCATAAACACACACACACACACACAGCATATGTTCTCCATGTGTTAAGAAGTGAGGTTGGATGAGAGAGAGAGGAGAGGTAAGGATAACAGCCTCACACATAGTTACTGGCTAATTGCTAAGCTATGATAGACAGCGGAATGTAAATGTGTTTTAGTGATATGACAGGGCGATGTGGGCCGGTACCGAGATAAAATTATTTCAACTCTCAGTGATGCGAGTGAAGCGATTACCAATATGAATGGAGGATGCCACTTAATTTACAGTTAACTGAAACAGCAAGTTCGCTTGAGATTTGCCTTTTGGCGTCAAAAACGTCTTTGACTTTGGTTCATAAAGGTCAAGTAGAGAGATTTAAACAGTTCATGCAGAGAAAGCAGTTCATACCATTTGTGAAACAAACTAAATGACAAGTGAGTGAACTGTAAGTGATGTAAACGTAACCGTATGCACAGGTGTGTATTCATAGCTTGTAATGTGTTTCCCTCTGACTAGTAAAGAAAATGGAAAACCTTGGTAACGAGCCCACAAGCGATGGACAAGTAGCATGTGTACACGACACTTAAAAGTTAATGCTGAAAGGCATTCATTCACACCCTTACATCCTCTCACTATTACTCTCTTTAACCTCTATCTGTCTCTCTCTTCCAGCCCTCCACTCAATCTCTGTCCGTGTGTGTGTGTGTGTGTGTGTGTGTGTGTGTGTGTGTGTGTGTGTGAGTGATCTCATTCCTCCATTCGTTTCCTTACTTGTGTCTTTCTCACTGTTGTCCCTGTTCTTCATGTAGCTCCCTCTCACCAACTCCTTCCCTTTATCTTTCACACTCTCTCTTTCGTTCTCTCTCTTATTCCCTCTCTCTATCTATCTCTCTCTCCCTGTCTCTGTCCCTTGCCTCATTATAAACCCACCAGCCTCTGAGGAATTCCCGCCAGCTGAAGCAGCCTACTCTCCCCTTTGACCCACTGGGTCAGTCTGGCCCTTCCCGAGGCCTCCACTAGCACCTGCCCTCTCTGTCCTCCACGCCAACCCCAGACAGTGCGCCCCGTGCTGGGCACGCACTCTTGACATGGCCCCTTTGCTTTTCCATTGCTCCATCAACCACTGCATTACAGATGGCCACAGAAGAAGTGTGTGTGTGTGTGTGTGCGGAGGGGGGGTTGGGAGGTCGATGTCAGAGTGGGAGGCTCGGTGGCTAGTAAGACACTTAACACCCCCGCAGACACCTGTGGCTGAGAACATACAAACACACACACACACAGCACTCGAACACACATAAACTCTCTGAGGGGGAGACGGGTGTGTGTATGTTGACCCCTTGGGTGCCAAGGGTTAACTGACTGGGGTCAAGTCCACAGTGGGCACCCAGTTCACAGGAGGAAGTGATTCTGTGGCAGCTGACGACTGGTGTCTAACACACATCCAGAATCACATGCACACACACACACACACACACACACACACACACACACACACACACACACCAACATCAACACCAGAGCTGTGAACACCAGAGCTGCTTGTTTTCTCACAGCTGAGGAGAACACTAGCCTCAGGACACATTTTGCTGAACTGTGAAAACACACTCTCTCTCTCTCTCTCTCTCTCTCTCTCTCACACACACACACACACACACATACTCACACACACTCCTCCTTCAGGCCCTGCCTTGCTCATTTGTATTCACAAGATATGTTCACTGCTTAGGCAGAAAAAAAACATGTAAGCAATTCACATATGGATGAAAAGTAACAAAAAAAAAACAAAAACAATGCTCCCGAACACACACACACACACACACACACACACACACACACAAACACACAAACACACAGCATATGTTCTCCATGTGTTAAGAAGTGAGGTTGGATGAGAGAGGTAAGGATAACAGTAATACAGCATCATTCTCACACATAGTTACTGGCTAATCACTAAGCTATGATAGACAACGGAATGTAAATGTGTTTAACTCTCAGTGATGCGAGTGAAGCGATTACCAATATTAATGGAGGATGCCATTGATTTTCAGTTACCTGAAACAACAAAGTTACCTGAAAAAACAAAAACAATGCTCCCAAAAAACTCAATCAGAATATCAACTCTTCAAATATATATAAATAAATAAAACAAAATAAAATAAATGAGGTGAAATAAAAGGCCAAATCCAAAGCAGATGCCTGTGGCTGAGATGGATTTGACAGATGAGGGCATGATAAAGCAACTCCCCTGAGGGGTCGCACTGAGCAACGAGTTTTACTGAAGAAGAGAAGAGCTCATCTTGTCTCCGTTCTGAGTCACACACACACACACACACACACACACAGAGTATACCAGCACATCATTCCACAGCCCTGCTCCACCGCTCCCCAGAGGTGGAAAGAATAAGAGAGAGAGAGAGAGAGAGGATGACAGAGAGGCATATGGACAAAAGGATAGAGGAGGACAGTGAAGAGGGGTGGGCAGATGGATAGAGAGAGAGAACAGAAGGAGGGAGAGAAGTGAGGTGTAAGGGACACGAGAACCAAAAAAAAAGATAGAAGAAAGATAGAAGAATGAAGAGAGAGAGAGAGAAGAGAGGAGGGAGAAGTTAGAGAAAAGAAGGACAGAGAGAGGAGAAAATTGGAAGAGAGAAAGGAAGGGTAGGGGATGGAGAGAGAGAAACAGAGAGGGAGAGATGGACAGAGAGAAAAACAAAATGAAAAAGAGGCAGGGAGAGATGTTTTTTGTTTTTGAGTGAGCGTGGTGGCTGGGCTAGTGTGTGTGGCGGGGTGAGTCTGGCTGGAGGCGGGTGGGGGGTGTCTGGGGCTCCAACACTGCGCCTGTGGCTGGAGTCTGTGCTGCTGACTGTGACCGGGGCTCATCGCCAGACACCAGAGCACACACTCCAGAACACCGCTCAGGCCCAGCCTGGCAGACGGCCACACACACATACACACACACACACACACACACACATTCTGTCACACACATGGACATACACGCATTCTATCACACACATGCTCACACAGAAATAGACACAAATGCACACACACACACACACACACACACACACATTCTATCACAGACACACCAACACTTTGTCACACACAAACAAGAAATGTGGCTTTTCCACTAAAAAGAAATAAAAAACATGTTTTTGTAAACTATATTTCATCATTTCCAACATTTATCACACAACAAACTACTTTCATACAACCTCTTCAGCTAACAAACTATCTACAACAACACTAACCTGCATTGCACATGTTACAGCACAACCTTTCCCCTTGACAAATACGGCAGATTTTAAAAGTGTTTCTACAAATGTTCACTTGTTGACTATTAATTCGGCCCTGGTATAAATCCTAAAACTGAGCAGTATTGCTGAACCACCACAATCAGTTCCAGTTCTCATGGAATGTGTCCTCTCCAGTCAAGCCACTCTCATGCTTTTAATTAAAAATGTGCAGGAGAGACACAAAAGGCACATGTTGTGTGGACATGACTCACACACACACACAGATTCAGTCTCTCACTGTCTTTCCTTTCTCTTCATTCATAAAACCAGTACTAAGTACTTCATGTGAAAAAGGTTGTGTGTTAGCATAGTGATTCTATGGCAAAGTGAAAAAGAGTATGTACACATGCATTTACTAAGGGTCTATGCATAATGTGCTCTATATAGTGTGTGTGTGTGTGTGTGTGTGCATGCGCGAGACAGAGAGAGCGTTCAGACGGGGCTGCGGCCCTGCAGGCATGTGATGTGTGATGTGCTTGCAGTGTGGCGGCACTGGGACAGAAAATAGCCCGTAAATGACAACACACCACACTGCTGCACTGACAGGCCTGATCCTACCCGCCAACGGCAGTGGCAGTGGCAGCGGCAGAAGCCACGCATCCAGCTCAGCTCAGCCAGCACAGCCCGGCACTCTCCCAGAGAGGAGGGAAGGAAGGATAGAAAGATGGATGGATAGTTGGTTGGATGGGTGGATGAAGGGAGGGAGCGTGGGAGGAAGAGGAGGGATACAGTGGTGAGCTCTCTGGACTGGAATCTCTGGTGACTGCTGCTGCTGGGATATGACCTAATGTGACCTGGGCTTGGAAAGCCATTTGGTGAACTGCTATACAAGGGGTGTGTGTGTGTGTGTGTGTGTTTCTGTTGAGAAGACTGCTGTATCTAAGTACACTACCTATATACTGTGCATGTGTGTGTGTGTGTTTGTGTGGAGAATAGTGCCGTATCTCCATCTGTGAGTGAATGTACGGCTTGTGTGGGTCTGTGAGAGCACACATAAGCAGCAAAGACACTTGACCATAGTGAGGTGGTCAGACAGTGTTTCAACCACACTGGTGGCTAGGGCGGAGAGCAAAAGACAGCTGATTCATCGCCGTGGTTACGCGACGACAGGTTAACTGGTGACCTGCAAGCCCGGCTGCCACGGCTCAGTGGGGGCTTCCTGTTTCGGGCCTCCACGGGCGCTCCTTGCCCCGGGGTGTCGGTTTCGAACCCCGGCATTAAAACAAAAAACAACAGCCCAGGGAAATTTGTCGGACATTCGACGGGGCCCGCAAAACAACAGGCGTTTTTTTTTTTTCTTTCTTTTTTCTCACAGCCCTCAAAGGGAGGCTTCCCTGTGGGGAGCAAATAAAAATAAAAACACAACACAAGATCACAAAGCTCTGCTTCCATAATAGGTTCTGCAGACTCTTTCTTCTGCTTTGTCCATGCTGAGGATGAGCCTGTACCCCTGGGCGCATGACAGGGGATGCAAATGCCAGAGCTTACGGAATTAGCTGGGTCTTTTGCATACACCTCAAGAGCTACATGGGAAATGTAAGTATAAACCTCAGGTACTCTCTCTCTCTGTCTCTCTCTCTATCTCTGCAGTGTTGGTTTAATCCTGTGGGTGAGGTTGCTTTCCTCCTTCTAGCCTGCCGTTTAATAGCCGCTTCTCTCGGCGGGGCGATGCATTAAATCCCCGTCTACCCCGCTCGGCTCGCCTTGATGAGACGCGCACTCCAACCCGGCAAGGTAATGACATCCACCTCCTGCTCTTCCTCCTCCACCTCCTCCTCCTCTTCCTCTTTCTCAGCCTTATACCTCTCAAACCCCCCACCCCCACCCCCACCTCTCAACTACCTTCGGATTTTCTGTCACACTGCTCTCAGTTCCAACAATACCCCACCCCCCACCCCCTCACACACACACACACACACACACCCTCCATCAGCCTCAGGTTTACCACTATGGCTGAAACCCTGCTGTCTCCTCTGAGGGACGATTGGCTCCTAAAGCCATTCGCTTTTTCGACCCTGCCGCGTATGCGAAGCCTGCCGCTTACCGCTCACAGTTGGGCTAATCGCCGAAACATAATCACATGATGGTGGGGGGGCCAAGGGAGAGAGAGGGCAATCTGCGTGTCTGAGATGCTCTCAGGAGCGCCATTAGAGCTGATTTGAACCGTCCGTCGTGCATTATCTTTCCGGGGACAAATGAAATTGCCCATTTCATTACGCCCCGTCTGGGAGAGGGGAGAGGAGAGGGGTAAACATCTTAACGTGGCTGGAAGAGAGATGGACGCTCCACGACAGGTGACCTGGGGTCTCTCCCCCCGACCAAAATCCTGTGTGACTCTAGGTTGTCCACTTCCACGCCATGTGGAGTGGATTATGTCCATGTGGGATGCCTGTCTCCAGCTTGCATGGCAGAACCACGCCAGACCACGTGCCAAGATCCTTTTTTTTCAACCTGCCGCCACGGCAGGGAATCCATCACCGCAACGACGTGAAATCGCTTTTAACCGGTAGCCACGAATCAGAAAGATACCTTCCTCCCGACCCCCTTCCCCCCTCCCCAGTGGTTTAGCAGTGGGGGGACGTGTGCTTGTGTGCCAGGCGTGGAAATATTAAACCTGAGGTTTGTCTGTGTGAAGCTGAGCTGGACGTCGTCCAACACGCCACTCGCCGACTTGAACCTGAGTTTGACCCATCACAGCTAGATGGATGTTGACATGGCGAACCTCCCTGGGAGAAGAAGGGATATGACACCGTGCAAAAACATCACGATGTGAAGATGAACAGAAAGAAGGAAGCACACACACACACACACATACACACACACACACACAAACTAAAACCAGGAGAAGATGCAATCCATTAAACGGCAAGAGGATGCGACGCAGTCTTTCATTCAGTGGTTTATTGAGCCAAGCTGTTTAGCTGGAGGCTTTTCACACGAGATATGGACCTGGTTACTTAATGGGGAAAAAGCCCCCACCATCTGACAAGTAGGGAGTTTTCATTTCAGTTTTGGGAAAAGAAGGTGTAAGGGGACTCACCGCCATACATAATGAAGAGACAGAGACAGAGAGAAAGAGAGAGAGAAAGAGAGACAGATATGATAACACAGGACACTCCTCTCTGTGAGTTAGACTCACATGTAAACAAATAACACAATCAAGCACTCTTCAGCCTATAAGCCATCTCCTGCAGTGAATACACACCACTATACACTGCTGCACAACCCTGTGTCCTCACAAATAGACTTACACTTACACACACACACACACACACACACAATGGGCTGCCTCAGAAGTTGGGAGTAGGGGGGGTTGGGGTGTTGAGCCATCCTCACCGACCACAACACAGGCTGCACACTGACGAGTAGGAGGCGGCGATGTGGACATGAAAGAGCTCTCTAATGTGGCGCTGGCACGACACCCGCCGTCTCAAACAAATGCTATCTCTCTCTATCTCTTTCTCTCTCTCTCTCTCCCCATCTCTATCTCTCACTGCACCCCACCACCATCCCTGCATCTATAGTCTAACAGAGTCCTGTCCTTTTCCTGTTCAGAGGACTTCACTTCCTGTACTCAACTCTCTCTCTCACACACACACACACACACATACACACACACAACTCTCTTCACTTCAGCAATAGCAACTGCAGAGGCAGTGAGAAACACCTGCACACAGAAGAGCCTTGCCCGACCTCTGAGTCAGATACCGTAATCATTTACACCCCACAGATGATGCTCAGATGTCTGCACAGCACACACAGCCATAAACACAAACACACACACACACACACACTGCAAGACAGAACTGAGTAATCTGTGTTTAAGACCAAGATGACTGAGAACAGGTCCCTTCTGTGGAGCCAGAGTGCTGTAATAATGCTGCATTCTCCCTTTTATGTCAGTTGGGGGAGTTTTGTGAACACGATCCAAATAAAGCCCCTGTTATGCTCCCTGTTTAGTTCAAGTCAATGTGCCTTCTGTACATAACGTTGGATATATCGTAATATCATCTTTTAATATTATACTGTATAACTATAATAAATCACTCCTATATTCTGCAACTGTCCTTTATTGCAGGCCTGTCAACTCCATTACCCAACCCAGACTGAAATTATAAGGTGATGTTAAATGTTTATTTTCCTGTAAGTTAAACACAGAACTACTAAATAGTATTTTTGCTATTCCACAATCCTGAATGACACGTGTTAAAGGATAACGCTAAAAACAACATGAAAAGTGTGTAGTCAACTTCAAAATGTCATCATACAGTATAACTGCACTGTCAACACTACTGTAGAAGCAGCACTGAAATAAATATGATCCATAGACGGGGAAAAGGTCATAGTTCACATATATAATTAAATCTGCGATTGTATATGAGGAAAAAACATACACAAACATCCTGGCTCTGAGAGACCAACAAAAAGCTGGAAATCTCTCAAAATGTGTGGGTGTGTGAGAAGGAAAAAGAGAGCGAGGTAGAGAGAGAGAGAGGAGAAAAAAAGAGATTGTCATGCTCTCTCTTCTTCAGGCATAGAGAGAGAGAGAGAGAGAGAGAGTGAAGGCTCTCCACAGAGTGAGAGCAGAGTCACCTCCATCAGCCTTGGGTGAAATCTAAGCATCCTGAGGCTCTGAAGTTTTCTTGAAGGAGTGAAAAAAAGAGAACAAGGGAAAAGAAAAAAACGAAGCCCTGACTATTTACTGGAAGAGATGCCTTGGATCGGACTCGACCTCCTTGTGTGTTAACCTCCGCATCGCGCCCATTTGTCATCATTATGACAAACAGAGAGAGATTGATCACGTTGTCCTTTTATATGGGTGCTATCTCCCCGCCAAAATGAGGCCGACCAGAAGAGCCATCCTCTAGGAGCCTGACACAGAGATCTAGGGTCTGGAAATATTCAGAGAGAGAGAGAGAGAGAGAGAGATGGTGGGCTTTAAACGCAGATAAATACTATCATGCACAAGTACCAGTGCTACAGGAAATGCTTGGGATTTCAAAACAAACAAGTCAAAAGGGAGAGTTCCTTTGGTATCTGGCCTCATGAAACTTTGACAGAGGGTCTTGCATCTGGCCTCATCAAAACTTTTGAGAGATGAACGCAGCAGTCCCTCCCAAGAATTAAATACTTTAACAATAATGTGAAAACATAGTGTTGACAAAAAAAAAAGAATTAATTTCAAAATACGGGATATGTTAATTTTGTATATTGTATTTTCATTACTACATAAAAAAATAATTATTACACTAGCTGTGTAAAGTAAATAACATAAAAGAGGGAGAACTTTGAAAAGACACAAAATGTCATTTATTTATGCTGTAAGATCCCAGGCAGAGTTTGTCAGCCTAGGCCTAATGACAAAAGCTGCGTAATTAAAGATCTTTCAGCTGTTAGCTCGAAAACGAGCTCTCTAATTACCAAGCTGATCTGGCACTTAAGACTACTGGAAGATGCTTTATAGCCAACTACTCATGCTGTCGTTTCTGAACACAAAGCCTTGTGGTTTGACCTCAATAATCAGAGCCCCGTATGTATAAACAGCAACAACCATCATTTTAGAACTCATACATAAAGTTTTGAATGAAATCGGCGCGGTGGTCCACCGCGGGGGGACAGTGAGGCCATTCGAGAGAAAGAAAGGGGACCGGTAATGAACCTTCATTATGCAACGGCTCTGTGGCCCGCAAGCACCATGCCAGTGGGCTGGCAGCGGCCCACAACCACATCTTTAAGACGCTCATCATGCCACGCCATGCACAAGCCGGCCACAGCGCATGATTAAACCTCATGACTTCAAACTTTCCAAACACTCGCCTGTCAAACCCAGCGGCTCCAGACGAAGGAGTGAGCTCAACTCCTTTTCAACAAGTCACCAAAGAACCAGGGGGAGAGAAATAAAACGTGTTTCATTAGGAGCAGATAATCAGTTGCCTATTTGTTTTGCATGTACATCCAGATGTATCTATTTAGATCCCCATTAAATGTTCTATTCTATATTAGTTTTATATTAAATTAACTAACTTTGAATAGCATTAACTTTGAATATTTGAAAGAGCTGTGCAAAATGCCGTGCGTAGGCCGTGAAACATTTTTTTTCTTTTAACAGGGAATTCGAGCTGAACACTACCTACGCAAAGCTGTGTAGAATATCTTGTTTGCAATATAACATTGTAAGCATTGCAATACCCTGTCTTAGATTTGGAAGAATGCTGGTAAAATGAGATTACAGCAAAAAGGTGTTTTGCAGAGCCACTCTTTCACAAAGGATGTGTCAAGAGTGCACCCTGCTGGTCTTATGTGATAGTGCAGCCTGTGACTTTTTTTGCCTGGAAAATCTGGACGTCAAAACCATCCTGTGCTGTGGCTAAAGATCCTGCATATTGCAATTTAGTGGCAGAATATTCAACAACAACATCAAAACCATCAGGAGGACAGGGGTATTCTAGTGCTCATGATAACTTCTGATCAGTTTTTCTTAACAATTTCATCAGTCATTTTATCATTAATTTCAAAAACCTTTGTAACTTTAACATGTCTACCCATGAGCACACACACACACACACACACCACAAAGCTTGCAGCACCAAAAAAAGCACAAGAAAACATTTCTGGAGTAGTAGCCATTGGTGGGTACAGACCACCCAAAACTGAGCAACTGCTCTAGTTTTACATGAAATGAGAGGGGTCACAGAAAAACACGAGACCTTCCATTTCACTACAGAGCATGGGGAGGGAGCTTGTGTGTGTGTGTGTCTGTGTGTGTGTGCATGTGTGTGAAGGGCGAGCTGGGTTCTAACCCAGTCCTGCTATTCACAAGAACAAGACTATATTCCATTTGGTTTTCAACAAACATCAGATGGCAAATGTTATTATGGCGGCTCGGTGGATGGCAGCCATTTTCTGGCAGGGCCAGTTGCATGTGTCCTATTATATGGTGGTAGGGGAGGGGGGAAATTGCAATCATCTGGGTCCCACTTGGCAAAAACCTACCCACCGTAGAAGACATCATTTCTTCTGATATCAGATTTTTTGCCTCGTTTTCCCCTCCCCTCCCACAGCCATCTCCCTCTCTGGTTTTCAAACCCAAGGTTTTGACTGGCATCCCCTTTTGATATGAACCCACTTGGGAGCATGGCCCCCTCTATTTTTTTCCCCTCGTGTGAAACCAAAGTCGGATGATGGCTGCGCAATTCAAACTGGAACCGTTTTTCAGACGCTGCCGAAAGGACGAGGGGGGGGGGGCAAGCGGAGGAGAGATGTTCATGTCAACCCGACCTATTAATTCTGACAAGGGGGATCAAGAAGCAGAGGAGGCGGCAGAATCTAAATCTATCATGACACACACCCAACACATGCTCACACACACATGCAGAGGCTGGCAACACATACACACACATACATATATATACATACATGCCCATGTATGTGCGTGATAATGTCTGTGTGTGTGTGTGTGTGTGTGTGTGCGCGCCTGCCTGTGTGTGTGTGCATGTGTGTGTACTAATCCTAATACAAGCTCTCTTGCATGACAGAGCTGAAACAACACCCCTCCTGGCCAAGCACTTCCATATGTGACCTGTGTTCAAGGCAAAAACGACGCTCTCTCTTTCCATCTATTTCATTCTCTCAATCTAACTATCCCTCTTTCTTTTTAAATTTTCCCTGCTCTCTGTTCCATTCTATCAACTGCCCCCCCAACCCCCCGCCCCCACTGGCCTCACATCTCTCTCTTTTCATCTCTCTCTCTCACTCTCCATCCCTCTCTCCCTCTCTATCAGTGCGAGGGGTGAGCTGAGGCTAGGTTAGGTCTGGCCCTGTCAGATGGCTTGAGGAGATAGAGTCTTGTGTAATGGCCGTCCCCATCACAGCACTCAACCCTCCAGGGCTGCAGATAACCTCGGCGCTGCCATGGCAGCCGTTTCCATGGGCCCCAGACAGAGAAGGAGGCCGAGCCAGAGCGGAACATAAAAGAACATACCGTACAATAACATCAACACACGCACACACACACACACACACACACACACACCAAGCTCAAAATATCTGCCTGCGTGATAAGACATTAAACACCGTCAACAGTTTGTTCTGATATCAGAGGTCAAAAATGTATGAGATCATTATGAATGGCTAACTTCTGCAGCTTAATACAATAACGCAGTGTTCACATGTTGACATGTTCCACAGAACCGTCTGCTTTATAAATGGCAGACTTGAAACTTAGCTAAGCAACAGTCCTTAGACCCATACTTGTATTCAGTGTGAAACTGCTCACTCCATTTGTTTGTAATGAAGTTAGGTCAACCAGGACCCAGCCATCATTAAAATGATGGTTTGGTGAAAATGAAAGTTGTTTGATTGATCGCCCTGCTTCCTCTCTCGGGCACAAGTAGCTGAAAAATCCGCCACCTCCTTAATCACATCTACCGGTACTAGCTGTTATTGCCACTACATCTGTTATTATGGTCATTTGCTTTTCATCACCTTATTTAAAAACAATAAAACCAGCAAATAAATCAGCTGTATTAGTGCACCGGAGGTAAGCAGGATAATTTCAATTTGCGTTCAAATTTTTTTGTTCCTTGACGATTTCATAATGAGCGGAGTGAACTTTTCTCAGAGTCTACTGTCCAGTAATGTCTTTCAGATTAGCAGTTATCTCGCAAGTCTCTTTGCTCGCAATTAGAGGCCATTTACAAGACCACCACAAGTTTGAAAATACAGTCAGGGAAGGGAAGCTCTCTCTCTCTTGCTCTCTGTCTCTCTCGCTCTCTCTCTCTCCCCTTACAGACCCCCTGAACTAATGGACCAGAAAAATGCCAGAGGAGACATTTATGTATGTGTACACACACACACACACACATATACATACATACACACAGGCATGTTTTTGCTAATAGAAAAACACACACAAATAGCACTTTGACCTTGTGAACTTCCTACCCCAACTGAGGTGGTTTCCAGGGCGGTAACCCCTATACTGAGCTAGTAAGAGAGGGAGAAGCAGAGAGAAAAGAGAGAGAGAGATGCTGGTTTGTGGTTCGCTGAGTGCAATTACTGTTTTAATATCATAACGCTCCCAAAACAAGTCCCCCGACAGCACACGTCCAAACAACCCTCACGGTCCACAGTTCAGCCCCACTCCGACGTCAGGGCCATCTTTCCACCGCGGTCCATTAACATCCAGACAGAGCTGTGGAGGGTGGAGGGTGGAGGGTGGGGTGGGGGGGGGGGGAGCCCAGGGCCCTGGGACAGAGGTCTGCTCTGCTCTGCTCTGGCCCGACGCTTGTGGTGGTTCTGATCCAGCGCCCACTTGAAGCTGGTCCAACCTCAGCTGGCATGCCTGCTCCCACATATCGGGATACACACAAAAATAAACACAAGCACGCTGCAAAAATCTGCAGAGACAACTGCATGTGTGTGAGATCATCCAAGGAGGATCACGCACATGCACATACTTCCGCACAACACACTTCCATTTATTCCAATGTATACAAAAAAACATTCAGTATACAAAATCACACACACACACACACACACACACACATGTCCAGTACAGACACACACAAGCATATCTGCACACAGATTTTTTACACAAGCATACATACACACACAAACACACACACGCACACACACACACACACACACAGACATACACAGACACACACACACACACACAGACACACACATACACACACATACACACAGACACAGACACACACACACACACACACACACACACACACACACACACACACAGACACACACATACACACACACACACACACACACACACACACACACACACACACACAGACACACACACACACACACACACACACACACACACACACACACACACACACACACACACACATACACACACACACACAGACACACACACACACACACACACACACATCCACACGCACACGCACACATCTACACACACATACATCACCCACCACCACCACCATCCCGACTCGCTTCGGCCCAAGGACAATCAAATGCCAGATCTAATGACCCCCCCCCCCTCTTTAAAAAATGGCTGTTTTCTTTAGTCTCTGGAAAAGGCCAAAGGAATCCGCAGTCTGATTTCAGGGCTCTGCCCTCCTGAGACGCATGCTGCCTCTCTAATGAGACTTGAAATACAAGGACCACAATGGCAGGCAAAAGCTGGTTGGCAACTATGCCTGTGTGTGTGTGTGTGTGTGTGTGTGTGTGTGTGTGTGTGTGTGTGTGTGTGTGTGTGTGAATGAAAGGAAGTCAGTATGTGAATGTACATGTATGTATGCTTGGGGTGAGCTAAGGTATGCATTAATACATTGCACATTGCATTGTATATTTGTGTACATGTGTCATGTGTAGGTGTTCATGTCTGTTTGGGTTCATATCTGTGTGTGTGTGTGTGTGTTTTTGTCCAAACAGCAGCATACTTCCATTAATGTTTGGATCTGTAATTCTTCTTCTGTGTAGAGATCCAAATAAAAGTAATGTGTGTGTGTTTGTGTGCATGTTTGTATGTGCGTGCTTGTGTGTGCACACGAGAGACAGGGTAAGCGCCGTCCTGACCTGCATTGGACCTCGGGGCCTGCACACACACACGTCGTAAAAAAAGATGAGCCATGCATCTACAATGTCACTCACCACTCCACACTTTCCCACCATAAAGCTCCTCTTTCAGACAGTCCCATAAAGCCAATCAGGCACTGGAGCCATGCTTTATCAAGGCCCGTGATTGGCCATGTAATCGGATTGTCCCGGAACAATGCACACTTAAAACCGCTAGCAAGCTCTCACCACACAACACACAGCAGCCTCCAGGGCTAACACACTCGCCACATTCATGCTCAGTAAGAGGCAACGGAAATGAAAACCTTATTTCATTAGTTGCAACTTAATGTCCTTAATGAGACAGACACACTGATATTCTCACACACACACATACACACACTATCGCACACAAACTTACACATACACACACACAGTAAACCACATATACAGACACACGCTCTCTGTATGTATGTGTCTCTTGTACACACTCACACACACACACACACGCACATATACACATCCTCTCTATATGCGTGTATATAGACACACACACACACACAGGAAACTTAATCACAGATTTTTTTTGTTTCTGGACACAATATTCAAAAGAGGATTGAGAATAATAGTCCAACTGAGAGAGGTCAAAAGTTCAGGACACTCACGAGAATCCCTGAGTCATGCCTTGGCCTTAAAGTGACAATGCACTTAAAGAGTGAAACTCAATTTGGTTGTGGTTGAAACACACTCAGACACGCCAACTGCAACTAGTCTGATTTCTGACTCGTGTGTTGTTTCGCTCGCTACAGTCCGTAACAACTGTGGAAACCATGACCAAAGCAATTCAGTGGCTCTTTTCTTCGAGGAACCAAACGCCACAGGAAAGCATCCCTTCTCTACACGCAATCTCTTTGTCTTGATGTTTTTGGTGCATGGAGACTCGTGGCACAACAGACTCTGGGGAACTCTTGGGATTGTGGTCAGCGCAATCAACCAAAATGTAGACGATTCCTGTGCCAATCTTAATAGCAAGAGTAATCTTCCTTGCGTGTATATTATTTCAGAAAGAAAATACGTTTTTTTTTGCCATGAGTAAGCAAGCAGTCACCTTGCACAGACACACTTTGTTTAACAACAACAAAAACAGCAACAGCAACAATACCAACATCACATCATATTTTCTGGTTCTGTGTAAAGCAAGGACCTGGTCAGGGTCTCATGCTAGGCCCCGATGGGGCTCCCTTCAGCGGACCCCGACTGGCAAAAGGCCCTGAATCGCTGCAATCCCACACAGACCAACCGTGTCCACCATCAGATGAACCCAGGAAATCACACAAAGCAAACAGTCTGGCCACTGACCTGGCGAAAAGACTCTGCGGTCTGCTTGAAAGCTCAATAAAGGTTAACCAAACACACACATAGACATGCATGCTCACACACACACACACACACACACACACACGTTAAGCAAGCATAAGGCGAGCTCTTGTTTGCAAAAGTGGAGCGTCTCTCTAAGGGCCAAATGGTAAGGGCTCAAAAGAGCACACACAAACACATAGTGATCCTCACCATGGGGTCAGTCCATGGGGAAATGGCTGTGTCGATAAAGTACAATCACAGGCCCCACAATTAAAGCTCTGGAAAGATCCCCAACCCAGCAGTTGCTACATCCCCTTTCTCCCTTAATGTTGCCAGCCCCTCCTGCCCTTATGAATCAAGTGCACAGCTGCATCTCAGAGTTCTCCCAAAACACACACACATACACATACTATGCTTGTACAAATGTACACCCTTACACACACACACCTACACAGACAAATGCACAGAAAACACACACACATACACATACTATGCTTGTACAAATGTACACCCTTACACACACACACCTACACAGACAAATGCACAGAACGCCACACACACAAACACACACACAGACGCTATGCATGTACAAATGTACACACTTACACAAACATATGCACTGAACGCCACACACACAAACACACACTGACACAGAGATGTTATGCATGAACAAATGCACATACACTCACACCTGCACAGACGAATACACTGAGTGCAACACACACAGAGACACACAGATGCTCAGATGCTATGCATGTACAAATGTACACACTTACACACACACTTACACAGGCAAAAGCACTGAACGCAACACACACACAAACACACACACTGACACACAGATGCTATGCATGAACAAATGCACAAACATACACACACACCTACAGAGACAAATTCACTGAGTACAACACCCACACACACACACACTGACACACAGATGCTATGCATGAACAAATGTACAAACATAAACACACACCTACACAGACAAATACACTGAATGCACTGAGTGTTCTGACATAAAGCAGAAGGCCACATTAGGCAGTGATGCTTTGGACCACACCAGCCAGAATGCAACAGCTGTGTGCTCTGGTGTCCAGAGGGAGAAACTGATTCTGCGACACCCCCTCTTCGCCTTCATCACCGTACAGAAACAGCTGCCACTGCCGACCCAGCCAAGAGACCTTCAAGATAAATCTCCAACTCCTACAAGTGGTCACAAAGCCCCTCAGCCCAAACCCACTGGATCTGAGCAAAATCTCTCAGAAAAAAAGATCTCGGTATAAATAAATAAGAACCCTAGAAGTTCTAGAACATTCTCTGTAAATGGCCTATAAAGGATTTTTCCATCAGCGGGCTGTGGAGGAGACTTAAGGTTAATTGCGGGCGTCTCTTTGAAAGCGCAGCTGCGTCTCACAGTCATCTGTGAGAGAGGCGAGGAGGTGTAGCGATGGAGGCTGTCCGCTGGTAACGGAGTGACACGGGTCAGATGGAGACGGTGAGAATGTGTGTGTGTGAGTGTGTGTGTGTGTGTGTGTACCATCCCCATTCTATGCAGAAAGAGGCCCTCACACACTAACAACACCTGGCATAATCCCAGCAACCATCTGAGAGAGGGAGCAGAGCGGAGAGAGAGGAGAATGGAGAGGGAGGGAGAGATGGTTGGACGGGAATGATGGAGGGAGAAAGAGTGAGAGAAAGAGGGATTAGAGAAAAGAAGAGAGATTAGAAGAGTAAAAGAGAGAGAGAGAAAGGGAGAGAGAGAAAGAAAAAATGAAAGGGGGGAATATGAAAGGGAGAGAAGGGTAGGAGGAGCAGTGTGTGTGTGTGTTTGTGTGTGTGTGTGTAGGTGTGTGTGTGTTGGGGGAGTTTGCTGGCCAGCACATGCGGTGTCTGTTTAGGTTCAACAATCAGGGCCGGGGGAGCTCCGGGACCCTCTTGAACAAACACAGAACCTGAGCCGGCAGCAGGTGCTGGGGCTAACCTATTCATATCAGCCCCCCCTCTCCTCCCACTCGCCCTCCAGGGACGCCCACAGAGCAGGGGTCTCCTCAGGCTGAGGTCAACAGCCCCCAGCCACTCACACACGCACACACACACACACACACACACACCTACATTCACCTCCTTTGCCACAAGACATACAACCTGCTTCAGGCAGACATATGTGTATGTATGTGATTGTGTGCATCTGGATGGTGTGTGTGTGTGTCTGTCTGTGCGTGCATTTGTGTGTGTGTGATGTAAACTTCTCAGTGCAACAGTGTGGTGCACATATGTTAGGGTGTGTGTTTGTGTGTGTGTGTTGTATGTGTTGGAGGGGATACTTTGTATTTGAGGTGTCTGGGGGGGGTGATATTCTCCCACATGCTATACTGGTATGGAGTGTGTGTGTGTGTGTGTGTGTGTTTGAGGGTAGTGGGATGGAGCTGGTGGCTGGGATAGAGACGTGAAACTGGAAAAGGCCAAGTGGCCAGGTAGCAGGCATCACTGTGGGCTAACGTCCAATCAAAGTCATCGCTGGGGGCCAGCGTCCAATCAAAGCGCCTGTCACCGTCTGCACTTGTTGAATAAATGACCGAGCCTCGGCAGGAAATTCCAACAGCAATTTTAATTCTGATCAGGCTCAGAGGAAGAGGAAAGAATAAAAACACATCAATTATAATGACAGGAAGTCAGCGATCACATGGCAACCAGCTGTTGCCAACAGTGGGATCAAGAAAGTATTGGAGGAAGGCGCGGGGGGGTTGGGGGGGGGCCTCTTGTAAGGAAAAAGATGAGGTTTTCAGGAAAAAAAAATAAAACAAAAAAAAAAACAAAACACAAGTTCAAGGCGGATAAAGCTAAACAAAACAAATGATTTGCAGGATTTCCCCTCAACAAAAAAAGATTGTAAGGAAAAAAAAAGATTTGAAATAGTTCTTCACTAGACTACACAAGGGAGAAGAAGGGGGGGGGGGGGGCCATAGAAAAAAAACTAAACAAAAAAAAACAAACTTATGCTTTGCATTACAGCTACCAGAAGTGTTATGCAAATAGCAAGCAGGCCTTGTTAAGGGCTCCATCCATATGGATATGCTTAATGCCTCTCTGGAACCATCTGCATGTTTCAAACCAAAGCTTGGCTCCCTCTGTCTGTAGGATGCAATCAAATTAGCCAGGCGCAATGAGAGTCCCGTTTTAACAAGGTCGTAAATTTAAAGTAATAATTGAAATATGATGCTTTAAATATGACTGGGTTAAGCCTTTTAATTTTCTGAACACGGGCAGAGAAAAAAAGAGTTTGGCAGGCTACACTTGTGGAAATGGGTGGATTTACAATTAACCATCATGCTTTACCCAATACAAAAGAGAACATTTCTCTGTTGATTTTGCAGCTACTGTATTTAAATTAACAGTGGCACTGTTTAATTTAGTCTCTTGTAAAAGAGCAGCATTTGACCAATTAGAGTGTTTTAAAGTAATTACTAATTCCGTTCACATATTTGAATGAGGCACATTTACTATTTCTATCCTACTTGATTGGAGTGTAATCCATGTAATGATTTTGTAGATTGGAGTGCCATGGCTGTATGTGTACAGTGAAAAAAAATCTATAGTTGAACCTGAGGAATTTCTATCTGAAACTGGCAACCTGAAAAGATGGTATTGGCAAGACTCAATGAGGATTTTCTTTCTATGTAGACCAGTATGTATAAAAAGAAAAATAAAGGAAGAAAAAAAAGAAAGAAAGAAAGAAAGAAAAAGAAAAGAGGAAAAAACGAGGTGAAGCTCCCTTGAGAGACCGGGAGGAGGAGGGCCAAATTCCAGGTGATGTTCTCACAGAAGCCATCTTGAGTTACGCTTGCCTGCATCCACTTAAGGCAGAAGTGAATGTGGTTACTGTTCTTGTGATGTTTCATGGATGGCCACTGACAGGCGGGCATCTCCTTTCAAAGGGCACTTCTCCAACCCGCGCACTGCAGCGCTTAGGAGGGAGAGGGTCGTGCTGGTCAAACTAATTCTTAGGGGTAAAAAAAAGTACCAATGAGGGACTCTAAGATTCTCAAAGCGGTGAGCAAAGGATGACGAATGATCAATCTTTAAATGATAAAAAAATTTAAACAGTACTTCTGTATTAATGCATCTATCTACACATCTATTTTCTAAAATCATCAAAAGCATTATTGGTGGACAGAATGTAGAGTTTGTATCTATTTCTTGACAGAGCTACAAGAAATACCTCACATTCACCCACCCACCCACCCACTCTGACAAAAGCAGCCATGGCAAAAGCAGGGAGGCCATGGGAGACCATTACTATCTGACTAGTAGCAGCTGGAGTCTCACAGTCTCACAGTCCTCTGCTCAGAGACACACATCAGCAGGAGCACATTAAGAGATGGATGGAGGTCACAGTGTGCTGTCCCCCTGAGTCTCTCACGCTCGCGCCCGCCCAGGCTGTGCGGCCTTACATGTGCCACCATAGTCACTGGGCCACAGCTTCCTGCATGATTAATTGTCTCTGGGCAGCTGCTCTCAAAGCACTTATGCCAAGCACAGAGACTCCATTTGTATGCTATTATAAGGTTCAACTGATTCAAACTGAAGAAACAAATGCCTATTTCATTAAAACACACAAACAAAACACACAAACAAGTGAAATATCGATTGTATAAAATATACCTCAATCAACGTCACAATGATGCTGCTGACCACTTCAATCCCAGCGTGTGAAATATTCTCTTATAAACATTGTGCTTGACATGGTATTCCAACAATCAGTACTACTTAGCAATAGCAGATGAGAAGATCTGGTAAAAGTGTGGCTTTCTGTACCTTCCTTCCTATCTTACCTTTCTGTAAAGGGACACTACAGCAGTATAGCCTGGAGCCTGGTCTTTTCAACATGCAATCAAACATAAACATCATCCCTGCTTTTGGTGTGAACATATAGCACAGCGCACAAATCTGATCAGTGTATGAGTGTCTGTGTATATGTGTGTGTGTGTGTGTGTGTGTATTGGGGGGCGTTTGGTGTGTGTGTGTGTGTGTGTGTTTTGGGCGGGGGGTCTGGTGTGTGTGTGTGTATGTGTGTGTGTGTGTTTGTGTGTGTGTGTGTGTGTACGTGTGCGTGTGTGTGTGTGTGCTTGTGTGTGCACTAACAACCGAAAAAAAAAAACACAGAAAAAGTAAGCTACAAAAAGTCACCCTGGATGATAGGTGGACAGCAGGCCTTTTATGTTGTTACCTTCAGACTGGTGAGCTGCCAGTGGCGTCTGGGTCTCTTTGGAGTAGGACACTACCTCGCGGGGCAGGAAGTCTACCTGGGTGATCTTGGAGGCACCGAGGCGGTGCAGCCGACGCCTGTGCACACAAGAACAAAATGACCAACTTGTAAAACAGCCACTGAGTGCATCACAGATTCCCTGACACCTTGTTTCTATGTCTTCCATCACTCTCAGACACACACACTCGGTGAGGCGATAATTCCCAACACATCTTTAATACTCTAGGTATTCATAAGTAATCATAAGTCTATTCATATGGAAAAAACTGTCACCAGTATTTGCAAAATGTCTTGGTAGATTACAGTTTCAGCTTCCTTCAGCAATGCTTTCTGCTTATATGACACTAGGAGTGAGTTTGCGCATCCATCTGTGTGCGTGTGTGTGTGTATCGCTACATTAAATTGTACAGGGGCACTGCATATGGTGGTGGTGATGATGGGAGGGGTGAGTGGAGCTTGATTGCGGAACGTTCCTACATGAGATGTTCCATTACTTGGGGATACATGGATGGAGGTGGATGGTGGTGGTGGTGGTGGTTAGGGGGGTTGGCAGAGGAGCAGGTTAAAAAGGAGACGAAGGGGGTAAAGTCAATGGGCATTGAGAGGCTATATGCTGCCACAGTGCCACCGCAGACACCAGGGAAGCATAAAGTCTGCATGCAGCCCTGCAGCTGGCCTTTAACGTCTCTAAGCAGAGGAGAGAGAGAGAGAGAGAGAGAGAGAGAGTGGCGCAGAGGTGTGTCTGTGCCAGCATTTAACCCACAACATTGAGATGCCCGAGGGTGGAGATGAGAGAGAAGAGATGGGATGGGATGAGATGAGGGGAAAGATGAGAGGAGGAAAAGGAGAAAAGATCAAAGAGGGAGATGAAAATAGAGAGAACGACAGAGCAAGAGATAGAGGATAAATGAGATAAGGAGACGATACATCGCTGAAGCGGAGATGAGACAGGAAACGTGTGTGTGTGAGCGAGACAAAAATAACTGAGGCGTAAGGAGATCCAGAGAGAGAGATGAAGATGAGAGGGAGTGACATAACTGTAAGGAAGTGAGACACCAATGACACACTCAGGGAAGTGAGACACCAATGACATAAACTCAAGACAGTAAAATGCCAGTGCTAAAACATAAACATAAGGAAGGGAGATGTCAGTGACATAAACGTAAGGAAGGGAGATATCAGAGACATAAATGTAAGGAAGGGAGATATCAGTGACATAAACGTAAGGAAGAGAGATATCAGAGACATAAATGTAAGGAGGGGAGATATCAGAGACATAAATGTAAGGAAATGAAACACCAATGACATAAACATAAGACAGTCAGACATCAAGGACATCCATATGGAGTGGAGCTGACTATGCCATGATCAGAACAAGAGAGAGATGGGACATTGAGCGGATGGGTGGAAGAAAAAGGAATACAGTTTTATACCAATGCCAGGACTCAGGAGAACAAGGACATGCAGACAGAGAGATGGAGAGAGGACACTGCAGTTGGATGAGAAAGCAACATCTGTCTAGAACAAGAGGGAGGGACAGAAACAGATAGAGAGGACATGGAGTTGGATGAGACAGCATCATTTGACCAGAATAAGAGATAGATAGAAGGAAAGAGAGAGAAAGAGAGAGAAAGAGAGAGAGAGAGATGAGGTACCCGAGCTCAGAGTCGGCCTGCAGCTGTAGCACAGAGGGGTCAGTGTCCCACTGCAGGGTCCTCAAGAGGGCAGCAGGGGGCGCCACACAAGGGAGGGAGAGAACATGCCAGATTAGCCTCCTCACTAACACAACACACAACACCACACAATCACTCAATCTAAAACACACACACACACACATACACTCACACATGCACAAACATAGACATCTATATATGCTCGCATACACATACACAGTCATTTACAGATATATAATTTCATCTATTCCACAACAGAGAGCTCTTTCAGTCACACCCTGTCACGCAAACATACAGTACAGGTATGCATGCGCGCACACGCGCACACACACACACCTGTTCAGAGAAGACAACACTAGCTGCCTGATCTAAGCACAGACATACTGTATATACATATTACCAACATATACCTCTATGCACGCACACACACACACGCACACACACACACACGCGCGCGCACAAATACACACACACAAATACACAGTGCATGCAAGGAAGGATTACACAGACAATCAAAAGAAATCCATATGCATGGCAGCACCATACAGAACATGATGCAGTTAAAAGATCACATATTAGGATGTCTACATCATGAGCAAATAAGCTTTACGATGATAATAACCAAGGTTATGGTTCAAAAAATTATATGCAACGGGAGATTTAGTTGATTTCTCCAGAGATCTCTTTAAAGCAGATGGAAATATGCTAAAGACTGAATGATATGGTACAATGTCAAAGTGTCATGAGAAATATGAAAATGGTTTATTAAGTTTAAATATATACATCTGTCTCAATTGACAAAGCTCTATTTATTGTACATAAGTGCTTGCTTTATATTTATAAATAAATATGTCTTGCCTTGGAGGTCACAGAAAGCAATACACATGTCTATCATAGATATGAGACAATGTATAGCAGAGGGTCCATTCAGTTCAAATTGTCTCTGAGGAAATGCACAGATGTTCTGCAGCATGGTGTATGTTGAGGTGACATGGGAAAAGACTTTTAAATGAACATGGCAGATGTTCATGACGGGCACATACTACAGAAGTCACACACAGGTTCTTGATGCTATGTATCATCATAGGATACATAGGGTGTGTAGGGGGGCCGTAGGGCATATATGAACCACACTCATTTCATATATGATGACTGCTCTGCCATGCAAGTCAAGAGGATACAGCAACAAGTCTCTGGACCTGTCTATCTGAAAGCCATTGCTTCAGTTAAAATGTCACATGATCTTACAATGCAAACAACCTGAAGTAAAATGGGCAAGTGAGAACTGTGAAGAGGCCATACTTCTCAGTGACCCTCAGTGGGAGTCACTCAACTGACATGCTCTTCACTACTCCTTCCCTGCCCTCGTTTTTCCGGAATCATCCAGAAAACTGCAGAACTCGAGTGTCCGCCTCACGCTGACACCCTCTTGTTTTCACTGCTGGCTGACACTTTTGAAAATGGCACTGTCATTCACCTTCATGGCAAAATAGCTTTTTTCTCCAGTTTATCCATGCAAGAGGTGATCTCTCAAGTCACTGCTAAACGGAGGCACATCAAGCAGGCATCAAGCAGCACTCAACCCAGCTAAACAAGTCTGCTCTCTCTTAAAAAAAAACGGCAGCCTGTCAAACATTTTGTGTGAGGCCTTGTATTTTTAACATATTTCTGCAAAAATGCCTTGATTATTTGTATGCTGTGCAGTGTTTATGTGTCTGTGCCTCTGTGTGTGTGTGTGTGCGTGTCAGAGAGAGAAAAAATAGTGCGCGTACGTGCTCTTGCCAAAAGCTTCAAGGGTGTCTAAAAATACATACCTTTTCTCACTCTTTGCCACAGTTTTGAACCTACTATAGCCACTGCTGGCTGTCCTGAGAGAGGAACAGAGTGTAGAGATGGGCAGAGTGAGGGCAAGAGACTGGGGCAAACATAGACTCACGCTCATGAGAGGCTAGTAGCTAAGTCAGCTACGCTAACTACCGCGCTACACGGTGGCACTGCATGGGTTCCAGTGGCAGCCCGAGGCTGGTGGTGAGCCACTCTGGGTCCGTCTCATAAGCACCACACTGGGCTCTTGTGACGGCACTGCCTCTGCCGCCAGTCCTGGAGGATGCAAGCTGTGTCACATCACATTAGTAGCCAGATGGGGAAAAGCTGTGTTCCAACTGGGCCCTGTGAGGCTGGTGTGTATGACAGCACCACAAGATCTACAGCACACCCACACACTAACATATGTGCACATGCACACACACACACACACAAAGTGCCCCCAGATGTGCTCTTTGCCCTCCTACTGAGGGTGACAACGGCAGCCAGCGTGGGGCATTATGTGGGTACGTCACGTCAGCTCAGCGGGTTGAGCACAGAGGGTGGCATCGGCAGGGCCTATAATTATGCAGTGATTCTCTCTCTCGCCCTCTGTGCCATGGGCCCACAAGCTTGGGCAGTGCCCGCTGTCTGTCTTACACAAGATGCATCTGCCCTCGCTGGAGGCTGAAGTGTCATTAGAAAGACTATGAGGATGCTGTGAGGGAGGTGTTGTGTTCTGGAGGCTATCTGGTTCAGACAGTGAGGTACTAGAATGAATGAAAGCAACTTCAGAGCTAACGCCAGAACAAAGAGGACCACCCAGGGTGCTCTCTGTGGACCACCAAATTATATTCCTCAACGCAGCTTAGTGATGGTTCAATGGACATTACAGTAACATGATGTACTGAGTATATTTCATTTGCTTGAGTAATACAGTTTATAAAAGGAATATCTGCATTATCTGTCAATATAAGTTGCTTTTTCTTCACAACTCTTAAGCTACAGTTCTTCACTACTCTTAAGCTTTCTTC
Organism: Tenualosa thibaudeaui; assembly: GCA_027481765.1. Taxonomy (NCBI): domain Eukaryota; kingdom Metazoa; phylum Chordata; class Actinopteri; order Clupeiformes; family Clupeidae; genus Tenualosa; species Tenualosa thibaudeaui. Next base: position 2,035,481 of record JAIFZK010000039.1, on the reverse strand, counting down.
CTCACAGAGGAAGGAAAGTTATTGGCTCATTCACTGGACATATTAAAACACACTGGAAATTTACTTTTTATTTTATTTTATTTTATTTGTTTATTAATCAGTTATTAAACAGTTTTTTGTATATGTATATATATATTTTTTTGGTTTTTTTTGCTGGGGGCTGTCAGGTCCAAATGTATTATGATGACAACCAATGACATGCGTCAATGAGTTTTAGAAAAAACAAAAAGCATTGACATTTGTCCTTACCTACATCTGGTGTTTCCCATTAACCAAATAGGGGGAGAAAAAGATGGCCACTGGTCAGTGAGAGGGCCCTGATCATTCATTTAAAATAAGAATGCAAAAATCAAGGGTCCTACCAACTATATAGGATGTATATTTTTAATGCAACTGCCAAGGACGGTGCAAGACTAAACTATCTTAGCTTCAAGCTCAATAAATAAAGCAAAACTGTCTTTACAGGACTCTCTGAGTTCATTACATTCAAGGAAGATGACGACCCTGCCGTGCATAGTCCCCGGGCACCTTGGTCTCTTAGCATCACACCCTGTGTAACTGAAATCTAATAGCTAATAAATGCAATTAACAAACAAGCTGTTTCTGGCGGTCTCCAATGTGAGTTAACGATATTTCCAGTAAAATAGACATCATTCTTTCTTTTGGCAAGTTCCCTGCACACTAAGCTGCATCTCGTAGGTATTAAGTGGTACACTTAGGCAAAGATTGTTGTGACATGCCAAAATATTAGCTCATGGCAGCTAACAAACTCTTGCCCAAAGCTGACGAAGAGTTAGGACACAGCAAGTGGAGTGGATGTGGTTAATTTTCCCCATCAAATGGTCGGATGTAAGAATCAGTGCAAGAGGCTGGATTCAAAGGTTCATCTGTTTTTGTTTGTATTTTGTTTTGAAATTGCTATGTCAACCAGACAGCCACCTACCTGCCAGCCGTGCCCCCATCCACAGAGTCCTGACTGCCAGTCTCGCTTGGTGTGCTCACTTTGGAGGGAGACATGGGGGTCGGCACTACACAGAGTAAACGCAAACAGCTGATGATCAGAGGAAGCAAAACAGGTAAGATGAAAGCTATTTTAAGGTATTATTGGGACAGTGAGTGGGATAACTTATGTCAAATTATTGCATTTCACATTTACCTATTTCACCCTTTTTGCATAAATTATATTTGCCACACTAATGAGTAGTCATTGACAGTCTGACTGTAGTCTGATGACTGGATGAGAACTAGTTAAAGTGAACAGTTACCAGCTGGATTACTGCACACCAGCTCATGACTCATCATTATCATTATACTGCACACCACTTCATGACTCATTATCATTATACTATTATATGTCATATCATGGTCCTTACTATATTTACCACATTATTATTATCATCATCATCATTATTATTGTTATAAGTATTTAATGATATATAACTTGGGGATGTTATGGTACAACCTCGCCAAAAAAAGATATTCATAGATAAACATAAATACATACAGGCCCAGCAAAAAACATGCAGACCACCCATGTAACCGTCCAATATGTCATTACAATATGTTGCCACTAGGTGTCGCTATTATTGGAAAGCTACAGTGGCATCAGCAGATGCCAAAAAGGTCCAATCAGAGAACATCCCTCCACCTCCTGATCTCAGTCCCATGAGTCCACATGAAACCTTAAACAAATGCACATTTTTACATGCACGATTTGGAATTCTCAGAGTTATGACTTATTGATATGACTTGTTTGGGGAACAGAACTACTTAATGTGTGCATAAAATGCAGCAAAAGGTAAATTTTGGGAGAATATGCATAAGGAAGGGTTAAAGGGGTTATCCGGAGTGAATTAACCCGTGGCCTGGCCTGTTGTTTAATGTTGCCTGGTGCTGTTGGTAGGCATGAGAACGACAGAATTTGGTGCAACGTAGACTAAATGGCAAAATGGCAGCCATAGCTAACTGATGAGGGCAGGGAGGGCAGTTTTGTTTCTTTGCCCCCATCAGTTAGCTTTAGCTTCCAATTTGCAAATTTGCTTTACATTGTACCAAATGCTGGCATTCTTATACCTATCGACAGTCCTTGACTGCCTCAAAGAATAGGGATATGGGCTGATTGACTCCGGATTTTTCCTTTAAGATCCACCTGGGGAAGCTGTACCTGCCGTAGTGTCAGTGTCTCCCATCATTCCCCACACCCACTACACCAACATTCTCTCCCTTATATGTCCAGTCCACCCTACTCCATCCATTAAATGCAAAATGCTAATGGTAGGAAAAATAATGAATATATTTGACACAACATAGACCGAATAGTGAACTGAAAGCTAACACTAACTGAATGGGGCCACATTCAGTTAATTTTAGCAGTTGGTTTGCTATTCAGCCTATGATTCATCAATTATTTTTTGTTCTTTTGCCTACAGATAGCACAACAACAGGGCTATGGATTGATTCATAACAGATTTTTCCTTTAAATATATCAGTTAAAACAGGAGATGTACCCAAAGGGGGCTCAGGAGAGATGCCAATGCTCTGCAGTAAAGCTTCTGTCTCTCTGCGCTTGCGGTCCAGATCTGAGTCCACTGGGGCCACTTCTGCCTTCTGTTGGGTCTCCGACTGTACATGCATACATACACATACACGCACACGCACACACACACACACACACACACACACACACACACACACACATGTCAAGCATACACAACCATTAGCATACTTATAAACATAAACAGACACACATAAACTTGCAAACACCCCCATACAAGTACAGAAACTCATTAAAAACAGGAAGATAGACAGACAAGTGCAGATGACTGGACACAAACGAGAAGAAACACAGACAGGCATGTTAGCACAGACACATACACATACATATAACACACAAGCAACCCACGCAAACACATGCACTCAGTAAAACACCAACACACACACACACATCAATGCAAACACAGTTAAATACACATGTAGGTATTCAAGGACAAATTGTTACTTACATACTGTACATGCATGCATATACATCACTAGACCCCATACCTGTTGATAACCTTGATAATGAAATATCAATAGAACGGGTAGGGCATATGACTGATATGTGTGAACATGCATGAGCATACAGAAATATAACAGCCGGTTGAACACGCGCACACACACACACACATGCACGCACAGACAAACACTTCATAATCACACAAAAGCACACAAGCTCATTAAAACAACAGGAAGGTATACAGACATGCACACTTGCGCGCGCACACACACACACACACTTTGCATAAGCGCATGATACCAGTATAACATACTGGCAGATACACACCACAATATGTAACCCCTGCTGTCATTAAAACACAAACAGGATGGTAGACAGACTGGCACACATGTGCACACACACACTCTCTAAATAATACACACACTCACACTATTCAGCTAAAGACACACACACACACACACAAACACAGCACAAAAGATTCTTGCTAAACGTTCTTCACATTCACATTCCCCAAGTGTACTCTCTCGAGCCTGACCTCTTCAGCTGCGTGTAACTGCCATGAGGACCCTTGTCTCACCTCTTTCTTTTTCCTCTCTTCCTCCTTCCTCTTCTTCTCCTCCCTGATTTGAGCCAAGCGCTGCTTCTTGCGCTCCAGCTCTGCTTTCAGGTCACTTTTGTCAGCCATTTTGTCCGGCTACTTTTGAGAAAGAGGGCATGAGACAACAAGAGTTTGCTTTTTACTAGACCATCTCACACCTGTCTTGCATAAGACCAACTAAAGGAACACTTTATGCATAAGGAAAACAACTGAAATATGACACGCTGTGCTCCTAATCCCACTATTTAGCATTTTCCATTTGGAGTTCCAGTACAGTAACATCCCAAAGCTAAGAGGCTTGGTGTGCTTGAGAAAGATGTTAGCAGCTTTAAGAAGGTAGTCACAGTCAATAGCTGCCTATCACTGACCAGTGTACTGTGAGTTATCATGCTGGAGAAAAGATGAAAACAGACACAAAGGTTTGTATAGGATCATATGATCCTATACAATTTAGGTGGACGCAAAGTCCTTTTCAAAATATATTGTGAAGATATGTTGTGGATTTGCTTAAAGACACAAAACTTCTGAATGCACAGAAAATTGAGAACAAAAAAGAAGACATGATCATGTAAGACAGAAACAAAACTTTATTAAAGTAAATGACAGAATAACATCACACATAAATTACACATAATACAAAAAAATACAATTATGACAGAGGGAAGGAAAGGGTGTGTGTGTGTGTGTGTTTATATTATTTCTGTGAATCCTTTAGCAAAGCAGAATGATTTGTCACGCAAGCACATTTGAATTGGATTCAGAGAGAGAGAGGGAGAGAAAGAAAGAGACAGGGAGAGAAGCATAGGTGCCTCACTCCAAATTAACAATAAAACAATAAAATATTCAACATATTCTCCACTGCTCTGCACAAGTAAATTCTCCCCAGAGCAATGAAAATGCGGTGGTGTGAATCATTAAACTGGGTCATAATCCTTTAGGCTAAACCTAACGTCACCGATGCCTTTTTTTTTGGCCTTTTGCTCAATGCTAAAAGCCCATCAGCTCATTTTGAGGGTGATATGTCTCAGACCCGGGTCTGTCAATCATTCTGGCCAAAACTGACAGAAATTCTTCATGCTTAGAGAAATTGTTAGCCATAGCTCTGACTTGACAACACCAGACCTAGTCCTCAAAACATAAATGTTAGGCTACCAAACGTATGCTACTGTGACAATACGAGCATAAAAGTCTGAAGACCCAGGTGACAATATGAATAGTGGCATTTCATAAAAGCAATCGACTTACAAATAGCAAGCTAATTGCTAACTAGCAGTTGACAAGTCCTTATGAAATGAACATGACGTCATGTTTGAATTGTAAGCTCTTTTCACACAGAATGCAACATTGTCTCACAAAATAACACAGCGTTACAATGTGGCATATGAACATGTGAAATAAATGTCCTGGTTGCGCTACGTCAGCAGAAAGCCTGTCATACCTGAGGAGTCCCTCCGGATGTGCCCTTCTGCAAAGATGCTGTATCACGCTGCCCAAGACTACCGCGCTTCCTCTGTACACGCGATACTATTAGGACATTATAACAGCGGATTGTCTAAACATAATGTCAGCCTAACCTTGTCTGTTGACGTTATGCACACCAACGCGGCGTGGAGGTAATAGCCTATTCTATGCAATTAAGGAATGCAACCTACATCTCTGGAAGACGGAGTATGCCAACCACTGGCAAATGATGCTAACCTTGCGAGCCTTCTGCCTGGATGGTAGAAAAACCCACCTTCCCGTCAACACATGCTGTCAAATGATAATTCCAAACTCGTTACAATGCTGCCATCTACTGGATTTTGTGGTGATTACATGTTTTGAGACTTTGGGACCAGGAAAATAGCATGTCCTTATGAGTGGTGTAGTTAATTTCAAGGCATCTGTCTATCATAATGTTACCTGTGAGAAAGTGTGACAAAAGACCAAAAAAAAAAGGTTGGCTTATAGGCGTCTATATAGGTGCTACAGTAGAGTAGGTGCTTGGACTAGGATTATTCTAAGGGCTTGGCACTGACAGGGAGCCCTAAAAAGCATTTTACAGTACTATTATAATCAATGTTTGGGGGCCCAAAAATGATTTTCTGTCACAGGGCCCAGCATTTCTAGCACGCCTGATTAAGGATGGATAAATTACAACCTTTATCTCTGATTATCCCTATTGCAGTCCTTAATCCCTAATTGCTGTTTGAACATCCTTGTTGAGCTGAAGAGTCAGTTCATCTGCCCTAGTGTCCTATCAACTGATTAACAGGACTTGCAATGGACTAGTGGACTACAGTAGTATGGCCTAAGTTTATAGTCTGTGATTACCGGTACATCTGCACGTGATTTTGGACAACGATGATGAGCACATGATGGCATATAATTAAATGGTGCATTTTGAGCATAGGGTAGCCTCAATGAACATTGAGAGAAAGCCTATTGTGATAAGTGCCATGCGTGTAGCCTAGACACACCCTTGACGTAGCATGTAGTTCTGCTCAGCGGACAGGCCTACGTCCAGCCACGCAACATTGGAGGCTTAGTGGATCTGCCATTGGTCTTACACAGGTTTGGTAAGACCAATCACAAAGATCTATCTTTGAGTGTCGCTGGGCGGGCCTAGCGCGAAAATGACAGGGCTGTGACGGTGCAAATATGAACAAGGAATAGTGGTCGTTTGAAATGGTTTGGCATTGACTTTGGAAGAGTTCGACTTGGGCTTTTCTTTGAAAGTTGAGCAGAAAAAGGTACCCAAGTCATTTGTTTCAGACAAAGGCGTATTTTCTGTTTCGCTCTGATTGGTCGTATCCAGTTTGAAAGACAACCGCTAATTGATTCCTTAGGATTGAGCTCGGTCTATCAGTCGTGGCCAGACTATACATTTTGATGTTATGGTCTGGCCTGTCAGACTACCATGCATGGAGATGGGTTAGAAATCGACCATGATGCGCTATCAAAAGTGGCCTATAGAGGGTAGCATGTTAACGGGGTAGGCTACACTATGAAGTGTAAACAGCTCATCAGTGTTTTTCAATACAGTAGGTAAGTTCCGTCGATAAAAATGAAAAAAAAATTCCCAATCAGCAGTGGAGAGCCTGTATAAAACAATGTTGTCACCAATTAGTATAATTGCCCTCAGTCACAAAATGTAAATAATTTTGCTATTTTTATTTGCTGTCGGAATCCGCGGGATCTTGGAGAACTACATGAATATGCGCATTGTTTCTTGATTTGTTCTTTTTGTGCTATATTTTATCAACACTTCCGAGACCCTCGTCCACGACCTATGCTCTATATTTCTTCTGCGCATGTGCACACACACATTTTGCTATACGTTGTGAAGGGTATAGCCTGTAGTAGCATCGCTGAAATGCATTTGGTCACTGACACCCTTTTAAAAGATTTAGCAAAACAAGACCGCGCGTTCCAGGCAAGACCGCAAGTTTCCATGTAATAGGGTCGCAAGGCATTGCACTTTCCTCCCAGTAGTTTCGCTCTGTGCAAGTCAATTGATTAAAGCGAATGTCACGCTGGACTCCAGAAGAAAAACATCAAGGGACCAGGGGAGGAAGTGCTTGTGTCAATGGACGGCACATAACAGTGTTTCATGAAAATATAGGAAAGGCTAATATGTGCGGAAGGAGGTGAATTTTCAGATGAAGATTCCGGTAACGTGAAGTCTTTTTCTCTTGCTAAAGCATTGATCAAGGATTATTATATTTCTGCCTTTTCCTTCCCGCAAATTTCATTGCAGCGACAGGCATCTGTCCCCAGATTCAAGGTTATTTGGAAGTTAAAGTAACTTAGAATCAAAATGAAGTTTGCACAACTTTTACTGAATAGCGCAAAGTCTAATTTACCAAAGCAAGTGGACCGCTTTTCCAAGTTTTCCCCTTCACCGCTATCGATGAAGCAGTTCATTGACTTCGGTAAGTTTCAGTAGAGCAGCATGTATTTGATGTCATTTGTGGACATATTGTATCTTCCAAATTATGGACAACCCTTTTTTGACATATAGGCCGTCATGTGGCTTAAATGTCCAATGTGGCTACCATTCTTTGCATTAACTTTTGATCAACAAGTAGGCTAATGGTCCGAAACATTTGCACACTTCATTAAAGTGACATGTTACACTAAATTGAAGAAGGTATTGTTTTTTAATTTGGTCACGACTATAATCCACAGATTTAGAGGTAGCTCAGTATGGCAACATTGTTTACCAAAGTCGCTGTGCTTTCTCTGCCTTGCAGGGTCCGCCAACGCCTGCGAGAAGACCTCCTTTGTGTTTCTGCGCCAGGAGCTTCCTGTTAGACTAGCAAATATAATGAAAGAGATAGACTTTCTCCCAGACAAGCTCCTTCGCACCCCATCCTTACAACTGCTCCAGAGCTGGTTAGTGTTGACAACCATTTTTTCCCTCAAGCCATAACTGTACTGTATGTTTTTATCCCTGCCTTAAACATGGCATCTTAGAAAGGTCAGTTACACAAGTGCATTTTTGCCCCAGTCTGTCTCTGTCTAGCAGGATATCCCCATTCAACCATTCTCAGTGTTTGTGGTTGTTATAATGACGTAATGAGTATAAGTTATTGATCATTAATGACCATTTATTTGAGTTTTTGAGTATTTATTATGCTAATATTGCACCAACACTAAGTGGAATGGATGTTATACACATGCCAATAGGGACACACAACTTTGAATTGTTCATGTAAAATAGTGCCATACTTGACTTACGTGATGTTGGATGTGCAATACCCAATGGTCTGGAGGGGCATCAAAGAGGCAGTGTTCCCAAAACTAAAGCATGGCATCTCTACCTCATCATGACACAAAGTAGATTAAATCATCCCCCCGAAACCAAATTACCCGATGGCCTTGGTATTTTTTTTTATTTTTTTTATTTTTGCAGAATCCTGCATGCCAAAATAAGAAACAACCAGAAAACACAGGAACAAAAAAATTACAATGTGTGAATACAAGAGTCTTGGTCAAAGGCAAGTGTTGTTTGTCAAGCATGCGGGTCAGAAGTTTGAGGAGTCTTACATAATAGTCTGCAGGCCTATATTTTGGCAGACGAGAACAACAGTCTTACAGACTCAGGCAAAGACCTCATCAACCTCAGTATAGTACTATTTGACCTTTGAACTTTGATATGTTGTCTGTATCGTCTAGGTGAAAGCACCTCCTTTTTATAACCCCGTGTTATTGAACTGCATGTCAAACACTATGGACAATTATAGCAAGGAACTAAACACGCCTTTCTCTTGAAATGTGTTACAATTTGAAACAGAATTGAACAAGATTTGTATTTTTTTGCAGCTTACACTAGGTTGCAATCTTCAGCAGTTACTGCTGGCACACACAAATGTTTATTAGTTTAAAAAAGATTACTAGTTCAGTCTTTCTTGTAATGTTCCAGAGACACAACTACAGTCAGATTTACATTAAAGTTACAGACTTACATTACAGTGATTTACAGTCAGACTTACTAACTGTACATAATTTCAGACATGAGTCAGATTCACAGTCTAACAGCTGTAGCCAGGTTTAAACTCACCCAAGCCATGCTGACACAACTAGCCTGATGTTTTTTGATTGCTAGGTCTCAAGGTCAAGTCAGAAGGTGTTGAATAACTGTACTCAGTGACTTTTCCTCATATCTTCAAATTACATTGTAACTGCTACACTAACATTTGCCAGCCTTGTCAGTGACAAGAGACAGAGGCTAAAGATATCTTAGCTTGTTAAGGAAAATGTCTTTATTAGCATTAATGTGAAAAGCATTTATTGTTGTTTTTGTTTGTGATTTGCATGATCCAGTCATAACGGAGGCTCAAATAATGGTTGGTGGTTTGTTGGAGAAGAATTGAGATGATGTGACACAAATACAGGGCTGTAAAGTAGATGTACTGACATATCGCACATCTTAGTTATTTATAAGTCAAGTATAGTCAGGGGGGAAACATTTTGATTTTACTTGACTGTCAACATTTTTTAGCTTGGTAACAAAGTGGTAATAATCAGAAAAGCAGGAGCTGTTTTCCATGTTCTTCGGCTCCGCACTGTATTCCTTAACTGGACTATAAAAAATAAAATAAAAATATTCTGCTGTATAAAATGATTCATTTACAGGCAGGCCAGGCACCTAAAATAAAAGTATTTCTTTGCTTATTTAACTTGTTCCGTGTTTCAGGTCATCGCTAGAGAAAAACAATTACAATGACATGATCATTTGTGTTGGGAGTGGATGATATCTGATGGTCATGACCTAATCACGATTTCTAAAATTAGGACAGATTTCAGCTTTCCCAATAAACCACCTTTTCCCAAACATGAGTAAAATATTATTTTATGTTGACTATATAATCTCTCTCACCAAATAGCATTTTTAGACTCCCATAAATTGGTATATATCTTAAAATAATCTAAAAAATACTGTGTGATGATTGGAAAACACAAAAGCGGCAGTTTGATATACAGTATGTGTGACTGTCAATATTTTCTCATAATGAGAACAATACACTACAATCTGCAGGTAACGTCCACCTTATGTCTCAACGTCCTTATGTTTACATCAGAGATTCTGCTCCATTCATTTCATAAGATGGCCTAAACACTATCCTTTTGTCTCTCTCAGAAAGTAGTTTGCGTTCTTTGTGGGGATCCTGATTAATTGCACTTTTACAATGGTGATCTCTGCTCCCTGTACTGTGGTTGATCCTTTGCCTGTGTGTTGTCTGTCCAAACACTACCCTGTCACTGCAATCCAAACCATTTATGTAATTCTGCACTCTGCCTTTATCAGCGTAGCCTTCTATTTTTGTAACCTGGCTGGGTTTCAGGTTAGCTGCAGCCTAGAAAAAATTGTTTTGTGGGTATAATCTTGTGGAAAACTCCACAGAAGGTTCAAAGCAATACATTGGTCATTGGTTCAAAGCAGTCATGATTTGTTTCTGATTTGCAGTGAAGTGCAGAGTAGAGTGCACTGATGGGAATCAAATTCAAATAAACAACAAAATTGTTTGTTTTTTGTTGTTGTTTTTTGTTATTTAATTGTTTGTTCATTTTCTGCAGGTATGCACAGAGTCTCATGGAATTAGTGGACTTCCTAGAAAAAGATCCTAATGACAAAAAAGTCCTGAAAAAGTGAGTATAACCATTATGGCTCATCACTCGGTTTTGCACCTGAAATGGTGCACAGAACCTTAGCCTCCGCCCACTTCACTTATTCATTTAGATTTCAATTAGATTGTATTGTTTTATTAGAAACCCACACACCAGTGATAAACTCAGCCGCTGTTGGCTATCGATTACGATTGAGGTCTATTTTGTCAGAGCCATTCAAGAAATCCATTGTTGATTCCACAGGCTGCTATGAAGTTTGTTATGTGCAAATAAAAGGCAAATGAAAAAAAATGGAGGTCAGTCTGGCAGTGGTCAATATCAGACTGAACAAAATAAAGAAATTGTGTTGTGTTTTAAAGAAATGGTGTCGTGTTTTAGACTTACCTGACCTTTGACTTAATTTGTCTTTTTGCTTTTAATATTATTGCTACCAAATGAAATTGTCAAATTCGAAATAATGTCAGAGCGACTAATGTCGGAGGGCCTCAGACCATAAGGAGAGTAAGACTGAGGCTGATTCTTTGTGGAAAAAGGAAAATTCTTTTTTTTAATCTAAGCAATGTGATTATATCTTGCCTCCATTGGAGTTGGAGAATTTCCCCTTCACTTGCCTTGCTCGCTGATGGCCCTCACTCAAGTAGTCCTAGTAGAAGTAACATAACCCACAAGAGGCATCTTGTGCACCAGAGATGACTGACTTCATTTTCGTACTAATGCTGTTTTACCCTGGTTAACTCCCAAAAGTGAGCATATAGTCCCATGAGCATGTTTCACCTTTGTTAACTCCCAAAAAAGGGCACATAGTCCTGTGAGTCCTGTGAGCATGTTTCACCCTTGTCCTTGTTAACTCCTTTATTGGGCGCATAGTCCCGTGAGCATGCTTTACCCTTATGAACTCACAAAGTGTGCTCATGCTGTAGTGCCATGAGCATGCCGTATGCCAGGTGCCTGCATTCAGGTGGTTGTTGTTAGCATCGACCACAAGACAGATGGACTACTGAGATATCCCACTGTAGGAATTCATAGACAGTTGTTCATGGTTTGAATTGTTACATGTTTAATACATGACTGTCATCTGTTTGACAGTGGATTGTTAATGGAACATTTTGTCTAATTTCATGACCGAGACGTATTGACAATATTGTCTGTTTTTTCTCAGATTCACTGAAACGCTTGTCAGTGTACGTAATCGACACAACAACGTGATGCCCACCATGGCCCAGGGTGTGCTGGAGTACAAGGAAGCCTTTGGTGTCGACCCAGTGACCAATCAGAATGTCCAGTATTTCTTGGACCGCTTTTACATGAGCCGCATCTCCACCCGCATGCTTATGAACCAGCACAGTGAGTTGGCCGCACTGAGTACCCGCTGTACAGAGTCAGACTACATGTTGTCCTCGCAAAGGCAGAGGAAGATTGATTACTTGAGGATACATAGATTATATGGTTATTTGGTTATATTTGTATATATTGTTTAGAAGTTTGTAGTTTGGATATATTGCTGTACCTATACTGCTTCTCTGTGCATCTGTGGGCTGTTCCGAACGACATCTCACTATACTTTGTATAGTGACAATAAAAAGACTTCTTCTTCTTCTTACAGTATGCAGAGCATACATGCACAAAGATTCTGACATACATGTGGTTTTCTTGTTAACAGCACTCATATTTGATGGAAGCACCAACCCAGCCCACCCTAAACATATTGGCAGCATCGATCCCAACTGTGATGTAGTGGAAGTAATAAAAGGTAATGATTCATGTAGCTTCCAGTTTACAGATGGAAGGTCAAAGAGTGTTGTGGATTTTGTGTGAAGATAAGAGAAAAGACGCTAAGATGGCTACTGTACGTAATTCAGCGCACTTCACTGAAGTGACGTCAGAAGTTAAAATAAGTGTGTCATGTCGAGTAGATCATATAAAGTTAGCTTGAGGCAACAACGAATGGGCTGATCTCTGTCCATTCATTTTATTTGATCTGGATTTTTGATCTTGTGACTGGTATTTCATATGTTGATATAATGATGTCTCATACAGAAAAGTGGCTTGTGTGTGCTACTTACGCAGTTCTTGTGGTTACCTGCAGAATAACGTACCTGTGTGTCTGTGTGTTTACCCTTCTGTTGCCATGGCTGCCAGATGCCTACGAGACTTCCAAGATGCTGTGCGAACAGTACTACTTGACCTCCCCCGAAATGGAGATCAAGCAAGTGAACTGTGAGAGACTCTTCTCAGTCAAATCTTTCAGTTCAGTCTGTCTTTGTATGCTGTGTGCATGGTGAGTGTGGTGCTGTCGGACCAGATTAACGTAATACATCGCACACCGACTGTCCTCTGTTCGTGTTTATGTGATCCAGGCGTTTACTGTACGTAGAGAAGGGGCTTTCATTTCGCTTGTGTTTACCTTCTGCATGTTTGTGGAGAAGCTGTAGGTCGTGCTGGGAAACCCCACACTTAGGCCTACTGCTGCAGTGCAGACGTCAGGCACATTTTGGAGTGTTTGTGGGTATAGACACACACACGCATGGCGTGGGCGTTGGAGAATGCCACATTTCACATAGGCATGGAATCTGACCATCCACAGCACTTGGAGTCTGCAATTATGTTGGTTTATCCAATTGCATGTAAAAGAGTCTGCTCCCTGTCAGCATGAGTTGAGCTGTCAGAGGGAACATTTCTGGCAATAACTCTTCAAGTTTCAGTGTTTGGTTTGCTGCTTCTACGTCTGTTTAGAATGGCATGGTCACATTGAACTCTTTATAGCAACATTATTTTAGCAACATCATTTTTGCCTGTGATGTGAAATGCTATACGGCACCTGGCTACAGTTTTAATTGCATCTAAGCAATACAAACAAAATGGATAAACCACTTGTTGATGATGTGTGTGTGGGGGGGTAAGGTTTCTGGCATTTCACAACAGGCTTGTATTGTTTGGTCTTATGCATGCCTGTCCACATGTTGATACTCTGACTGTTTACGTAATAGCATGTGAGATAAATAGCTATAACTGCCTACATTTGGTTCCATTAAGTCTGAATCCTGCCATGCACTGTGCAGATGCCATATAGTTTTATAGATACACTTCTACAACCAAACGGAATTTACACTATGCCGTGGGTTGTGGCCGCACCCTGTATCAAATGCCATAGAGTACACAGTGATCACAAGTCACACAGAGTCACATACCTTGCCATCCTTATCTCTACTGCATAAACAGCTAACCTCAGTCACTTTGTGTAGATTCTGATAGAGACACAGCACAAACTAAAGCTCCCATTTGCAATTGCTATTACCTTATCTTGTTTGTGAAGTTGATCCGATTTTATTTCTCCTTGTTTTCCAGCTAAAACCTCTGAAGGACCTCTGCATATTGTCTATGTTCCCTCCCATCTGTACCACATGCTTTTTGAACTCTTTAAGGTACAGTGTGTATTAGTAATGTACTTTGGGGTTAAACTAAAGTCATGTTTTTGGCTACAATAAGCTAGAAAGCCTGCTCTAGTGTTTGTATTGGCTGTATGCCATGTTATTCACTTTTTAAATGCGATCAGGGCCTTTCACCACAATCTTAGCCCCAGGCATGTCTCATCTTTGTCAAATAAATCATTGTTATCAAATGTAGTTATCTGTTTTTAATGTCTTTTTTTACAGAATGCCATGCGGGCAACTGTGGAGACTCATGAAAACAGTGTAACTCTCCCCCCCGTCAAAGTCAGAGTGTCACTTGGGAGTGAGGACTTGACGATAAAAGTGAGTTATCTGCCTGGGGTCTGTTTCCCAAAAGCATAGTTGCTAACTAAGTTAGCAATGTTGGTTGCAATGCAATAGCCCATTGCCAACCAACATGGTTGCTAACTTGTTAGCAACTAACTTGTTAGCAACTATGCTTTTGGGAAACGAACACCTGGGCTGGTGCTTTAGTGCAACTATGTGAACGTATTTATTTACTGCCATTTTTGTAGCTAATTTATAGTTGCAATTAATATACAGTATGTATTTGCATTACAATATGTTTATTTTAATATCATGTCTTCTTGTGTTATAACTATGTAGTCTTTCAGAGGCATAATTTATGCTAGCCCTGTAACCTTACATACTTAAACAAAGTAAATATTTTCCTAAACAAACAGACAGTTATTACCAAGGCAGCCTGTTTTGTATGCCAATCTGTTTAGACCTGAGACATTAGCACATCAGTTGTGAGGACCATAAATGTTGTATGTGCTGTTGTTAGATGACAGACAGAGGTGGTGGTGTTCCACTGAGGAAGATTGAGCGCCTCTTCAGTTACATGTACACCACGGCACCAAGTCCTGTAATAGACAATGCTCGCAACGCTCCTTTGGTAAGCAATATGGCTATCACTATTTTCTACCATCAACTTTTTTTCTGGTCAATAGGTTACTTCACTATGATTTAGAGAGTTTATTTTGAAGAATTATTTATTAAGTTGTGTTTGTTTGTCAGGTCTGTCAGGTCTGTCAGGTGGGTCAGGTTAATTGTTTGCCTTAGCACTGATACTATATAATGTGAGCCAAGATATTTAGCAATGTTTAACAACCAGTTATTCCTAAGTAAACAGGTTTGTAAATTATCAGGTTTACAGTGGAAGTGATGAGCACAGTTACTCATTCACTCATCCAGGGTTTCAACTGTTTCTCTGTAGGCAGGATTCGGCTACGGGCTTCCCATTTCACGTCTCTACGCCAAGTACTTCCAGGGGGATCTGCAACTCTACTCCATGGAAGGATATGGCACATCTGCAGTCATATACCTGAAGGTAACACTATCATAGAGTTATATGTTAAACTCTATATATTTATAAAGAAACTAGACATATTTCTGACGGACTTATTCTTCAGAAATGTGGGCTGACCCTTCTATGAATCAAGCTGAGGTAGCTTATTTTAGGGTTCTGCCTAATTTAGGAATTACATCATTCAGGTTCCTTATGTTCTGAATCTAATCTTGAGTAAGAGTTTAATTAAGCCATGTGACCTGCTGAAAGAGAGCCTTGTCCTATCTGGAGAAGAAAATGCAGTGTTGCTCTGTGTTTGATTCCCAGGCCTTATCCTCAGAGTCTGTTGAAAGGCTCCCCGTCTTCAACAAATCTGCACTCAGGCATTACCAGTCGAGCATAGAGGCTGATGACTGGTGCATCCCCAGCAAGGAACCCAAGAAACTGGGGAAGTATGAGTTCAGCGTGTAAAAGTGCACAGATGGCCATGTGACCACATGTGATGATGCAAGACAGCAAGGGAATGGATTCACTCTTCTCTTCCCACCCCTCAATCTTAGAACCTAAGCAAGCTGTGGACTGTGGATGCAGTGCAATGTGGAGACATTGCTGTCTCACTGCATAGTTTTCCGTATGACCCATCATGGATGGGGTATCGCATGCATTATTATAAGTGTGTCAGGATGCAGTTTTGACGGATATAAGACAATTTCGTTTGGAAATCTTAGGAGATAGGTGTTTAATAGGAGTTTATTAGTTTAACCTTTTAATTTTTATCTAATTACTTTTTATCTAATTAGCTCTGACTAACAATTAATTTTAACACTATAATCATCAACTGAGTTCAGAAAATAAGCTTGGTTTTGCCTGATAAGACATAGGTGTACATATAACCTCAGTCATTTCAGATACTTGAGAATCAGTATTTTCAATGCAAAGATGTATCACTGGATTTTGCAGCAGTGATATGATATTGTTGTACTGCAAAATACAACCTGTCACTGTGTTGATAATTATGGTGCTGGACACATTTCAGAAACCTCCTCTGCCTTTACTTCATGAGCATTGACCACAACAGACCTGTATATGCATATCACTGCAATGCAATGCACATGCAATGTCCCAAATCAAAGTAACAAATGAAACAGGAGTTTTGAAGACAGACCTCAAGGTGTTAGCAGAAGGTTCAAACTAGGAGATTTATAAACATGGCTATATTTCACAACACAAAGGCTGTAAGGTATTGTAAAAGAGTACCGTTAGTCAGTAATATCAACAGTAACCAGTGAATTGCACAAAGGAAGCACATGAAAAAGTAGAGAGAGAAAGAAAAAAGAAGTAGTGGTATCGGTTAAGTGTCTGATGTATTTATTTTGTGCATGTATCAGAATGTCATGTAAGGAGCCAAATGTCCAAGTAGTTAAATTGACCTACTTAAATAAATGTGTAAACAATAATTAGAGCCAGTATAGAATTTTCACATTTTTGGCTGATCATGGAGCAGTCCACAGTCACAAAGGTCAGCATAATAAAAAACAAAACAAAAAACCTTGTATGGAAATGCTTATGCAGTTGTACTTTAACAAAAGTTCTGCCTTTTGTCTATATTAACTATAATACGACTGTAATTTCAGTAAAAACTCAACTTACAGTAAAAACTGTGTCCGGAAAAGAGTGGCTGGAGCCTGAAAGCTTTAGGAGAATATTGCACAGACCTCTGCATACAAGGGGATTGATAGTTTAGAAATTGAAATTGTAAGTTTAGGGGTTCTCAAAATTGAGTATTCTTTGTATAGACCCAATGACCATTTGTATTTCCAAGACACTCCATTTTGTATTTAGTTTAATTTGGCACTATAAATTATCTGCATTGAGCTTTTTTCTCAAGCTAAAAAGTTACATGAATGAGACTTTTTTTGTAAAACTACAGCCACAATATGCAATATCTACTAATGAAACAAGAGATTTGAAAACAAACCTCCATGCCAGTCTCCTGTCCTGTGTCAGACATTTTTGGATGGTGTTAATACCCAAGGGCTCTCTGAGTGCTGCGTTTGCTGGACTTCCTGAGTAATTCAAATCAGATGATTACAGTGAAATAGAGTATAAAGTAGGAGAGCGTCTATCTCATGACACTCAAATTGGCCAGTGAGTCTGGTATGGTAAAGCTTATTGGATCATATTCACATTAACACATACTTTTGAATGTTTTTAAACAAACTAAACAATTACCTTGCGTGTATTTTCTAGCCAACACCAGCATCATGTTGCCAATGTGAAACGTCTGTCAGTGAGAGTCTGTCAATATGTTTGTACTTTCACCAAAAGACTGTTTGCTTTCCTTTTGTCTGCTAGCATGTGTTTCCCAAACCCCAGCCAGGGTGTGGGCATGACAGCTAAGTACAGTTATTCATTTGCCAATCTTGCCAAGGCAATTAGAATCGAATGCATCTTCAGCCCATGCCAACGCAATGCAAATAATACCTGTTGTTCAATTCTAGTTTCATTCTCTATGTGAGGGACCTTGAATAATGATCGCAGTCCTTTTGTGAAGTATATTCTGTAAAGAGATATTCTGTGTGAACATATCAGCTGTGTATTGATTGCTGCAGGCATTTTACATCAGAGGGGGCTTTTAATGATCTGCTCAAAGAACAATGTAAGGGTTTGAGGCAATTGTTTTGATGGAAAAACTATGCTGGTGTGCAAAACACATCTGGGACTTTGACATTAATTCTGTATATTTTCCACAAGTTTATTAACCTTTTGCCTGAAATATACAGTAGATGTTTGTAGCAAAGTCAGTGCAATTAATAATGAACAGTTCAAGTTTAGACAGGAAGGTCTCCAAAATGCTATTGTTTAGTTTTTACATTTGTCTTTTTAGTATAGTAATTGTATAGTAATAGTAATATAGTAATAGTATAGCAATGTTTTATTCCTCTATTTTGTATGATCTCAGGTTTTAGAGGGTAAACCATCTCTGTTGCACTTGTGTTTTTTTTTTTTTTCACTCCAATGATTACTGTGTCTGTGTGCTTGTATGTAGCCTACTGTTCATTTGCCTGGTCAAAGAAATGAAACAGTTGACTTTTATTCAGTACTCCTCAAGGGAAATACAGAATTGCTGCTTTTGAGTGACTCATTAAAATTCAGCTGCTTGAAGCCTGTCCCTTGTTGTGTTTTCTTTGAACTTATTACCAAAAACATCTTTTTTGTTTAACTTCTGTCTCATTTTGTTTGGGCTATTCAGCCTTATTATAACCTGGCTCTATTTATGGGTCTCATGTAGTCAGTGATGTATTCAGTGAGATTGTGTGCATCATGTTAACTGTTGAAATCTCTGAGATGTGCTACATAACGTTATCAGTATATCATTAGATCATATGAGGTCAAATGAGACATGTTTATTTCTACTGACCAGTCCAGGAGTAGTCAGAATTAGTGTTCTTTTTTATATTACTGCACAAGATGACTATGTAGTGCCTTGGTAAAACCAATTTCAGATTTGATTATTTATTTCTTTCAGGAAAAGCAGGAGGGGAGAAGGCTCCTGGATTATTTATCAACCATTTGTAAACACCAAGCCACAGCAGTGTAACACTGATGCTGTTTTAGGAATGAGTAGGGGGGGGGCACATTGATCAGAATAACAATGCACAACAACTGCAATGTAAAGAAAATAATGTTCCTGTGGAAGTGACTCGCTCATACAAAAGCCTCCCTTGGTTTCAGTCCTAAACCCTTGTTGGTATTGTGGACTGAAAGACCCTTTTTGCATCCATTTGCAAAGCGGACCCTGGAACTGAATTGTTTTTAAGTGTATAATGGGTTCTGTGCACAGTAGACGTAAAGTCCCAGAGAGATGGTCACTCTTTTCCGGTGAACGTCTATTTTTGTGAAATACTGTAGGCTAGATTGATATTGCACATAAGTATTAGTTGTGTAGTGTAGTTATGCTAGTAAGCCAAACAAATAAGCTCTTGACAGTTCAGGATTCATTTTGTAGTTTGCTGGTAGCTATAGTGTCATTACACAATTGTTTACCAACATAGAAGCTAAATAAAACAGTGACCGTCCTGATCAAAAGTCCTTCTGGGACTTTATGTCTGGTGTGCACAGAGCCCATTTGCTCTCCTTGCTGTTGAGGGCCTTTTACCCCATTCACTGCTCTGTGACCTCTTGTTTGTTCTCAGCACGCGGGTGAGAGCTGTTTCTGGCTCTGTGTCAACGTCTATTCTTGGCCACTGGCCAACAGGCACAGAACATACAGTTCTTTCTTGCTGTCATTTGTCTGGCACTCTCTACTGTGTGGTGAAGTCCACACACACACACACACACACACAGACACACACACACACACACACACACACACACACACACAGACACAGTCACAATGACACCTGAGCCCAACACTCACAAAACACTCCTCTATTTAAAGATCTATAAACACGGGCTGACCCATCACTCATCTCCACAATGTCTCACTTTTTTTAATCCAAGTCTATTTCCCTGAATGGAGGCTCCCAAGCCTTTAGTCCACAGGAGCAGTGCTGGTCCTTTTTTGCACTGGTGTACCACACACGTCTTTTCTGGGCAACATGAATGTAAAAACTGAGCATTAGAAAAACAAAATTAATGGAGCGACTGAGGACATACAAGGCAATCAACTTTTTAGTTTAGTAATTTTTGTGATCTATCAGAATTTTAGGTTCGCTATGCTGTGCCATGTGTCCTTTCCCAAACACTGTCACCAGGGATGGTCAGTCCAGTATAATTAGGTTGGCATCATCATCAAAGCAGTTAAAGTTATTCATCTTTCTCTCATTTATCATCTATACTCACAGAGTTTAGCCACAATTCAAGATTTACCAGCCATCAGAAATAGGGCCAATTACTCACCTGTCACAAGTCCCTGTCAGAGGGCTGCAACCAGGGTTAGTAATGACTGCAATGGTCTATCTTTTATTTAGTTATTTTCTATGGATTTCCAATAGAATATATAAATACATTAATCAAGTTATGTAAGTTAAGCACTTTGTCCTCTTTGCTCATTATCTCCCCATCAGATAGATATGGCTCCTGGAGAGTCCATGTTTATCAGATACAATCAAGGTCTGAACCAGGACTTGCATGCTGGGTTAGGTACAGCCTGATCTTCCTTATGTTGAACAGAGAAAAGCGGCATGACCGAGCTACAGAGGCAACATGATCAGCAAAGGTCAGCTGGTCATCAATCATAATACCCAGTTTTTTTGCAACCTTGATTGGAGCGACAGATAGGGCATCTATCCTGATGCTTATGTAATGTATGGTTTGCTTGGCTGGAAGGACTAGCAGTTCAGTTTTGAAGAGGTTTAAATAAAGGTGATGTTCTTTCATCCATGCAGATATGTCAGAAAGACAGTCAGAGATTGGACCAAGTGAGGTGGTATTTTACTCTCTTATACTAGTATAATGACATGTAAGACAATCTTGAGTCTTGAATGAGCAATTGGCCAGATAAGTACAATTAACAAATTGAAGCTATACAATGCTTCGTGACACTTCAAATCGTAAAGGCTTTTAAAATAACATTCTAATGCTTTATAAGTACAGCTGTGAATAAGTACAGCTGTGAATTAATTAAGTTATTAACACTATTGGCATTAGTTATAAGACTTTATGAATGTATTACGATCCTTTATATATGTGTTTATTATGCTTTATGAATACGAGAAAGTGTTACCTAAAACCACATAGTGCATGTCCTGGATGGCTGCTGTGAATATCTGTCTCTAATATTATCATATTAGAATTAATCTAAAGATAATAAAAGTCCACCTCCAGACATTCTCTGTATAAACATTACACTGGGCATTACGCGAGTGCAGTGCTAGATCTGGCCTATGAAGTGGGCTAACGTAATTGTTGTTACCACTACACCACATCAGGTTCAAGTGCTTAAGGCATTAATTTAATTAACGAGACAAAGCGTCACAGCATGCTATCCTTTCACTGAGAAAGTTCTTGGGAGACAAGCTTGTCAGGAACACTCACAAGTTTCAAGTGAATGGCTTTCACCTCTTCATATTACCTGTAATTTAAGATACATTTAGGAGCAATTATTATTTCTGAATGACAAAAACACAAAGAGAAGGCACTCAGGAATAATTTCAACCCCCAAGATCTCAAGACCTCTAGAAGGAGGAAGAGTAAAAGAAAGAATGAAAGTAAGGCAGACAGACAGAAAGACAGAGAGAAAGAAAGAAAGAAAGCAGACAGAGGCTTCCATTAGCTTTGTGTAGAGTCCTCATTATGCAAAATAAAATGGTGCTACCTTCCACCTGCAGGAAGACGAGATGCGGAAACAAGCCTTTGCAAGTGCACTCTGCCATCTCCTGACAGAAAGGCAACTAATAGCCAAGTCACCTCTATTGAATGTGTGCTGTTTGCCGCATGGTTTCCAAAGTGCTGCCATCCCAACTGCTGGTATTATCCTCTGCTCCTTGTGTGAAACTTTAAAACTCCATAGGGACTCATCTTAATCATCACTATCGCTATCACTAGCCCATATATTTGTAGCGCACATCGACGTTATGTCAGTATCATAACTGTCAGAGGAGTTTGACGTCTGATGTGAACCTAATGATGCAGAATCAAGAGATGGCTCTTAAAAAGACAAGAAATCATAAGATATAGGCATAGTTTTCTTTTTTTAATCCTGAACTTACAATTACATATTACATAATTATATATCAGCCAGCCAAATATTTTCTTTTTTCATTGACAATTAAGAAAACATTTGACAGACAGCTAATAATAACGTTATTGTGTGTATAATTATTATTTATAATTATTATTGTGCTTGTGCTTGCTCAGCAGCTAAGTGCTTTTACTGCATTGTGAGAAGGCATAGAAGGAGAAAGGACAGATTTACATTGTATATAAAAAACCTATCTCTGCATGCAGGTATGAGTCATCAGCGCCACTGGGAATACGTTTAATGCAGCTGGCTGAAGCTGTCCCTAAACAGTCTATTACTCCTTGGCACCGGCCCAGAAACATCCACAAGAGGATGTCTCTGAATGAGCCCCACTCTGAGGGTTACACCAGTAGACTCCTTTGATGCTGTGTATGCAGCAAGTCAAATGTTCTTTTAACATTCTCCTGAATGGTCACATGTCAGTACATGATTCCCTCTGGCTCCAGGAGGATGTACCGGGCCATGGCCGAGGGAATGGGGAGCTTGTGGACACCCCTGTGGCAGTGTCCCCCCAGGTGGGCGCGGACAACACAGCGAGCCAGGTGTGTCAGGGTGCGAGGAGTGTTGCAGCACACAGCAAACATGGAGTCATAGAACTCTTTGTGTTGCTGTCAGAGAAAATCAAAACACAAGTACTATAAAGCACTGGGCACATGTACTTAAAGGAAACATAGAATGGATGAATGGCGTATTGTGCCTTGTTCTCTGATGTTAAAAAGACTATGACTATGACTATGTTCAACTTATTTATAAAATATGAGCTCAAGTGCAATTTTGCAAGCCCAATTAAAACTTTATATTTAGGCTGGCCACTGAAATAGTCCTTTTAGCTAAATGGCACGCGCTTTGGTAACCACCACTGAATTACAATTATGTATAGTATAGTATAGTATAGTATAGTATAGTATAGTATAGTATAGTATAGTATAGTCCCGTGAGGGAATTTTGGTCTCTGTATTTATCCCAATTGTGAATTACACACAGCACACAGTGAACATACAGTGGGGTGAAGCATGCACTAACCCAGAGCAGTGGGCTACTTGCTACAGCAGTGAGAGGTTAGGTGCTTTGCTCAAGGCCACTCAGCCTTGCTTGTACTGGTTGGGGATTGAATGGGCTACACTTCGGTTTCAAGCCTAACCAGTAGGGCTTCAGTACAGCTGACCCCACACAGCTGCCTTGTGATATTTGACAACACATGTAGGCTTTGTTCTAGTTCTAGTGGCTATTTCTAAATTCAAGATTTTCATATGAAGGAGGACACAACCATGCCACATGTTTATGATGCTGCCATGTACAACCTATCCTTATTCATCAAAGCCAAGGCAACAATGGTTTTCCATTCAATGTCTCCTTTAAACACCTTGTTACATGTTGCCGAGTGCTGCCGGTAGGTATGAGAACGACAGCATTTGGTACAACATAGACAGATTAGCAAAACAACAGCCAACGCTAACTGATGAGGACAAGAAAGTTTAATTTTGTTCCTGTGCCCCCATCAGTTAGTGTTAGCTGCCAGTTCCCAAAGTCAGTCTACGCTGTACCAAATGCTGTTGTTCTTATAACTACCAACAGCACTCGGCAGCCTCAAAGAACAGGGATATGGGCTGATTGACTTTGGATTTATCCTTTAAGCATACTGCAGCCTGGCACAAATAAGAATATAATAAGCCTTCAAGCTGTTACAAGCAAGTCTTGTTAACAATTACACTCTGAATAAGCTACAATTTAAATTATGGGGAAATTGCAAAAGTTGGGCTTTGAGCAAAAATAAACTACATATAACCTTTTTTATTTTTATATAATTTCTTTTTTTTTAATCCTGAACTTACAATTACATATTAATTATTACATAATTATATATCAGCCAGAGTAAATATTTTCTTTTTTCATTGACAATTAAGAAAACATTTGACAGACAGCTAATAATAACATTATTGTGAGTATAATTATTATTTTTATTATTATTATTTGCAACTTTTGGAAATTGCAAAAATAAACTACATGTAAATGTAATTTAAATACATGGCTAAATCAAGTAGATAATTTCATACTATCACCAAGGTCCAATCAGAAAGAGTTGGGACAATGGTCCTTTATCTTATAATAATCAAGGTAACTAAATATAGTAGTTCATGTTTAACACACACCACTTGTTTCCCTGCTTTTAAATCAGTGCACTGTGTGTTAACATCATTGTGTCTTACTCTGTGGAATAGAGTAAGCTGTTTTGTTGAAAAAATAAAAGATTTTATGTTGAGGCTAAAACACCACACTAAGGTACAGTAAGGACATGGCATGATATCTACCTTATAAGATTCATCACTGATAGCTGTTCTCCACTTATTGGTGGCTTTGATGTGTTCGTAGGAGTTCACCATGACCTCCACCGCTCTGGGGAAATCGTGGCAGGCCTGCAGGACCTACTTAAAAAAACAGAAACCAAACACAGGCTGTGTAAGGGCACAGACATTTGACTGCAACTCACTATTAAAGACAGATTTCCCCTTTCTTCATGTGTCTGTACAAACGTGTACCAAGAGCCAGTGCATTTGCAAGAGTGTGTTAGAATCCACTGTCACTGGACTGAGGGATGCCATCCATCCTCTTCACCCGTCTCTCCAATAAATAACCGCAGTATGTGGTGCTGTGTGTGTATACTCCTTTATAACATTAGTGACCATCCCAACTAATACAAAAAAGGGGTGGAAAATTTTGAGGTAATTTCTCTTTCAGACAAAACAACATTTTTGTGTTTGTTTAGATTTCACGTCTTGGGCAACTTGACTTCACTCCCATTCAAATTAGTGTGAAATACTGAAGAAATTTTAAGTAATTTCCACTTGCCTTTGGTCTGGCTGTCAGACTTACCATGAGATAGAGTCCCACTTTCTGAAAATAATTCAGTACACGACAGCAGAGAAAAAGTACACACTTCCCATACTCAAGTAGAAGTATAGATACTTATGTAAAAAAGACAGTAAGCACTGACTTGACTTATTTACTCAAGTAAAAGTGAAAAGTACAGGCTCTGAAATGCACTTAAAGTAAATAAGTATAAAACGTACTCTAGTCTGTTTAAAGGACTGTTTTGACAGTTGTTTTTGGTAAAGGAAGCATACTGTAGCTTACAGTACTCCAAATGAAACACTGTAAACACCTTAACTATTATTTCACTCAATTGAGAAATTCTATTATTGTCTCATCCATGTTGGAGTGAAAATAAGTGTAACTTCCCTCAAATGCAAAGGTAACTATCCTGTTTTGAAAATATGAGAAGTAGAAAGTCCAGATATTTTTGTTCAAATGTAGTGGGGTAAAAGCCAAAGCTGTCTGAAAAATAAATACTCCAGTAAAGTACAGATACCTGAAAATTCTACTTAAGTACAGTACTTTGTACTGAATTGTTACTTCCCATCTCTGCATTAAAGGCTTGCACCCACATGTTGTTCTTGTTCCTTTCTGTGTACATGAACCGCATGATCTCTTGGGAAACATACACCTGGCAGAAATCCATCCTTACCAGAGGGAACATGAGGGCTGACGTGTTTACCTTGTGGAACTGTGGCGGGTAGATTCTGGCCCCACCATGGTTGAGCAAGAGCTGATAGCAGAGCTCCGGAATAGAGGATGGCCGCACCTGAGTGACTTTGAGCAGGTACTGGATTGGCGCGCAACCGTTGATGTCCATAGCCCTGGCGTCAGCCCCTGCACTTAACAACATTTCTATTAGCGTATAGTCAGCGTTCCAGGCCGCCTTGTGCAGCGCGGTTTTATTATCTTCTTCCTGTAAGTTCGGGTTGGCCCCGTTGTCGAGAAGCATGCGGCACACAAGGTGATGGTCAGGACTGAAGAGCTGCTCGCGTTGGCAGAAGGCCCAGTAAGTTGCTGTGATAAGTGGTGTCTCTAGGCGCGAGTTGCCGACGTCGACATCTGCGCCATGGGCCAGGTACAATGCGGTTAGCTCGGGAACGCCAAAGCGAGCCGCAGTGTGCAATGGTGTGTCCTCGTCACTGTTTTGGCTTGCCATGTTCACCTCGGCACCTGTTGAGAGAAATGTTATATGCTACGCTGAAGTCTTTGATACAGATTTTTAGATAACAACAACAAAAAAATGGTTATTTTTAATGGGTTGGATTCATAATATTTCTGATATAACATTCTCTATCTTTAAATTGAAAGCCATACCTATCTCATTTGGCCTGGTATGAGCCTACACTGAGATAATTTACATAATTAAAACAAATATATCAGATAATTTCTCTGGTCTGTGGGATCTTCCTACACAGTGATGTATTCTGGATGTATACAGCTTCTCCATGAAACCTAGATGAGCACCTGAAGTTTGTAAGAGATCTTGATCATGTCATAGTCATGTCATTGATCATGTCATGGTCATGACCATTTTTTAAGGACATGCTCCTCTAGATGGAGCATGTCCTCATGTGTTTCTTTGCCTGTGACCCCCCGACCTTTAAGAATGAGGTGCTTGGCACAGTCCACCGACTCCCTCGTGATGCAGTAGTGCAGAGCAGTGTGGCCGCTCAGCGACAGCCTGTTTATCCGGGCCCCATGGTTCAGTAGGAGCGCTACGCCGTCAGGGTGTGAGACCTCACAGGCCACGTGCAGCGGCGTCTTGCCATTGGGCATGCGGTTGATGGCTGCGCCCCTCTCCAGCAGGACTAAGGCACACTCCAAGGAGTTATACATCATGCACACGTGGATGCCCATCGCCCACGATGACTCCAGCTTGTAACCAGGCAGCCAGTAGCCTATAGGACACATAACAAAGGTCAACCTGAGGTTGTAGAGGTCAGGACTTTACTGACTATTAAAAAATTCAGAGATGCTTAGGATTCCTTTGATTTATCTAGGGTCACACTTACACATTGTAGAATAACACTGTTAAATGTAGTGTGCCAAACTAAGCAATGAAGAAAGTATAACTACACAAATACATAGTATTTGCAACTCATGGACCATACTGGACATGACTTACTGTAGAGAATACCAGTGCTGTGTAATGAAATACTTACAATATAACAATGAAATGTGAAGCCTTCCCAGATTTGTTGTACTGTACCACACAAGACCTCATAAGGAATCTGTGATTGTTTAAAACAGCCAATTTTTCTGCAGATTTGTCCAGGCCAAACAGTAGCTACTCTGTGCCTGACCTGACAGACACTGTCACTTTGAGGGTAACTCCTATGAACCGGGCTAGTACAACACAGAAGCCTGTGCAGTAAATTATGCTATTTATATGCACACATGGCCAGGGATTTGGGGGCAATAAAAACCTTATGCAAAATCTGTCATAACTACAGAATATGCAATGCAATGCACCCATGCAAATGTACTGATTGACAGTCTCATTGGTCATATCGAAAGTGACCACTGCCTCAAGCGTCACCTCAGTGCAAAGCAAACCCTGGCAAATGTTACCTTGCTTATAAGAGGCCAGTACCATGTCCCTGTCCTCCACCTCAAACACAGTGTCTATGTCTATGTTGGTGGTGTGGAGGATCCTCTTCACCTCCTCTGTGTTATTCTGCTGCAGAGCTTGCAGGAAGCTGGCCTTCAGTCGCCGGGCGGCCTCCTCTCTAGACACCCTCAGCTCCTCCATGGACGCTTGTTTGGGGACTCCTCCTCCAGTCAATGCGTCATCATGGGAAAAAATAAGTCCCATTGCATGGCAGACGCTTTGTAATGATGTCAAACACACACACACACACACACGTGGTCTGTCTCTGTCACACACACACACACACTGCACAAACTCTGAGCGAGTCTCTCAGAGCCTTGGGCACGTGAAAGGTGGTTCGGAGAGTGACTTTCACCCCGTAGTAAAATTAGGGTAGTTATTTATAGCCCTGAGAGGGGGAAGTGCACAGACATTGCAGTCATATGAGAGGCTCCTATACATAAGTAAGCAGGGGATTCTACTACATACAGCTATACACTTGCAGTCATATAGAGGGATGATGGCAACTGACCCAGATTCGTAGTAAACAATTCTGTACACATGATTGTGGGTCACAGATGCTTGGCATTAGCACATATTTAAATCCCAGTGTGTTTTAGTGCCCTATGGCAATGCATCCTAAATGTTTATCCAGTTGTAAGTTGAGTAAATCTATTTAATAGTCAGTTGAAGAAAGGCACTTTGCTGACTTGGTAGCACACCTATATCAAGAAGGAGTACCTTGATCACATAATTGAAAAGGTTTTGTTGATCATTGAAATAAAAAGATATATTATAATACATACCATATGCCGTTTCTAAATATTATATGTGAACTTGTTAACCCCACAGACAAAGACAACACACACAAAAAACACAGATTCAAGTCTTGTTTCTGAAATGAAGTTTCATTGTATTTCTTTGACTGCAATGTCATCTGGAGGAGGTGTATATACACAGCGACATAAGGCAGCAGCCTCACAAGGGGTGGGGTGGGGTGGGTGGGGCTTGTGGCTGGAGCTCCGCCTCTTGTTCATCAAACAGAAAAACAAGGGAGGAGAGTGGACATGGCTTTGGAGCACAGCCAGGACAAACATGGCACCCAGGATTCCTTCATGCAGATGAGACAACGGAGAAACCATACCGCTCAGCAGACCGTCCTGTCTCGCGGTCTTTACAGTTGTGCAACATGCTATTAGGCGCACGGCCTGTCTCCACACATACTTCCCACTGAGTCATAGGAAATAATTACTCCATCAAGGAAAACAACAACAAGAAACAAGCAAAATCCAAAAAATGGGAGAAATAATAGACAAACAAGATTAAGATCGATGATTACACAACAGCATCGGGTACAGTGTGTGTGACAGATATAGCTGCCATTTTGATGCTTTAGTTATGTAAAGGGGTGCAAAAAAGAGAGAACTGTCAAATAAAAGACATGCCTACTGCTTTGTACAGTGTTGTAAATCTGGGCATCACAGGCCATTACGTGACCCTCAGTTTAAACCCTGCTCAGTTCCGCTGATTATCCCCACGACTAGAAACATTCATGGACGACAGCGAGCCACAGGCCAGATTCATCTCACCAGTTCATGGCCATAAACATACAAACCCACACATATTCACACATCTCAGGTGTGCAGTAGAAAAGAACACAAGTGGCTTTTACATGGAAGGGACAGTATTGCTGTAAACTTCACGTGGAGTAGAAAAAGAGTGAAGGAACACCAAGGTTAGCACTCTACTAATGTTCCTCTCCCTCTGTGACGTACATAGTGCTAGGTGCTAGAGATTCACATGTAGGCTTAGTACAACCAAGGTCTTCCTGGGTCTCTCACTGTTAGCTTAAGGAAGATGGAGTCACAGTTTTAGACTGAGGAAAGGTGCACTTGACTAGCCTTTCCTACTGTAATCACAGAGAACATTTTTCATCTCACACTGTGGTTTATATCAAACCTTTTTCCAACTTTCATAGCTAATCATCACTATGAACTATGTACTGAAAATATCAACAATTAAATCTTTTTTTGGCATTCAGTATAACATAATCATTACAGAGCCATAACATTAAATACTTTAATAACTAATAAACTGACTTTAAATCTAAAATCATAAATCTAAAATAAATTACTGACAGTAATAAATAGCCTAATAATTGAGATTTGAGCCTTTGGAGGGACTAGTGTACTAGTATCACAAAAACAGCAGCTCTCTGATTAGGTTTGTCTACCACAGATGCAGTGAAGTATGGAAATGCCATACAGTAAACACCCTACAGATGAGCAATCAGCGACTGATTTTGTTTTGAAATGACCTCTTTGATTTTTACTCAAAAGTGCAGCTAATATATAAAACAACTAGAAATATATACCACCAATTTCAAACCTCTGGATCATTGATTAAAAAGTGACAATGGATGATTTAGTATTTCTTGAAAGGTAAAAAGGGGGACTGCATTTTACATGTACCCATTATGCATAATACAGTATATTTGAATATATTGTAGTATATGTACACATTAATAAACTATAGTTTACAATAGATGAACAATGCCAGTTATAGGTCATTCCAGTGTGTAGAATATCTGTATTAAAAAAATCTTGTCTTTTATTTTCTTTCTTTGAATGTGTTCTATACTATCTGTGTAATATCTGTGTATGTCACCGTAAGAGCCTTGCGATGTGAGTGACATGAAACAAAGCACAACAATGTTAATGAGGAGATGGATTATTTTCTAAATTAACCTTGTTGTGTCGGATTAACAAGTGTGTAATGCTATGAGGACTATATACACATACACACACACACACACACACACACACACACACACGTGTTCTGTAAGTAGTAAGTGCACATTTGTGGACTGCTCTGTATGGGGAGAACACTAGGAGCAACCTATGAGCGTGGTCAAACGCTCTGAGGGACATGGGGAGGTTCAAGTAAAATCTCTATAGTAGATCTTTTCACTTTTTTTTTCTTTAAAAAAAGGCAGCACTTGGGTCTAACAGAGTTTGAGACACATCGGGGGCAATGGTAGGTAGGCAGGTAGCAATGGAGTTGAAGCAGCACAGGTCATTCATGGAAGGGTTTTTTTTTTCTTTCTGAAGTTTGTGTTGTTATTGTCCTTAAAGATCTGTATTTTGTGTACTGAAGTCCAGCTTGGTGCATCCACAGTTTCCTTAGCAGTGGAACTTGGAGCGGAGGAGCTAGCCAGGTGCATTTAGTGGGGGTTGTTCACATACATCAACAACTTTGAACTTTCTATGAGGAATGAGGCAGAGAGGGATCCTCCAGCACTGAACCATGGTTTGCAAAATCAACTGTTCTCGTGGCCCCTTAGGTGCACCATCGACATTCAGGTGTCCTTGCAAGACCAGTCCTTAGTGAGCAGACTTGGAATCAAGTGTGACAAGGTCTCCAGTTCAAATTGGTGAAGCAGCAAATCCAGCCTCCACCTCAGACACATTAAATCAATGTTAGATGAATGGCTTCAATCAATAGACACACGTCGTGGTCCACCAGTCTGCTATTACTAAAAGCTATGCGTGCTCTGTACAAAAAAACCTCACTGAGGACTTCAGAAAACCATTAGTCAGCACAAGATATATACCTGTGTTTCAGTAGAAAATGGCACGTTAGACATTATTTATACATATTGTATAATATTGTACAGTATATATTAAGTTTTTTTCTCCGTATATGTACACAGTCAGTTTGTCTAAAAGGTGCTTGAGATGAAACTAATAGACAACTGGTACAGGTAGATTTCAAGCTGATATGGAGATGAAGTTGGTTTTTTTTTCCAAACAGGTGCCCTATAAATAAATATATATTAATTTAAAATGTAAAATAAATTAGAGAAATCTTTTTCAACATGGTTGCAAGCGCTACATGAGAAGACTAATAAAAAAAATGGAGTCCTGATTCTGTTTTTTTTCTCATTTAGATAGGTGGCAGTTCGCTAGCAACTACAGTATTCTGCAATGAGCATCTGGCTTTATCATCCAGACAAGGAAGCCCTGTTTAGTGTGTACAAGCACCCCCAGAAATCGATGCCTCCAACTGGGGGGAAGGTGAAGCTAGTGTTTGGTGCGTGAGAGGACAATGGAGAAATTGGTCCACTTCACAAGTTACCGTTCCAGTTCAGCTTTCCCCCATTTGCGACTGTTGGTGGATCGTTCTTCTGTCCCTAACCGTCTAAGTCAGCCCCCCAAAACATGGACAAAGAGTCCTAATCAAAGATCCAGTTGCAGGAGAGAGTTACCAGGCATTTTCTCCTCAATTCTTCCTTGCTGCATGTCAGAGGTGCTGTTAGTCTGTGGCGCCCCCTGGTGTATCAGACGAGCTCCTGCTGGCCTTGCGGCCCTGCTTCTGTAGCTGCTCCAGCTCCTTCTTACGCAGCTTCTCTCGCTGTTTCTCCAGCTTCTCACGATTGCGCCGGGCTTTCTCCATCATGGCCTTCAGGTCCTTCAGCTTCTTCTTGATCAGGCCTCGATCCAATGGAGATTCCACACCCAGATCCTGCGAGGTGCAATCGCACAGAAAGAGACAAATCAGCTTAGGTGGGAAAATTCAAACATGCTCTAGACAACACACAGACACCTAAACACACAATTGCCTACACACACAATCACCTACACACACACACACACACACACACACACACACAGCCACAGACACACACACACACAGAAATGCAAGCTTTCACTCAGCAGAAGCAAGTGGGTTAGTGAGACCAGGCATCTTTACCAGCCAAACTTTACCTTTAGGGCGGCACTGTCCAGTTGCAACAGCTGTTCTCCGTCCACGTTCTTGGCAGTGAATTCTGGGATGTATTTCTCCAGGCCCAGGCCCGTGAGCCAGCGGCCCACCTGCTGGCAGCTCCACTCAGGGACGCGCTGGTTCTGCCAGTGGTGTTGCTTTGGCGGCTGCCCATCATCCAGAACCTTCCGATATGGACAGGAAGGAACGTCAGTAAACCCCAGAAAAACATTCTGAGGTTGAAGCTGGGTTTTATATGACAGGGGGCAAATTAAAATATCAAATACTTCTGCAGTTGTAGTACGTATGTGTGCATTCTCAATTAATGCTTTTCTAATTATCAATAATTAATAGTTAATACATAGTACTACTGTGTTGTACCGTATCATACTGTATCATCTGTGAGAATCAAATGAACTGACATGAAAAACTATTAAATACCATCATTAACAATGACCAATCACACTGTTAGCTGTTCAGTTCAAGATTCAAGATAGCTTTCATTACATCTCACTGTACTGGTATAAGAGAGTACAATTCTTGTGTTTTTGCTCCTCAAAAAAACAAATAATAAATAGTTATACGCTGAACAAGCATTTTGAGGAAGGGTGTAAAGGAATAAACACTCATGGAGCTGTCAAGACTGTACAACTGTACACCACCAACCAAGCCCCGCCAATAGAGTCTCACCTCGTCATCGATCATGTCAAGACTCTGTGTGTACGCAGCATGAAAAGAGGAATAGGAAGGAGAAGCTTGTTAGTGCAAACAAAACAAAACAAAACAAAAACACATAATGTTGTTAAGAAAACAAGGATCAGTTAACACACAAGACAGATAAGACACATAAGAGGATTCTGGAGGGGGTGCCAGCCAGGTGAGAACAGTGGTACAGGTGATGAGTGTGTGTGACTGAGAGAAATGAACAAATGTGTGACTCAGAGAAGTGTCTAGACTAGACTAGACTGGACTAGGCAATCACTGATTGGGGGAACATGAGAATGATTTAGTGGAGAGGTAAAACTGTGAAATGGCATGGTGACCATGATCATCCATCACCTTGCTGATGAGGAGTGTTAGCACAGAGAGATAAATACATTTCATGTGTGAAAAAAACTGACTGAGTGAAATATGAGTGAGGGAGGACGTGAGGCATAACAAAAGGGTGGAGCAGTGAGCTGCAGCTTGTGGGAAAATAAAGAGGTAAGTCTGAGTTCATCATGGAATGAATGAATGAACGAATGAATAAATGAATGAGTGAGTGACAGATGAATAAGCAACGATACGTGGCCCTTCTAATAGAATGGGAGGTTCTATTTTTGTTTCTGTGGTCTCTACCACTGACAAGACAAGGGACCAACATATACATATTTGAAACTGTGACAGTGCATGAGTGAATGGATAACAGTATGACAGATGGATGGTTAAATGGATGGATGGATGGATGGTGCACCCCCTCACCTCATCTGAGGACAACACAAGTGTGTGTGAGCGCCCAGAGAACCTGGGCTCTGCCAGCAGCCCACTGACCTCCAGTGAACCGCTGCTGCTCCCGCTGAGGTCATCATTAAGCGCTGAGCCCTGTGGGAACACAAAATAACAATAACAAATAAATAACAACATTCTCAGTGCATCTCCCAGCCATGACATGGCTTCTCATCCGAACAAACCTTCAAAGCAGTTATCAGCTTCAATTAGTACAATTCTGGATGGCAAAGAGCTCTGAAATAATGTTTGATTATAGCTGACAAGCCGTGACTACAGTAATTAGTTCTCTGATTGATGGTGTGTTTAAAAGTTTGTAGAGCTCAGATAACCAAAGGTGAAAAATAAAATAAAATAAAATTAAAATTAAATTAACCTTGCAAATTTGACAATGACAAAACAATAAATTATCAATGAACAGTAATTAACCAATCTAATTGTAATGTATTAATAACGTCACCACTAAGTTGCTGTGGGGTTATATTATGTGATTCAGATAACATGTGCTGACCAGAGGTGTGATTTCTTGTGCACTTCTCCACTACATCTGACAGACTGAATGTGTGTGCTGATAAGAACAAGGGAAAAGGGTACAGGCAAAAAAAAAAAAACGTGTGTTTGTGTGTGTGTGTGTGTGCATAAAGTGAGGACACATCTAAGCGGGGGTTTGCCTTTCAGTGGGTTGGTCTCAGGGGAGTGAGCTGTGCAGTAGTATCTGCCAGGGCACAGTGCCCGTCAAAGACCTAAGCTGGCGAGACTGGTTCTGCAGGGTGGCTCTTGTAAACACGCACTCTGGCTGTTTAAGCAGAGGCAAAACCAGAGGCGTCAGCATTTGTCATTGTTTGATGTCAGCACAGCTCTGAAATGCCTTTTCCTATGAGGATATAAACATAAACCTCCTTAAATTAACTAAATTAGAGGAACCAAGCAACAGAATTCAAAACCAGAGCCAAGCGTTTTTGCACACAGATACTCAAAATGAGCATTTATTTCTTACACAATCACCAATTTGTTTAGCTTACTAAACTGACAAATTAGTGTATTATTGCTACCAAAAAAAAAAATCTAGATCTGTGTAAAACAAGCTCTGACAATGAATGATTATGATCATGCTCTGGTGCTGACCTAGTGTTCAGTGATATTAATTTAACTGTATTCAGTGGAATAACAGCAGGGAAGTAGGAGAAGCTGTAGAAAACACATACAGCCCAGACAGAGATCAATGGACTGCACTAAATGTCCTACTTTGGATTTTAACCATCGCTGTATCACTGACTGACTGGATTATAAAAAAAAAATCCCCTTCTGTAGATGAAATCCATGGAGTGATTGGAAAGTGCTGATTCAGTGATTTGGTAATGTGCGTGTGTGGTTTGGTGGTGCTGACACTGATTGAAACGGCTGGTGAAAAACAGTGCTCTAAAATAAGCAATACAGTACCAACGAGTAGGTGGAGAAGGAGAAGAAATGGGGCCATGTGAAAAATGTCTGCTAAAGACACAAGGCATTAGATGAAACCCAAACCTCAGTGCCAACACTGAAATTTCAAACAACGGGAGTTAGAGGACTATAACTAATTCCAGTCTTCATTTTAGACTTTCATACAGATGACAATGCTGTCTTGATTGGGAGACTCATCAGGAGGGAAAGGCTTAATACGCAATGTAGCTCTACTGTATGCAACTGGTCATGTTACATCAGCCTTTTTTAGACTTAGCGATAGCTGTATCTCTAAATAAGACAATATTATTTCACACATGCAAACACACAGACATGCACACACTCACACCCACAAACACACACAGAAGCGTGAGACAGGAAATATGATCTGCTATCTATTTAATGCATGAGGTGAATGTATGCTATTAAATGTCTGTTTTGTGACATACCATTATACAAGTACATATCTTCTGAATTACAGTAGTTGAATGACAAAATATATTTAAATATAATAATGGAAAATTAGCTCAAGGATTTGTCTGCATATCTGCTAGGCCCATAACACCATAATATATCTGTATCTGTTTCTGTTCAAGTGTGTGTGTGTGTGTGTATGTGTGTGTGAGAATCTTAGACGCTGAGGGGTGGTGCAAGAGAAGATACTCCTACCTTGTTCTTTAGTTTCTCTGGACTGTTCTCCACTGAGCTGCAGAGAGTGTGTGTGAGAGAGAAAGAGAGAGAGAGAGAGAGGGAAGGAGACAGAAAGAGAGAGAGAGAGAACAGAATGTTCACCCGGAGCGACATGGAAACTCTTCAGCCACAACTCACAGATGTTTTTAATCAAAGTACAAGAGAATGCTGGGTATGTTTTAACAGCATCTACATTATGTCAAAGCAGCACAAGATACCAACTGGGCTCATATTAAAACAAAACACAACAAATTAAAAAGAAAAAAAAAAAAAACACACAACAGGATGTCATTAGCTAAAAAGACCCTGCAGGACGTCCCCAGCACTGAACTGCCATCAATACACACTAGCACAGTTTTTATGTAAACACTGTTTCTTACAGTAATACCAGCACTGCTGGAGCTTGATATCAGCCTGCTATTAGCCTGTCTGCTTATCCAAATCCCCTTACACTCAAGTCAATTCATTATTTTACACACAACCCCAAACCCTCTCTAAACACAAAAAGCTTTGGATGACAGCACTTCAGTGAGCAACCTCTCTCTCTCTCTCTCTCTCTCTCTCTCTCTCTCTCAGGGTCTTCACCTGTTTTGAAATGGAAGAAATGGGTGGCTGTTTACTGCACCTGTGTCCCCCTCATGTTGTCTGCTGTGTTTGTGCTTGTATTTGTGTTTATCGTTTGTGTTGTGGTTTTCTCTAGCCTGGTTTGGTCTGCAGCTGCTCTCTCCCTCCTGGCGGTAGTAACCCTGTCTATTTGGGTCTATTTGTGTCCCTGTCTGACTGACTGACTCTTAGTGAGGAGGGCGTTTCAGTGTCTGCCTTACAGCCAGCCAGCCATCTGACAGGAGAGAGAGAGAAAGAGGGAGAGAGAGGTTGAGCTCTGCCCTCCACGCTCCATTAGCTTTCTCCTAGCACAGTGACTGAAAACTACCAATTTTTCAAAAGTTTTTTTTTTTTTGCTTGTTTGTTTTGGTTTGTTTGTCGCTGTTGCCGAGCCAGAGCTTTTCCCGAGCAGCGAAGGGGCTTATTGACAGAAAGCTGCTCCCGGGGAGTTCAGCACTCCAGAGACGCTGCCTTTTCATCGTTGGCCTTAACAAAGAGCTGCTTTCCACGGAAGATGATGTTTATTCATGCCCCCATCACGCTCCTTGTTTGTGAACAGGGTGAGAGGATTTGGGTGGGAGGAAGAAGATGGTGGAGGGGTGGTGAGGTGCCTGGAAGGGGGGGATGGGGTGTTTCTGAGGCAATGCAGCTTGCTGAGTTACTCAGGCTGTACACATTGTGCAGCACACAGGCCACAGGCCACATGCCACAGGCCACATGCCACAGGCCACATGCCACAGGCCACATGCCGGTGTTGTGTAGGGTGACTGATGCCCACATCCTCCCTAACAGCTCTCTGCCTCTCAAGCCTAGGCGTTAGCAGAAGTTAACAATAACAGAATTATGGGGCTCATGTCTTTTGAAATGGTTAGAGTGGAGGACTAGCATAACGAGCCAGACTATAACATCGAAATGTATAGTCTGACCATGACTGATAGACCAAGCTCAATCCTAGGGGCTGAATCAGTGTTTGTCTTTTAAACTGGAATAGCGTTCTGACCAATCAGAGCAACATTGGCAAAACAGGAAATACGTCCATGTTTGAAACAAATGATTTGAGCACCTTTTCTGCATAACTTTCAAGAAAAGCTAAAGTCGAACACTTCCAAAGTCAATGTCGAAGCCAATTCAAATGACCGCCATTCCTTGGCCACTTAGTTCATTTGCACCATCACAGCCCTGTCATTATCATGCTAAGCCCACCCACCGACTCTCTACAAAGATAGATCATTGTGACTGGTCTTACCAAGCCTGTGTAAGACCAATGGTAGACCCACTAAGGCTCAAATGGTGCGTGGCTAGACATACCTACTGAGTATCTGCTACCGCAAGGGTTCGTTTAGATTTCTAAACTAGGGGAGGACATCTTACCTGTCTAGTCCTCTGCTCCCTTGCAGAGAAGACCTGAGCATCCATTGGAAAAAAAATATTAGAAGTTATAGTAGATAAAAAACTGTAGAATTTATTCTCATAAAATCGCAAAGTCAGTGTCCTTACCTCAAGTTAGGCTTGTCCTCTTGACTGAGGGAGGGACTGGAAACCACAGGGGATCCTACACAGAAGAAGATAAAGAGGAGGAGGGGGAAGGTGAGGAAGAGGAGGACAGTTGGACCTCATTATTTTATAGAACAGATTTTCAGGATGATGAGCATGTGGATGATGCAACCTAGGTGTAATCTTTTCCTCAAGGCTAAATTTACATTTTAATTTATCGAGCAGTTGCTTCTGTCCGAGCTGCATTACAGTATAGATGCATTATAAATCTTTTATGAGTATTTGTGCTTCCCTAAAAATGGAACGTACGCCCCAGCCCCCCCACTCCAGAAAAAAAGCTGGAGAGATATGAAAACAGTCCTGAAGTTTTGGTAAGCTAGCTTGTTGGCTTCTGCCTTCTCACTCCCATGAATTGCACATGTGGGTGCCACATATTGGTGGAGGTTGTAGTCAAGTTGCCTCTGTCAATATGAAGTCCTACATAAATGCAACATGTTGCTGTTGTTTTTTTGTTATTGTTTTTGCCATTTATCTCTGTGGATTTGAAAGATTAGCTCAATAACTCATATAACCCAACCATAAATATGGTGGTAGCAAAGTGACTGGAGCAGGGAACAGGGAGCTGTAGCAGAGAACCTGGCTAGCATGCTAAGTAATCTGGAAGTTGTGGATTCGAATCCTGTTGTGCCCTTGACACAAGGCACTTAACCCTAAGTTGCTCTAGGGAAGTCTGGCCCTGAACTAATTGATAGCTGACAAATGTAAGTAGCCTTGGATAAAAGTGTCTGCTTAATGTAAGCGCAAATAACCATGATTTGAGTTTAGGTAAGGAGTGCAGGTTCATGCATGTAGGGGTTTATGCTCCTGACACATGCACATGCATATGTGAATATATGATCGAGAGCATGTCTCTGTGTTGAGCTAACCTTCATTGTCCACTGCGCCATGAAGCCTCTGGTGAAGGGGGGAGGCCTCTACACTTCCTGGGGCTTTTGGGGTTCCGCTTTCCGAAGCCCCCGAATCTGAAAACGGCGAGCCTGTCCTCAGGGCTGTGGGCACGGAGGACAGCTTGCTCTGCATAGAACACGTACTTAAGAGTTACAAACTCTGTGAGCAAACACTTTCTCTTCTCCTTTTTTCGCCTTTTTTTTTCTAAAGCCATTTTTTCTTCAACCCTCTTGAATGGTACTGCTGAGTAAGAACAGTGCGGCTTAGAAGGAACGGCACATTCATTTGAAAAAGAAAAAATCCAGACTTTCCCAGCAATTACCTCTTTAAAGAAACAGAATAAGCTTTGACACCAGTGGAGATTAAACAGGGGCCACGGTGTGCCTGCGAAGCAATTAGTACATTACATAAAGGCTTTACATAAGAGAAAAGGATCACTCCAGCAGATTACCCTTTAGGAACATGCAATATTACCACAGGGAACAATCAGACTCATCCAAAAAGCTAGAAGGGACAATATGGCCTTGGCTGGAAATGCTCATGACAAAAAAAAACAATCAATGCAATTTTCTCCTCTTTTCATACATAGACTTGCCTCTCATCTTAACTCCATGACTGGGGTGTGTGTCTGTGTGTGTATATACAAATGCGTTTTTCTATACTCTCCTGTTTGTGTCTCTGTCATGTAGCCCACGTTTCCATGCCTGTCTTCAAGTGCCTTTCTGCCTACTTGTATGTGCTTAAACCTGTCCTTAAACCATGTGTGTGGGCATGTGTGTGTGTATATGTGTGTGAGTGTGTATATGTGTGAGTGAGTGAGAAAGTTTGTATGTGTGTGTGTGTGTGTGTGTGTATGTGTGTGTCTTTGCGTGTGTGTATGTATGTGTGTGTGTGAGAGAGCATGTGTGTGTGTGTGTGTGTGTGTGTGTATGTGTGAGAGAGTGTGTGTGTGTGTGTGTGTTTGTGTGTATGTGTGTGCAAGTGTGTCACCTGCTCACCTTCCTCTCCAGGCTGTCCTCTCTCTCTATGGAGCTGGTTCTGTCTTGGAGCAGGCCTCTAGTCACGCTGCCAGCGACAGATGACTGGCCACACCCTTTTCCAAGCTCTTCGTCCAGACATTCCGTCGTCAGACCACCCTGACTCACATCTGACCCTTGGGAGCGACATAAAAAAGGCAGAGTACAAAAGAAGTGCCATCAATACAGACTTTTTATCTGCAGAGAAACTAAAATGCTGCCATTCATCAAAGCCGCGAGGGACTTCTCCCCCGCTTTGATAGCACGGGTGAGGTGAAATCAGGCCTTATTAGCAATTGGCTGAGAGGGCTTTGCTGATAGCAGAAGATTCTGTGAACTCTGCCTGTCCCCGACTGTGCGTGGTAGCTGATAAATTTGCCTCATTCAGTCATAGCGTATCTGAGTCAGTGCGCCGTGACTGTCTGCTCTCATCAGAGTTATTATGCACCCCAGAATGGCCAGATTTACAAGGGCCAGTGCGTCCAAGTATGACTGTGTCTGCAGGAACGTAAGACTGGAGCACTAGTTCCTTCAAAAACAAAACAAAACTCTAAATGTTGCTGTTGCAAAGGATCCTGTTGTTGTGGTAACATGTTTGTTTTGTCTGAAACTGTTATGGCATAGGGTCAGACTGAAGTCACTGTGGGAAACAGAAAGCAGGTTTCTGTTCCTCAAAGAGCAACAGCAACATTTTCACACGTTCATCCAGCAAAACCAAAAAATCTATGCATTCTATTCATTTATGTGCTTCATTTATTTGTTCTACATTATGTTGAAATCAGAATGGATATATTTCATAGGTTTGTCATACACACAGCAAAAGCATAGCAAGCTTTAGATAGGCCTTTAACTCAGGAAAATCTTAAGACAGACAAAGACCTTGTGAAGGTCTTCATATTGTGTGAGTCACAGGTAACACAGACCCTGTGAAATGTACTGAGACAAGATACTTCCTGTAGCTGTGGAGGATCGAAATAGACTTTAATTAGCAATGGGAGTTGAGCTTGTGTTGCATTAAAGGCTGATTGCCATTTCATTGCCCAGGGCTGAAAGCTAAATAGAGAATGCTAAGATGCAAGTGAGTGATAGAGACACACAAGGCCACGGTGACAAAGTTGTCCTTGTCACAATGTGGGTAATTAGCTTTGTCTGGAACTTATTTATTTATTTATTATACTGTAATGGCTTCAGCATGGTATTTAGTGAAGAATAATGAATCAATGCGTGACGCAGACAGTGCCTTCACGCTTTGATTGGCCCCCGTTTCGAAGAGGCCAGTGAGGCAATGGCG
The DNA here is from genome assembly GCA_027481765.1 of Tenualosa thibaudeaui. Lineage (NCBI taxonomy): Eukaryota > Metazoa > Chordata > Actinopteri > Clupeiformes > Clupeidae > Tenualosa > Tenualosa thibaudeaui. The sequence goes on along the minus strand of JAIFZK010000039.1, from coordinate 1,994,095 downwards.
AGAGTCATAATAATTACAATAATACATCCATCATTCTGTGACATTGCCAAGGTGAGAGCCAAAATGGCGCCGTGAGTCACCAGTGACAAGCAACCCTCACCTGCCCCTGCCTCTGCCCTCGAGGGTAACTGCAGGGTAGCCAGCCTCTCCGACAGCTGGGCGCGGCTCTCAGCGCTGTTGTTGTTGTTGTTCACCTGGATGCCATTTTGCTTCATCAGTTGCATAAGCTCAGACTCCAGAGTGGTGATCTGCAAGAGGGCATATAAGGGTACTAAAAATGTCTGGGTTGTTATGGTAGATATTAACAGATCAAATACATCAGAATGCATAATGTGAACAAATGACAACTAGTGCCATCTGTTGGTAAAAAAAGTGCAACTGTTGTAGGTTTGACCTGCATGTTACAATATTAAATGGGTGAGTGACTCTGCCTGTAATTCACTGAGCTTTGGGGATACAGGCAGGCTGACTGCTGAAGTGAGGAGCGATTATTCATCTGAAGAGTGGGGAGAGGAGAGGGTGTGGGTGGCAGTGGGGAGGGGATATGACTGGGAGGGTTGGTTACCCGGACTTGCAGGCCCTGGATCTCGGCCAGATGAGCTTTCTCCACCTCCTCCAGCCTCTTCTTCTCCGCTTCCTCCCTCTGGGCATACTCCACTTCCCTGTCACAAACACAGCAGAGGACAGCGAGAGGATGAGTCTCCCTCCCTCTCTTTCTCTCTCGCTCTCTCTCTCACTGAGTGTATGTGTGAGTTTGCGCATCTTTCCCCTGGATGTACTATGCTTCCCTACACTTCACACACAGAGGAGGAGAACAAGTGTGTATGTGTGTGTGTGTGTGCGTGCGTGCGTGCGTGAGCATGCGCGTGAGCATGCATGCACGCTTGTATGTTTGTGTGTGTGTGTGTGTGTACTTGCATCTCCTCTCTGACAACAATCTCTGTCAAACTGAGCATAGGCAAGATGGGGACGCCAAAGGGAGAGTGATTCTGTGTGTGTGTGTGTGTGTGTGTGTGTGTGTGTGTGTGTGTGTGTGTGTGTGCATGTGCATGCTCCTATGTGAGAAGAGTCGTTGTGACAGGTTGAAACATTCCGGCAACGCTCTCTTGCATCAAAGCAGGAGAGAGAGGTCCTTGGCACGCACACACGCCTAGCTGAAAATAAAGACAGGCAAGGGAAAAAAAACTAAACACACACACACACACACACAGACAGATCCACCCTGAGCAGAGCATTGCTCTCAGGTGCTCTGGAAATATTCTCTTAGCTGGCTGAGGAAATAGGCTGTCTCCTTTGGATTGTGGGTGTTCACAAACTATGCGCGTTGTTGAGTGTATGGTTGTTTTAACTTGCAACTGTGTGTGTGTGTGAGAGAAAGACAGAGAGAGAGAGTGGTGTATATGTGTGAGAGTATTGTCCAACAGCATAGGGAAGCCCATGTTCTCACCAATTGACAGCTGTCTCTGCTGTTGCTGTGGCAGGGAACGTGGCCTCAAGGGCACTGACAATGAAAGGTGGTCAGGCAGCTGAGGGCCAAAGCCACTGTGAAAGTCTTGATCACAGAGATCCGCTCATGGCCACTTCTACTCTCAGCCACAGCTGAACCACCTTTGAGAGGATGTGCTCCATCACCACAGAAAGAGCTCTGAAACTACCCCTCTTGAAATTTAATCTGCACCACACCACCATCGAAAGTGCTTACAATTATTTGGATAAAAATATTTTTACATTTATTTAGTGACTTCTCAATGTATTAATGTTAATTGGCATTCTGTATGTAGGCTAAGGTGGTATGAAAAGTGCCCCAAATCATAACCTACGTGAGAACTTATGATACATTAGCCTCTTCCAGGTATCAAAGACTTGTCACAAGAGAGGAGACCTGTTCAGAATCAATACCACTGGTAGATAGATAGATAGATAGATAGATAGATAGATAGATAGATAGATAGATAGATAGATAGATAGATAGATAGATAGATAGATAGATAGATAGATACTTTATTTATCCTGAAAGAAATGACAAACACACAGAGACAATGAGAAGGGTCTGAATAAGATGGAGACACAAGCTGTTCAGAATAAATACCACTAATAATACTGAAAAGAGTGGCTAAGATGGAACTATGCTTAGAGCTGAGTGATAGAGCATGGCAACCATTTATGATTCTCCCTGAACTCTCAAGCATCGTTTGAGTGTTTTCTTGTTTTTTCCTATCTGCACTGGCTTATGGTGCTTCAGAAAATTAAGAACCAAATACATTGTCTGTCATCTGTGCAGACTTAGCTAGGGTCTGTATTTTGTCCTGATTCAGCTTGTAGCTGTATAGTTCATGGCCGTATGGTTGTCAGCTCAGTATCTGTGCTCAATACAACTCTGCTGTTCACTCATGGAATGCCATGGGACATGCCACAAACAAGCCCAGGCAATCAACACAATGCTTGACTTCAAATCTTTTGAAAACCACACCACTGATGGTCTCTTTAATATAATCTCTCAAAAGTCACATAGGTCAGCATTTATAGTGCTTACAGTTTTTTTTTCAGTGGTGATGACATTACATCATGCCCCCCTCAACTTTCTCAGTCAAAACACTTCAGCATTCTATCCTTCACTTCAGCATTCTATCCTTCACTTCAGAATTCTATCCTTCACTTCAGCATTCTATCCTACACTTCAGTATTCTGTCTTTCACTTCGGTATTCTATCCTTCACTTCAGCATTCTATCCTTTACTTCCGTATCCTATCCTTCATTTTAGTATCCTACTCTACACCTCAGAATTCTATCCTTTACTTAAGCATTCTATCCTTCACTTCAGCATTCTATCCCACACTTCAGAATTCTGTCCCGCACTTCAGCATTCTATCCTTGCCTTCTGTATCCTATCCTTCATTTTAGTATCCTGCCCTACACCTCAGTATTCTATCCTTCACTTCAGTATTCTATCCTTCACTTCAGTATCCTATCCTACAATTTGGTATCCTATCCTACGCTTTAGTAACCTATCCCTCACTTCAGTAATCTATCCTAGTATAAGGATAGTAATCTATCCTTAAAGGAAAGATCCAGAGTCTATCAGCCCATATCCCTCCTCTTTGAGCCTGCTGAGTGCTGTGAGTAGGTATAAAAGACAGCATTTGGTACTACGTAGACCGAATTTGAGAACTAGCAGCTAAAAGAAACTTCCTTGGCCTTATCAGTTAGTATTCGCTCCCGTTTCGGTATTTGGCCTACATTGTACCAAATTCTGTCATTCTCATACCAACTGACAGCCATCGGCAAGGTCAAAAAACAGGGCTACGGGTTAATTCACTACAGATAATCCCTTTAATGCTCAAAAGCGTTACAAGCATTACAAACAAAGTTGTGTCTGGTGTTTATGCTGCTCAGATGTTCTTTGAGAGGCATGTTTGTTTTTATTCCCATATCTTTGTTCTGTCTGCTACTCGGACTCACTTCTGCTGAAAGTCTTTGATGAGCTTCTTAGCCTTGTTGTACTTCTTCTCCAGGGCCTGGTACTGGTTCTGGGCCTCCTTGAGGTGCTCGTTGACCGTGTGGCACAGCGTCTGAGCCTCGATCCAGTAGCTCTCCAGCTTCAGCATCCTCTCCTTGTTGTCTTCAATGCTCTGCTTCAGCTGCGTCTTCTCCCTCTCCCAACGCTGTTTCTCCTTCTCAACTGCCTGGAGCTGTGGGTGTGGACACAAACACACACACACACACACACACACACACACACACACACACACACACACACACACACATATACAAACACACACAAACATATACATACAAATGCGGACAAATGCACATACACAAGCACATACATGTACACACACACACACACACACACACACACACACACAAAATGCAGAGGCAAATGGAATTCATACACATAAGTGCAAGTAAGCACAAAGACAGACACAGACACACACACACACACACACACACACACACACACACACACACACACAAGTTCACCAGAGAGTGTCAGAGATAGCCCACAAAAGCACTTAAGGTTTAGTATTACACACAGCTCTCACAGTAGGATTGAGGAAGGGGGAGACAGAAAAGCAGGGGGAGGAAGAGAGGAGAAGTGAGGAACAGAGAGAGAAAGAGAGGAAGAGGGAGGAGTGAGAGAAGTTTAAGGGTACTTTATATTTCTTCACACTCAAAATCAAGAGAGCAGCGTAGCACAGCTGAGGCAATTTGTAAGATAGCGTGAAATGGATAATGTTCATGTGCAGACAGCCTTGACATATAGACTCAGCTGAAGCGAACCGCTGACAATGACAAGTAAAATGGGGAGGGAACGAGAAACCTCAAGATCTTAAAACAGAATAAGAGTGAAGATGGAATGACAGTAGTGGAAAAAACAAAACACGAACAATGAACAGCCAAAGAGAGACAGAAACTGTTGCACTAGCAACCAACTAAATAACTGTCTGTTTGTGAACTGAACTACAATTCCCAGCTCTCAGCACTATCAAACACCACACAAAGCAAAGATGATATGAGAGGTCTTTTAAACAAAGACTCTGAACAACCAGGCCACGTAGCATTAAAAGCTGGCATGCAATTAGCATGACATGCCTCTGGATTGTCACGCATGCAAGGAGTACAAACCCCTGGAGTCCAGAGACCTCATTCTGACTGACTAGTCGATTAACCAGCTGTGTGCCGAGAGTAAAAGAACCTTCCTAAACACCTGTTACCCCATGCACCTCACGAGTGCTAACACTATCTCACACCAAAAGCATGCCAGCTAACGCTAACTTCATTAGCCATTTATAATTCATATTGATTAGGAATAATAGCACTTATCATATAAATGATAAATATATCAGTTTTCTCTCAAGGATTCTATTATTGTTTTCCAGTAGCTTCAAAGGTTAATTAATTAACACTGTTTCACAAAATATTACTTTTTAAACTATGACTTTTGCACCCTAATCTTTCTCTTATCAACCAATCTCTCAATCTGAAAAACAGCCACTCCCAATTTCCAAGTCATGCCGATCTTTGGCTCCAAGAGCAAGACAAGCAAGGCAAGGCAAGGCCAGGTGATAGACATAGCATCTTGACCGCGTTTAGAAACAGCGGAGGATGAGAAAAGAACTAAGAGAGAGAGGAAGAGAGAGACAGAGAGAGAGAGAGAGGGAGGGAGAGGGAGCGAGAGAGAGAAAGACAGAGAGAGAGGTCCTTACCTTGCTTTTGAGTTTCTGAATCTCGGCCTCAGTGACTGTGTGCTTTATCTGCAGCTGTGGACACACAGAGAGGAGGGTGGGCGAGGGTAGGTGGAGGGATGGGGGGGTGGAGGGATAGAGAGAGCAAGACAGTGACAGAAAGAGAGAGGAAGAGGAGAAGGAGATAGAGAAGAGGAATAAGGAGAGAGGAAGAGGAGGGGGAATCGTATCAAATGTCCAGCGACGGCCCAGGGCAGTGCAGGGAAGGCTGCCACTACACTAACCGGCAGCACTGCACTCAGGAATGACAAGCCCTGTCTCTCAGGCGCATGGGGAGACTCAGGAGTGGAGAGAGAGAGTGCAGTAATACAGGCGGGATTGGTAGAGTGTGTGTGTGTGTGTGTGTATGTGTGTAAGAGAGAGAGAGAGAGAGAGATAGATTGAATGAGTGTGTATATGTTGGTGAGTGAGTGAGAGAGAGTGAATGAGTGAGTAAGGGAGGGAGAGAGGGAAGGAGGGAGTGGCATGTCGATAGAGGAATGTAGTGAGGACAAAGTGGAGGAGGGCATGGGCTATGGGATGCTGGGATTTGATATTTTCAACACTGGGAGCCTCATAGCACGGCTCAGGCAATTTGACTGAGTGATGGAGCAAGACACGTAATGGTTACACAAGGAGGATTTTAGTGCCCAGCCTGCTCACAAAAACACATGAGCACAGCGTTCTCTGTCTGTGGACATCGGCAGGATCACTAACCAGAGTCTCTCTAGGGGATCGTAGGGCTATTTTTAAATGTAACAAATCACCTTGTGCTAAAGGCTAGCTACTGTAGTGTACTGTCATTTTGTGTACCTCTCGAAATTTCTGATAGAGTTTGGTGGCGTCCAGGTCGGAGGGCGAGATGATGTCTTCGGTCTCGGGAAGGTCGAACACCTCGATGGTCATCTCGCCGCTGGTGACGGCCGGCCCCACCTCGTCCTCCTCCTCGTCGGTGGCATACTCCCCTGTCTGAGGGCACAGGCACAAGAAGATGCTAGCGTTGGCACATTTTCACCTTCCAAAGCCCCAAACTAATCCAGACACTCACTTCTGACCCAGACGCAAAGTCACAGACACGGGGATAAAGAGAGGATGCATCAGCATCAGTGTATCTTACACAGGGATTATGTAAAGATAAGCTTGCAGATGATAAATATGCTAGTGGCAGCCATCTTGTTTTTAAACTCTATCCATTCGGTGGCTGAAAGGGTTCAGAAAATGGCAGAACAACAGGACTTTCAAGCTTTTCAAGCGCAAAAGACTTGGTTCAATGAAACCAGGAGTCACTCAGACAGAACGGATGAATCAAATGAACTAGTTCATGAATGAGATCTACTGGGCTCACCTGAACACTGGCTGACACCTATCACCACAGTTGTTTTGGTTATTTATTAACGCTTTCAGCACTTAGGCCTACTAATCTTGATGACTCTCGTCAGTGCAGCAGGTACACTACTAAGACCATGATTGACAACAAACAAACAAACAAAATGAAACAACTTGAAACTAGGTAAAAATGCTAGTCTAAGGGAGTTAAGTTCACATGACTTATTTAACAAGACTTTGTTTTGGCATTTGCAAGCTTCATAATTATCTCATTCATAACCATGCACTATTATCATCATCGTTGTCGTTATCGTCAAAAGTGATGTTGTCATCAAATGACCAAGTCCACCAATGCCATGAGAAAACCAACACAATGCAATAGAGATGAAAGAGCAAGGTGAGAGTGGTATGTTGACAATGCTGACCATGGACAGTAGTCTCACATTTACATGCCAGTGTAGAACAAAGCTTTTGTTCACTGCCTTGTGTTAAGCTTAATGTTAATGTTAAAGACTAAACTGAAATTTATTATCAGGGCATATCATGTGTAGAGTACAATTAACAGGGTTCCCACTGGCAAGTCAAACTTAATATTCCCTGGCTTTTCCATGACTTTCCCTGACTAAAATGCATTTTTTTTTTCCATGACCGTCACTGTAGTTAAGCAATAAGCCCCGAGAGGCCGTTCTATACCGTGAATGTAGCACAGCTGAGGGGTGTTGTGAGGCAAGAAGCGAGTAGAGCGAATTGTTAATTTTGGTCAACAATTCCTGCCACACCAAAACACCAGGCCAAGTGAAACTCACACAAACACACACGCACAAACACACATACACACACACACACACACAAGGATTCCAGGTAGCAGCCAACTGACCGTGCTCTGTGAAAGCACCAGTAGAGAACACCAACTACCCACTGGCCCCTTTCATGTGCACTGCAGGACTTTCTGTGTGTGTGAGAGTCAGAGTGGGAGATCATATTTCTCTGTCTGAGTGTGATGGCTTATTGATAATCAAAGACTTTGTATATTGGTGTTGCTGTATTGTTATGTGGCATGTTCAGGCCAAGTGAAATGCCATCTTGAGGTGTAATAAGTTTTGGTTCCAGGTAGGGGTAACTACTTTTACATTTACATTTACATTTATGCATTAAGCAGACGCTTTTATCAAAAGCGGCTTACAAAAGAGGATAACAATCAAGCTACAGCACAATGAAAAACTAACAAAGAGTGCATATTGCTTACATTAATTGCATTAGTGTAATAAAAATGCAGTATGGAGAGAGATTTCAAGTAGAGATTAAGTGTATTCCTGGTATTCAGAAATTCAAGCCAGGAGATATTCGTGGAAGAGCTAGGTCTTCAAGAATTTCCTGAAGGTGGAGAGGGTATCTGTTGATCTGGCAGCATTTGGAAGGTCATTCCACCAGCGTGGAACACATGAGAAGAGTCTAGATTGACCTGCGAGAGGTGTTGGCTGTGTCAGACGATGTTCCTTGGAGGACTGTGATGGCTTATTGATATTCAAAGTATATTGTTGTTGCTATAATTGCTATGTGGCACGGTTGTATGTTCAGGCCAAGTGAAATTCCATCTTGAGGTGTGGGGATAACTACCTACCCACAATCTCTACTTTGCACACCTAGTTTCACAATATACCACCTGGATTAGAAAAGCACAAGGCATCTCAAGCAAGGCATGAGAGAAGTTAATATAAAAACCAAGAGGGAAGCATGGAAATAAAAAGAGCAAATTTTGGGGACAACTAGATGCTGTTAACATAAATTCCCTGATATTCCCTGAGTTTGTCCACAAAAATTCCCTCATTTTAACATGTCTGGAAGAGGCTTCCCTGAAATTCCCTGATCCATGGGAACCCTGAATTGCATATACATCTAGTATGTGTGTGAGCGCGTGTGTTGATTGGTTTGTGTGTGTGTCTGTGTGTGTGTGTGTGTGTGTCTGTGCAGTGTGTGTCTATACTGAATGCCCTAAAAGAAATCTGCAGCTGAGGCCTGATGTAGCACCCCTCCAGAGTAAGATGATGTTCTGCTTGGCTGCTTGCACTCCTACACTTGAAGGGATGGGAATGTTTTTCAGGTGAAATGCACTGGCCGAGCTGCTCTAAACTTGGTGTCTGACATGACAGCTGTGCCTGCCTTGACAAGTTCTTTCATCTCTTTATGCCATGTGCGCACACACAATAACACACATGCCAAAGATGATGCACTGAATTTTGAACCTAATAAGATTCATGTACTTTACAAGCAAATGCAAGCCTCCAGTTTACCTCTTGTACATTGAAACACACACACACACACACACACACACACACACACACACACACACACACACACAGACACAGACACACACACACACTGAATGGATGGGGCTGGGATGGATGCAGAAGCACCTGGAGGTACATGTGAGGAGATTGAAGAGAGTTTTTCCTCCCCCTCTGCAGCGGTACAGACAGGCTCAGGCTACTGAGTGCTGTCTGCTTGGGCACAGGAGAGCAATTAGCTCATTTCAGCGTGTCAGCCTCCATTTGCCCATAGGTCTGTGCCGCGACTTTACATTATAGCACACACACACACACACACACACACACACACACAGAGAGAGAGAGAGAGAGAGAGAGAGACACCACACACATACACACACACACACAGACACACACAAAGACACCACACACATGCGCGCACACACAAACACACACACATGTGCGCACGCACACACACACACACACACACACACACACACACAAACACACATACACACACACACAAGGATTCCAGGTAGCAGCCAACTGACCGTGCTCTATGAAAGCACCAGGTGTGTCTCACACAGTAGAGAACACCAACTGCCCACTGGCCTCCTTCATGTGCACTGCAGGACTTTCTGAAGAGTGTGGGAGTCAGAGTGGGAGATCATATTTCTCTGTCTGAGTGTGATGGCTTATTGATATTCTAAGACTTTGTATATTGTTGTTACTATATTGCTATGTGGCATGGTTGTATGATCTGCAGGCCTATCTAGTGGTTGTCAAACAGGACTACTTGAATCAGTTCAAGGGGTACACAAAATATATCTGTGAATGGGTTCTCAGCTCTCACCTAATACAACAGTTACCACTACATGTGACGTGTTCACAAGTCAAGTCACTTCATTTATATGGCACATTTCACACAACAAAGTTGATCCAAAGTGCTTGAAAATAAACAACAACAACAATAGCTGTTGTATAAAAATAAGAATTATAATAATAATAACAAAACAATAGTAATAATCAATAAATCAATAATAAATCATTTTTGGTAAACTGGTATAGCAAGCTGTGTGTGGTGCAGGGAGTACTCAGTAGGACAGCAGAGTCAGGTGACAGTTAAAGGTTTGGAAACCTCTGTCCTATATGAATAGGTATTGATATGCATATTAAGCAAGAATGTCTATGTGCAAATATGCACTGTGCAAATCTGTATGTGTGTGTGTGTGTGTGTGTGTGTAGTAGTGATTTAACAAAAGCAAGAGTGTGTATTAGCGAGTGAGTGTGTGCTTAAGATACGCTTGTTTTTATCGGTGAGTGAGTGAGTGTGTGTGTGTGTATTAGATATGCTTGTGTTTATCAGTGAGTGAATGAGTGAGTGTGTGTGTGTGTTTGTGTGTGTGTGTGCGTGTATAAGACTGTTGTTGTCCTGTTTCTGACCAATCCTGGCATCAGCAGCAGCCTAAGACAGCTGCTTAAGCTGAGCTGCTGTGTTAATCCACCCAGCTGGACATTTCTGGAGGGGTCTCCTCTCTCTCTCTCCCCCCCCCCTCTATCTCTCTGTCTTGCTTTCTGCATCTTCCCTTTTCTCTCCCCACATCTCACTCTGCCTCTATATTCCATTTCTGTTTTCCCTTAGACTATCTCTGTCTTTCATCTTCCTCACCCTATCTCTCTCTCACCCTATCGCCCTCCCACCTACACACACACACATATACACACACACAAACACACACACACTGTGTAAACAGACAGACACACATACACATGATGCATCTTAAGACCAGCAAACAATACATACAATTATGAGGGTTGCAACAACCCACTGTTATCACCCTGGGTATATCAAAACAAGCTCCCTCCTTTCCTCTCTCTCTCTCTTTCTCTCTCTTTTCTCTCTCTCTCTGTCTTTTACAGACACACCATCTACACATTTAGAAAACACTAAAGGATCCATTACAGACTATGGCACTACAACATTGCCAACCTGCATGCCTTTATTAGCCTAACGCCATGACTAATGAAGAACATAATGGAGCGATCGCTGGAGGACCCAGACACCGGTGTGTGTGTGTCTCTGTGTGTGTTTGTGTGTGTGTGCCTGTGTGTCTGTGTGTGTGTGTGTGTGTGTGTGTGTGTGTGTGTGTGTGTGTGTGTGTGTGTGTGTGTGGGGGGGGGGGGGGGCTCACACTGAGACAACTCAAGCCTGGGTAGAGTTACAGCAAGAGAGACAGAGGGGGGGGGGGGGGGGGGTAGAGAAACAGAGACAGAAAGAGAGGGAGAGAGAGAAAGAGGGAGTGCGTGGAGAGCATCTGCAGCATGAGCTGGTTCGGGCTGCCAGTGCCTCGACGCATTAATGCAGACACCCAAATCCAGATTTGCATTTCCACTGACAAGTAATGAAGGATGCACACCTGAATACCATTAAATACCCCACCACCCCAACCCCCTGACACACACTCTCATTTACTGTAAATTGCACACCGTCTCTTACAAGGACAAATCATTTCTCTGACACATTGACATTTCTTTGGCACTTAAAACGACCACCCAGTTCTCAAATCATAGGTGGGGGAGGTGCTAGCTAGAGTCCCCCTGTAGCACTATAAGAATGATTATGACCAGCTGAGTGATGGCATCTAATTATTTGGGTGCTCCCTTGAGGTCTTGCAGCGATGCGTTAATGTAGCAGGCTATCACCATGGCAACGGGAGGCGAGTATTATGGGAATGGGTGCCAGTCTGTGTTTAATGTGTGAGAAACAAATCACCTGTGTTTTAGGCCTGCCCAACAGACTGTCACTAAAAGAAGGCCGAAGAGGCCCACGGCAAACAGCTTCCCACTCTGCTAATGAGGGACGAGTGATAATGAGCAAGCATGTGTGTGTGTGTGTTTGTACATGTGATGCTTTGTAAGCCTGTTGGCTTTGTGAGTGTGTTGAATGCTAGCTCTACTATAGCTTTGGGCTCAAAAGTGTAAAATCATATAAAATATCATGTACAATGGAATTATTTTAGAGTAAAGTTAAATAATAAAGTTTATAAGATTATATGAATGTATTTCTGTAAATTCCTCACAAATGGAATTGCGTCTAAACACTGCAAATTATCAATAATGCAAAGTAATAATCTGCAAAACTGTGACCCAAAGTGCTTTCTTTTCTGTGTGGGACGCTTGGATTTGGTCAACCTTGGGATACTTGCCAAATCTGAGTAGATGAAAGACAGACTTCAAGAAGTTACAGAGAAACCAAGGACGTCCTGAAGTGTTCTTTCTATTTTTGTATTCATTTCTTTATCACTAATTTAAAACCCTGCTTGTCTTAGCCGTCACTGTAAGCCACCTTTAATAGGATTTCTGGACACCCACCGATAACAGCTGATGAAAACAAACTCCAAGCTGTTCTAAAAAATAGGTGCTTAAAGGAGGAATGTCTGTGTTTCCGTGGTAATGCCACTGGAGTGGCTCTCACCTCGTCATCATCAGCGTCGTACTGGGCGTACTGTTGCTCCATCATTTCCCGTTGCCGCCGCTCCTGCTCCAGCGTCTGGCTGATCAACTGCGCCACCTCACTCTCCTGGCCTGGCCGCTCCCGGCCAATCATGAACCTGCATCAGTGAGAGGGACAGACAGGAAACAGGAAGTGAGTACAGAAGTGGCAGCAGTAGCTGTGGCAGTGGTGGTGACCGGGAAAAAAGATTTCATCCCGAATCAAGTAGTGGTAAAATTCTGAGGTGAACTCTCTGAGCGTCAGGTACTGAGAAATTAAGTGGCATGGTATGGACAATTAGGTCCACTCTGAGCCTTTCAAGAACAAAAAAAAGTATTATTGAGAAAAAAAGGCTTTTTTTATTTTTTTATATTTCTGAAAAAAATATTTTCCACTAGAGTTGTGTCCTTGGTTCTTAACCCAAACAATCCACTCAAATGCACTCAACAATTAAACTAAATAGGCCATAATCTGAGTTTCTCAAATGTCTGAGAATGCCAAAGTGTAAAGTGAGCTGCAGTATCTCCCACCACGCTGCTCTCAAAGGACGCAAACACAGCGTCAATCAAGTCAATTTCCTTTTTGACTGGAGTTCAAATCATCCTCAGACGCAGCACCCAACCTCGCCTCTATAAATGGCACTGTACAAGAAGTTACAGAGAAACAAAAGAGGATCCAACCCCGCTTACGGCACGCAATACAAACAGGCAAAAACTAGCCCAGTCCACCACTACAGTAACTAAGTGGGAAGGGCATTGCCTTGTTTATTCGTGTCCCACAGAGCTCCGTCGGGACGGATGAGTGAACATAATGAGGAGAGGTGGGGATGCAGCCGAGTAGAGACAAGTCTGGGGATGCGCTCAATAGGAAGACCCTAATAGGTGGTCCGGTGCTTAATGTAGCGAGGCAGCTTTCAGGACCGGACCCCCCAAACTTGATCGACATCTGAAGCAACAACTGAGCAGATTCACAGCAGGGTTTCCCCAACTGTATCTCTCTCTCTGTCCTCTCCTCTCTCTCTCTCCTTCCTCCTCTCTCTCTTACTCTCTCTGTCCTCCTCTCTCTCTGTGTGTCTCTCTTTCTGCCCTCCTCTCTCTCTCTGTTCTGCCCTCTCTGTCTCTGTCTCTCTCTATCTCTTTCTCTCTCTCTCTTTCTAGGCCTGCTTTCCTGTGTCCTGCTGTAGCACTGGCTGGCTAGTGCAACTCAGCCACTGACCTGGAAACAGCTCGTCAGCACTCCCGACACGCAGGGGGGCCGGACAGACTACAGTAGAAGGGGCATGCTGGGTGTGTAACCTACTGCTGTGTGCACATACACACACACACACATAAATGTGGACATATACGCTCACACTCATAACATGCACCCACGCAACCTAACATACTCACATACACACATGCAAGCATACAACCTAACACACACAAACACACACACACGTTTTCCACGCACAGAGGTACACCCTATCCATTTAAGATATGACGTGACACACTTTGAGATCGGGATGTCCACACCATTTACCTCAATGCCAGGACCCTCCATCAACCTCCTTTTCCCACACTGCGAGGCCCAAGGGGCTCTTTTTGATATTCTTCCTCTGCAGCATCCAGCACCGTGAGTCATTCCCACTCAAGTGTTGCTTCGCCGAGCAACTCTTGGCTAAGATTGGAGGGCTGGGGTCCAGCCACTGCTCAGCGGTTACAGCCTTGCATAATTTCCACAGATAAATTTAGTTCCAATGGCTCGAATCTGGGCCACAAAGCAATATCCTTCTCGAGGGTGAATGAGGGGGACAGCCATAAGAAAGTGTGATTCAAAGGAAAAAAAAAACAAGAAACAAAGGGAAAAGATGAGAGGATGAGACAAATCGAAAGTTAGGGAGGGCTAGAGAGAGAAAAGGAGGGAAGACGGAAGAAAGCAGGAACACCAAGTGGAGCCAAAGTGTGTGTGTTAAGAGTGCAATTAACTTCGGCACGTTTTTTTATCCGGCTTTTACCATCACTTCAACATCCTGAAACTCTCTTTTGACATTTCCTCCACACCAAATGGAAAAGCATGACACTACAAGCATCACACTGTGCTGAAGTATCACTGTATAAGAAAAGCAGGGAATACACTCTAATATGGCCACTAAGAAATTTAATTTCAGTTATTAAATAGTGCTTTTGCATATCCGCTGATATCCCAATCATAATAATTACCATGCATGTGTGAGAGGGAGAGAGAGAAAGCGAAAGAGAGAGAGAGTGTGAGAGAGAGAGAGAGAGAGAGTGGCATGGAGGGCTCAGAGAGAGGGAAAGAAAAAGCCCTTTTACCCAGCCTGTCATAACTCTGACAGGGAAGTGAGAATGGAAAGAGCACCGGGTGTGCCACAGTGCCTGCCAGCCATTCGCAGCAGAGCGCTTTTTAAAATGAAGCCTCCCCTCCATGCTGTGCCATTCTATTGTTTCTCAAAGACATGCTTTTGTTGTTGTTTTTTTTCTTCTTCTTCTTTCTGGGCTCTGGCCCGTTGCAGCCCTCTGCGGTGGAGACAAAGGCCCACACTGTTCTGGCGTGTTGAAGGGGAGGCGGTGGGACGTGGTTAAAGAGAAAGCTGGGGGTCTCTCTCTTTCTCTCTCTCTTTTTTCTCTCTGGATCTCTCCTTCTCTCCCAGCCAAGCACAAACTTGCAGGGGAGGCAGCAATGTGATGGAACGCCACTCTCATGTTTCTCCCACGTACAGAGGCTGCTGGGTGATTCTGAGCCACCGGCGTGGCGCTGTGCACTGTGTGCAGTGCAGGATGGCTTGTTCTGAACCACTGCTCTTTGTGAATGTGAGAGAATCTGATCCCCGGCTCAGTGCAGACGTGCTGCTGGTATTTGTACAGTGCTCTGGTGGTGGTGTTAGAGGCCATGGTTCACCTCAGCAGGGCCAAATATTACAGACAAAAGTGGACACTTCTAACTGAAACATACAAGCCTGTGCATAAGGGAAGGTTTGTGTGTGTGTGTGTGTGTGTGCATGTGTGTGTGATTTAACTTACTTCACTATGCCATGGGTATTCCTCAGGACGGAGGCTGCAAAGCTCTGGGTGACTCCCACCAGACTGGTCCCATCCACCTCCACTATCTGATCATTCACTTTGATCCTGTGTTAGAAAGACAGAGAGAAGAGATGGATGAAAACATTCAACATGAATGCACTGGTCCTGAAGGCTACCCATCAGGTGACATGCTCTAGAAAGGATCCATTTGTACTATATAGAAGCAAAATCACCTCTTTACCAAGTCTGCATTTTGACAACACCAAATGAAATAGTCATTTTGACATGTCTACAAAGTTGTGCCTCAACTTGACATTTTGACAATTTGACAGACAATTTGACAAAAAGAAGCATTAGTGCTTCTCAGTCAGACAGAAGCTCGGACTGAGAGTCTGGGGCTTGCCAGAGCAGAGTGTGAATTGCTTATTTCACAGCAGCTCACTGCCCATTTTCACTGGTCAAAAGAAGGAAATTAGGTTATCTGGCCGCTTCTCCTACGGCAGGCTCAGAGAGGCCTAGATTGAAGACTAATGTGCCACCATTAGCTACTGCTCAGGTCCTTTACCTCCTTACAGAAAGGATAATCCAGAGTCAATCAGCCCATGCCCTTGTGCTGGTAGTGCTGTTGGTAGGCATTGCAGAGCACTTTCCATTTTGACTATTTTGACTAATGTGCACTACTTAGCATTTCCACTTTCAATTTCAACTATTTTGTTTGTCTTCGTACACCAGTGGCGCACTGCAGGCAGCAAGCATGTAGGTCATAACAACTCTGACAAAATAGACTTGTAATCGACTGGCAGTGGCAGAGTTTGGCGCTGGTGTGCAGGGTTGTATTGAAAACAATTGAATAAAATGTTGGAAGCTCAGTGCTCTGTACTGTGTCGGAGCCGGTGTGCGGAGGATGACGGTATTTGGTATCATGTAGTACGAATTTGCGAACTGACGGGGGCATAGGAAAACGAAACATCCTTGCCCTCATCAACTAGTGGTGGCTGGCGTTTCACTATATGGGCTGCATTGTACCAAATTATATTGATCTCATACAAATCGACATCATCAGCAACAACAGGGCTACAGGTTGATTCACTCCAGATAGTCCCCTTAAAACTATTCTATTCACTTACATGGCATCATTGACATTTCATCTGGCAATGAAAAAAGCCTCACAATAATATAATAAGGTAATTATATTTTTAAAATTATATAAATAATTATATTAAAAAATTATGTTTTTTTTTTTTTTAATGATGTACCTTCTGACATCTACTCAGATATCCAACCATTAGCAATGAAACCAGAGGAAGGCAACTGGAAGATTTTAAACCTTCATTTTTTAACTTGCACAGTTATGTGCCAAACAAACAAACTAACATTAAAATGTAAAACTGTTTGAATATGCCATTTCACAAAGTGCTCATCAGAGGCATTTCTGATAATGGTGAGCAATTTCAGCTCTGCTAAGGAAAGCTGTGCTCTGTGTACAGTTGGTGTTGCTATGCCAGTGATTAAAAAAAAAACAATGGATTTGTTTTTTGATTTCTTGTGAACTGGGCCAGAAGGCCTGGGATGAATCGGCACCTATAATTGTCCTCACAAGCTGGTTAGTTAGCTCCCTAACAGCCTGATATCTGTCAGGCATACACGCACTGTAGTCTGCCGCGCCTGACAAGAATCTGTTTCACTGTCGCGGTGATGGCAGCATCAATCAGTTTTTGAGAGCAGATTTTGTTTGTCTCACAGATGTACAAGCAACACACACACACACACACACACACACACACACACACACACACACACACACACACACACACAAAAATCGTAACACTGCCTGTTACTCAGTCATAGCACACTCCTGTGCATTTCTTCAGATCACACGTATCTAGTAAATGAATAATTGAATCATCTCCACTTTATCGTGTTATCCTGAATTCGCCCCACAAAGCAGAACATCTTCCCAGCATGGGAGAAAGGGATGCAGCAGTGTAGGAGGTACCAGCTGACTTTGCAGATGATGTAACACTTTGAGCAAATATAATGACCGGTATGCTCCTATCCTAGGAATACTGCAGTAATATTTATCCCACTTATTACTATACAACAGCAGTGGAGGAGATCTTGAGATCTTGATCTTCACAAGCAGTGGAGGAGATCTTGATCTTCACTAGAATAACAAAACAGATATTGCTTACTGAAGTAAGGGAAGCTAAAATAAAATCTGTCAATAACGGGTTTTTTATTATTAGGCTACTACATATGTCCTTTTGGTTTAAGTTGCCCAGATCATAAGACACGGCTCTATTACATTCAGCTAGCGACATTACATTTGAGATTGTCCACAGGAATTTCAGTCTAATCAAGAGTAAGTGGAGAAAGCATGGCTGGTTCCGCAGAGGGAAGGAAGCACTAATACTAACCCCTCAACTAACACAGCATGGTAGGACACAGGACACCCATCCTAGCATCAACAGGGTCAGAATGCATGTATACATACATGTATCTCTTTTTTTTCTCCCTCTGGAAATATACTGCACCCTAGACTGAGACAAAATCATATAACTCTTTTTAGAGCAGGGCCACAGGTGAGGAGCCACCATCACTGGAACTCTTCAGAGATGAAGGGATGCAGCAACTGTTCTCTGTGAGCATCTCAACACTCCCAGCTCACACTCATCCAGGTGCTTAATGATGGAGGGAAATTGCATTCTGGGAAACAAACGTTTCCTTCGTTCCTCAGTCCCTCCCTCCCATTGTGACTCCAGTGCCCAGACCTCCTTGTCTCCCTCTCTCTCCATCTCTACACTAATCTGCTGTCAAAGCAATCCACCCTCAGATTCCATCGAGGCAGGCAGCCTTGCTCTCAGCATGAAAAAAAAGAGACGACTGAGGCAGAAATTACGTTAGCCTCATCTGACAGAGATATGAGAATCGATCCCCCCAATCATCACCATCTTCCCCTGCATCCCTCCGATACCTCCTACGCTATGTTAACTTCTCGCAGCTTTTCAATTCTTACAGTTTCTCCCAAGACAGACTCCACAGGGGGACACACTAATCCTGCCGTTCGGAAATCCAAGGCATGGCGCACAGGAAGTGAGCTGTTGTGACAAACACACAGGTAGCCCCTGTTGCGCACTGTGATCTCACCTCCCTTGCCTCCTCCCTAAACTCCCTAAGCTCCATCTCCCACCTGAGGAGTCCATTTCCTCAGCTGCGGTCTCACATGCCAGCCACCTACCTCCCCACCCAACACACACACACAGACACACATACACACAGACGGAGACACACACACACACGCACACACACACACACACAGACACACACACACACGCACACACAATAAAAAGAAGCTTCCACACTTTTTGGTTTTCTACCCTTTTTTTCTGGTGCTAATCTCTAAGCTGGGTGTGGGCTGCTCGACTGCTGCGTTTGCGGGTGGCAAAACGTGCTGATGATAATGCGCTTACCTTCCATCTCTCTCAGCGGCACCGCCCTTGATGACGGTCTTGACGAAGATGCCCAGCTTCTCGAGTCCGGCGTCGGCACCCACGCCCATGCCAATGATGCTGATGCCAAGGCCATCTTCATCTGAACAGGGCACAGACAAGACCCCAGACAAGCAACTAATGTCATTACCTCATATTACAAAAGCAAAGTCAACTGAAATCCTAGATTTAAATAGATTAGATTATATTTTTTCAGTTCAACTTTATTTTCATTGCTCAAGTAAAATATCAGCACACCAAAATGTCTAACCAGAAGTGCAGTGTTTCCCACACATTGCCTCTCACATTTCCCCCACCATAGTCTAAAAATGCACCATGCATATCCTAGAGGATCCCTCCCAACAGTGGGTAAAAAAACTGTATAAATAATTCATATTCATCCCCCAAAGACATCAATGTGCCTCTGCGGATGTGCTCTGTACCAGCATGCAAAACCATACCACATCCCAGAGGGTTGAGTTAAATAAGGACGTTCAGAGGGCCTGACACGAAACAATAGTCCTCTTTGTGGGCCAACCTGCTGAGGCGGTGTTAAGGAGCTCACCTTTCTCCAACTCCACGGGGAAAAGCTCCAGCTTTTCGACCCTCTTCTCCAGCTCATACTCAGCCGAGGACGCCACCGGATCCACCTCCTCGTTCCGGCGATCATAATCCTCGTTTGAGTAGGTATTAAAGACCTGCACCGCAGAGGAGACAAAAAAAAGGGTTAGGCTTAGTCACTTTTGGAGCTCAAGCTACAGACAGCTCTAAAGAGTCAAAGAGAGACACTGAACTCTGAGCGACAGTGAGAGGAATATCGGATACATTCTAATATTTGTGGGACTATATTTGGCTTCACATGTCACGGGTGCTAACTTTGATGTTAGTCGAATGTAAACTAGCCTGAGCTCTCAAGTCTGTGTGTCATTGAGTCTGTGGTCAGCGCGGTGCTCAAAGGTTCCGCACATCGGTTCTGTCAGCATTGCAGAGCACTTTCGAATTCGTTATTTTTGTTTGCCTGCACAACCTAGCATAGTAACCCGTGGAATCACTAATGGATTTGATCAAACAGCTCTGACAAAATCGACTTGAATCGTAATTAACAGGTGTGGCGGCAGCAGTGTTCGGCGCTGGTGTGAGGGGTTGCATTGAAAACAATGGGATAGAAGGTTGGAAGCACAATGCTCTGCACTTTGTCAGAGTCGGAGTGAGGAGGCCTTAAGAAGGTCAGTGATAGCGTAGTGGTTAAGGAACCTGGCTAGCGTGCAAGTAGCCTGAAAAGTTGTGGGTTTGAATCCCAGCTGCCACTGTTGTGCCCTTGAGCAAGGCACTTAACCCTAAGTTGCTCTAGGGGAGACTGGCCCTGAACACTTGATAGTTGATGAGTTGTAAGTCGCTTTGGATAAAAGCGTCTGCTAAATGCATAAATGTAAATGTGAAGAAAGTACTAGCTGGGAAAACACCTGAGGCCGCTGGGATGGGTTGGTCTCGGTGAATGTGGCCAGTCATCCCCAACATCAAAAAACCCGACCAGGTCACTTTTGTCTAATTTCAGAAAGATGGAGACACGTGCTGACCCTCTCTCTCTCTACATCTTTCTCTACCGCTCTCTCTCTCTTCCAACCCTGCAAGGACACAGACGTGACCTACAATGGGTTCAGGGAACTGGCACAAGTTGAAACTAGGAGGCAAAAGGAAAAGAGCACACTCATCCTTGGTCTCCTTCAGGTCATGCACTCAAGAACTTCACTCCAGCTCCAGCTGACTGCGTTCTGCACATGTTGCAGATAGGAGGTTATCCCCTCATTTGGCCTTCGGCACTTACCTTTCAATCAACTTACAGTGTAGACCTGCATTGAGCATCAGTGCCTTATATGTGCACTAGGAATTCAAAACATTGTCATATTGCCACTGTATGCTGTTGGTTGCATTACTTGCTGAGCTACGAGAGATATGTGATTCTTAAATGTCCTGGAATACATTTCACCCTGTCTGAGTCTGTGCTTTTATCCAACATGACACCACGCATCACTATGAATTTGTATGTGAGAAGCACATCCAGTGTTGTGATCCTGCCAGCCTTTTCAGAGTGGAGACACAGGAATGAAAACACAATCCTCACAGCTGTCTGAAGTGCTATTGGAGGAGAAGGCCACTGATCAATAAAATTATGGGGTGGAGGGGAGTGCTGTCACTCTCCATTCCTTTGACCAGGGGAACGTGACGGCGCTGCCACGTCTCCTCCAGCGCACACGTCACCTCCCATTCACGTCACTCATCCTGCAGTGCGCCCAAGTGAAAATGTAGGGCCAACAGGTCAACATACCAGGCATGCGCAGAAAAACATGCATACAAATCTGTGCACACACACACACAAAACATGCTGTGAATTAAATATACACTCCCTACTTTTTTCCAGACATACACACACACACACACACACACACACACACACACACTCACCTAGTATTTAGAAATATCTGAGGTATGAACACACATTGACATTGACACACTGAAACAGATGGAAACACTGCCTTAATTTTGGCCAACCCCGACACTAACAGCATCCCCTTCTACTGAATTTTCCCACCGCAGGTGTTTGGATTAATTATGCCAATCTGTCAGCCAATGAGCATGTGGCGGGTACAACAAGGTGCCACTCATGCCCCTTCCTGAGAGAAATGACTGCTGCCTCTTTTCGAACTCCTGCCAGTTCATCTGCGATGGAAACCAAACCTACAATGCATCAGCATTATGGAAAATTACAAAGTCAAAAAGCCAGAGAGGCAAATAAGTATGCCCCTAACAGTAAGAACTGGCACGATGGCCGCTTTAGATACACACAGTTTGAAACATGGCCACACACACACACACACACACACACACACACTGAGCATTGTCTCTGTAAGATTCCCATCATTAATCATTTAGAATGATAAGGAG
The DNA here is from genome assembly GCA_027481765.1 of Tenualosa thibaudeaui. NCBI lineage: Eukaryota > Metazoa > Chordata > Actinopteri > Clupeiformes > Clupeidae > Tenualosa > Tenualosa thibaudeaui. The sequence goes on along the minus strand of JAIFZK010000039.1, from coordinate 1,972,336 downwards.
CCTGTGCATTATTAAAGATACACACACATGGCCACAATGAATGCTGTGCTTTGAGAGAGAAGAGCAGGACGAATGGAATGAACACTATGTGTGTGTGTGTGTGTGTGTGTGTGTGTGTGTGTGTGTGTGTGTGTGTGTGTGTATGTGTGTGTGTGTGTGTGTTTGTTTATGTCAGTGTCTTTGTGTGTGTCTATGCGTGTGTGTCTATGCGTGTGTGTGTGTGTGTGTGTGTGTGTGTGTGTGTGTGTGTGTGTGTGTAAGAGAGAGAGAGAGTGTGTATGTGAGAGAGAAAGAGTAAGAGAGAAAGAGAGAGAGAGAGAGAGAGAGCATTTGGGTGTGTGAGTATGTGTGTGTGTGTGAAAGAGAGAGAGAGAAAGCATGTACATGTGTGTTTGTGTGTGTGTGTGTGAGAGAGAGAGAAAGAGAGAGAGAGAGAGCAAGAGAGAGAGAGAGGAAGGAAGAGGGAGAGACTGAAATGTGGTGAAAATCTTTAACCTTGAAGGTCTTGGCCACACAGGGTGATAGAGCTGAAAGGTGGCCAGGACTGAAGTCAGTTCGCTGAATTAGGCCATAACGCCTGTGCTCAACCGCTGTGCCCACAGACCAACATCGGTATGAGCAGGTGTGTGTGTGGGGGGGTGTATAAGGTGTCAGATATGGACAGTACACCAACACTTTATGTGGCCTACTGCTTGGATAACATTAACAGAGAGAGAGAGAGAAAGAGAGAGAGAAATGGTTATTTAGTTTTATTTCAACATGCCAATCATTTTTTCAAACTAAAAACAAAAATGAGTGATTGAGAGATGGGGACAAAGGAGAGGAGGAAAACAAAGGGGAAAAGACAAAGACACTGAGGGAAAAGATAGATAGATAGATAGATAGATAGATAGACAGACAGATAGATAGACAGATAGATAGATAGATAGATAGATAGATAGATAGATAGATAGATAGATAGATAGATAGAGAAAGAGAGTGTGTGTGTGAGCAAGGCAACACAGGCAGGTTGTCATAAAACAAAATGCAAGTGTGAGACACAGAGAGAAAAGATCAACAGACACAGAGTGCAGCCTCTGTTCATTCCTCAGAGGCCAATGCAAACACCAATCCAGACACACTCCAGCTAAAAGGGTCTCACACCTCAGCAGCACCATCAACAGTCTGCCCTACCAGGCCAACAGGGAGGAGAAGGGTCTCCGGAACATTCTTCTCATCATTAACTGGAACTGCAACCTGCCGTGTATCCTTCTCACCTACAGAACTCCCACTGACACACTGTCCACCCTCAACAGGAAGCCACCCCTCCCCCCAACCACACACACACACACACAGAGCCTAGCAGTCAGAAGGCCTCTGCCATCCTCAACCTCCAGTGGTAATAGCTCCACAGCAGCCATGATTAAGCACATCCCCTGACCTTGTTTGGGGGCCCAGAGTCAATATGCATAGCTAGATGCCAATATACTAGATCTATATGGAATATGGGTCAGTCAGTGCACTGCGGACAGAGATGCACTTCACTCTCTGGAAGTGACCATGACTTTAGTCTGTGTGAGATGGGTTTCTCTAAACAGAGAACTCAAAGCCATCTATGTGAAATGTATTAATCGACTTTCTGCCCTGGCTCTGTTTGCCATTGGTTAGTATTGTCACCTGTTCCCACTATTACGTCATGAGCAAGTAGTGTCAGAAGGGCTCATTTCTGAAGGGGAATCTTGCTGACTATTGTATTGCAAAATGGTGCAATAAAAATAGAATTGAATTTAATTTAACTAAACTGAATCGAATCTGTGTAAAAGAGGGACACCCTCCATTGTCCTCACAAAGTCCAATCCCCTGTTCAGCGGTCATATGATAGCACAGATGACATATGCTCATGAGGTTTATGTGAGGCTGTATTTTCAACTACATTTACATTTAGGCATTTAACAGATGCTTTTATCCAAAGCGACTTACATTTGTCAACTATCAATTACATCAGGGTCAGTTTCCCCTGGAGCAACTTAGGGTTAAGTGCCTTGCTCACAACGGTGGAAGCCAGGATTCAAACCCACAATTTACAGGCTACTAGCATGCTAGCCAGGTTCCCTAACCACTACGCTACCACCACCCAACTATAGGATATGTTTACAGCTGACACTGAATCAGTGGCTTTTTCCCAACCTGGCCAACTGCACTGTTAACTTATTGCATTGTTTGTTATACTATTAATGTACCCCACCCCACAATTTCAATCTATTTTAATTCTGTATTTAATATTTAATGAATTGATTAGATCCTTTTTTAATTATATCTTAAAACACATTTATCACACATCTATCTATCTATCTATCTATCTATCTATCTATCTACAGTATCCATCTATCTTGTGTATGAAATGCCCTATATAAATAAAATTGCCTTGCCTTTAACAGCCTAGTTCAGGTAGATTAGCTACATGTTTAAAAGGTATGGTGGTAATATCTATAATTTGCTTAGCCTCTCTGATTTAGATGTAGATTTTAACAAGGAGCTGAAGCATCCCTCTCTTGGCAGTTTTGGGGATCTGAAGATGAAGATGGAATGTACGAACCACTCAGCACACCATTAAAATGTGCATTTTCCCCATGCCGGCCCAACCGAGAATGCTAGATCTCATTAGTTGTCACCACAGATCCAATTAGAGAGGGATTCTAGCATACAGCGTCAAGAGTCCTCTGTGATGAGTCAGCGCTAGTTTAGCTTAGCCATTACTTAGTTTCACTTCACCTCACCTCAGAACCCTCCCTCCATCTCCATCTGCACAGTATAGATAGATAGATAGATAGATAGATAAATAGATAGGTAGATAGATAGATAGATCAATGTGTGATAAATGTGTTTTAATAAGAAGAAGAAGAAGAAGAAGAAGAAGAAGAAGAAGAAGAAGAAGAAGAAGGAGAAGGATCTAATCAATTAATTAAATGTTTTATACAGAATAATACAGAATTGAAAATAGATCAAAATTGTGCAATAGATTAAAACAGTGGGAGCCCTGGAATGATTCCTCTCCAGTCGTTCGTATTGTTTCACTTCACTTCACCTCACCTCAGAACACTCCCTCCATCTCTCCCCACCCCCATCTGTCTCTCATCATCCAGTCTTCTGTTCCATGCTCTAGGCAGCTGACATCTCACAAACCAACAATGACAACAACAACAAAAAATAAAAAAGACTAAATAAAAAAAGACAACACAAAAAGACATTCTGTCACTTGGTCTGGCCATCATATATCAGCTTTTTTTCCCCTCTAACCCTTTTCTCTCCCTTTCTCCCGTCTTTCATAGCATCTCATGTACAGAAAAATGAATCAAAGCAATGTGTAGTGAAGTATGTTTTGTGCTTTGCTGGGAGAATCTAAATGACACTACTTGTGCTTTGGAGTGTGTGTGTGTGTGTGTGTGTGTGTGTGTGCGGCTGAGGTTTTGCCTCTGCAGAGGTGCTGGGGATTTTCTGGAGATGCCTGTTAAGCAGAGCCGAGGACAGTGCAGTGCAGCATGGTGCGGAGACGAGACGAGCTGTCAGAAGCGGCTGCACTCCTCTCTTCCCTCCTTCCTGGAATTCGTATTCATCTTGCTGAATGCTGGAGATGCTCTGCACGGCTTCAAGCGAGAGCCTCTCTGGCACAATCTATCTCTGTCTCTTCCTCAACCCCTTCCTTCACCCCTTCTTCACTTTCTCTGTCTCACTCTCTCGGCCCTGTCTCACTCTCTCGTCCGCCTCTCTAGCTCTTACGCTGTCTCGGTCTTCTTTCTATGTTTATGGTTTATCTTTCTCGCACGTACTCTCACTCACTTATTCTCTTTCTCTGTCTCTCTCTATGTCATAGTGGACATATGTTTGCCAGAGTCATCTTCGGATGGCTGTCAGTCCACAGCGCTGCATGGGCGAGAGCAGTGAAGTGTTCACCATCATGGTGGCCATCATTACTGCTATTTCACTGCCATTCACACATGCTCTCACTCTGCTCTGCCCTGCCCTGTCCGGCTGTCCTGCCTGAGTAAGTGACTGCAAACTCACTTCCTGTTTACTTCCGCCCTCCTTGTTGTTGTTGCTTAATCGCCCTTTTTTTTTTAAGGGGGCAAATTGTGGCTGCACAGCCTGGGACTTCAGGATTAGCTGAAAGGGAGGCAGGGATGGGAGGTGAGAGGGGAGGGGAGCAAGACAGGGCGAGCTAAAAGAGGTGCATTTGTGTGTGTGTGTGTGTGTGTGTGTGTGTGTGTGTGTGTTGGCATTGTCGTGGTGGTTCCATCTTAAGCTCTTAGGAACAGACCTACCGACCTTTTCAGTCTTTTTACGATTAGAATGAGATTGAGCGGCCCAAACTTACAGACTCTATAGATGATCGAGTCTGCATTTTTATTTGATAATTGGTATTATAGCAACCATAGTGCAGACCGTAATAATATCAAACATGTTTAATTCAGTCAGTTGTAATTGCGTCAATAATGTCATAATTGGTATCATAGCAACCATAGAACTGACTGTTTAAGACAATATCAAACATGTTTGATTCAGTCCAACTCAGTTGTAATTGCGTCAAACAATGGAAAGAATCACAACGTTTCAAATCTGTCACCCAAACACACATAACGACTCTTGCCGTGACTGAACACAGCGACTACGGTTGATTACCACGGATTATCTATGACTGTGTGTATTTGCACATACAGTCATTACTTGTGTTTCAGTGGGGAAGTTCTGGCTGTTCGACTGTGCTTCTGTATGAGTGTGTACTGTCTGCCTCAGGCCTGCCTGTGTGTGCATCCATGTGGGTGTGACAACACATATGTCTACAGGCGTTGTACGTCTGTCTCTGTCCAGCATATGCGTGTGTGGTGTGTGGGTGTGTATGTGTGTGTGTGTGTGAGGGTGTGTGTCTGGAGGAGCAGCATGTGACCATTTGTATTGCTGCATAACATGGCACCGCATGGCGCCTTGGCGCTGCCCGCCACTGTTCATCGCATTAAACGCCACTCTGGTCACACGGTGCCAGGGCTCCTGCAGTGCCGATCCAAACGGAGGGCGTTGGTGTGTGTGTGTGTGTGCGTGTTTGTGGGGGAGTTGGTTTGCCTGGGCTTTGGCCATGGCCGCCTACCAAAAGCCTCACTATGGCGGATTAGCGATGTCTTACGGCGCGCCTGCTGGGATGACTCAGTGGCGCATTAACACCAGCCGACCACCGTGTGGACTCCAGGCCAAAGAGTTGAGTAATTTTGGCCCTGTGTCCACACACCACGCATTTCTTCATTAAAGAAGGAGTCTCCATTTACACGCTTCTGTACAACCAGTACTCAAATGCACCCTCCCTTAACTCATGGGCATGACTAAATAGTGTCATGAGGGAATGAGAGTTCAATTAGCTGTTCCCACAGGACTTCCGTTTTAACATTCCATATGCTATGTTAACATAGCGGAAGAAGTTTGGGAACGAAAAACAACATTCAAGCACTGTCTTTAATTTCATTGTTGTCTATAGGATTTGATGAGTCATGTGCACACTCCACAGGGCTTTTGTGTTTCTATGGCAAATGTAAAAGTATGGTGCTATTACAGTATATCATGATATAACATCACAGGTTTACCTTATCTGCCTTTTTCAGGTACATAAAAGACAAATTTGACTAGTTTCTGCAAGAGGAAGAAAACGGCACAAAGCTGCTCTGTGACTACATGAGTCAGGCACCTGGGAACTGCGTTCAGAGCAGAAATAACACAATCTCCATAGCAATGCAAATGTCATTTTGGCTTTTCAGGTATCTGGCTTTCGTGGTAAGTATTTCACTATACATATATATCAGGGAAAGAAAAAAGGCCTATCGTATCTGAAAATTTCTGCCCGGGGAGGAATCTTCAGGTTTATTTACCTCAGTGCCTTGAAGCCAGTGTAGCTGACTCTGTATGGGAGCTTAGCAGCCCAAGGAATGCCATTCTTTTCAACCCTTTCTTCCTAATCTCTGCTGCTGTGCCGTTGTTGTTACTACCAAGTTCCTCCAACTCCTATCTAACAAGCAGCCCACTAAGGGGTCACATAACAAGACTCACAGGGGAGCCCAGTGCAGGAGAGATGATGTCTCAGCTGCTTTGAAATTATTACAGCTGCTTTCTTCATGTATCATGTTGAATGGTTACGAGTGGAAGGCAATGGCATCTACAGTGTGTGTTTGACAAAGGGGGTGAAAAAGAAGTTCATTTAATTCAGGAGCCTTGACCAAGCAGCTTATGAAGGCTAATTTGTTGTGGATGAATGGTGTCATTTGTTTTTGTTTCACGCCTCTAAGCTTCTCATGAGACTGGTGCCTGAGAGCTTTCAAAAATTGCCTGCCGACTTTGAGGACGTGATCTTTAGAATGTCAGAGAACAGTATCACTGATGGTGGTGGTGGGGCTAGGGGATCTATATGCTCTTGAAGTGCTCGGACACTAAAACCTTCAAAAGCTTCACAAAAAACATCAAAATCACAAAATCACATTTATCACTGTTTTAAAACAATAAGCAGAACAAGATCTGTGTGTGTGCAGTCAGTTACTGTTTTGCAAGATTCAACTAACTCTATTTGCATTGTGGTGGTGGTGAAGTGAATTTGAAATTCAGCACAACTGGGCAAGCAGGCAGTTCCCCCATCGTGCCATTTGCATCTCCACAAAGCAGGGCACTGTGTCACTGCTCAACACCTCCTTGTTCTCAGGCAGGCTCAATCTTTAAAACAATCTGTCCGGCTTGTGCACGGCCGTGGCGGAGCTGCCACCACCACCACCACCACCACCACCACCACCAGGCCCCCCCCCCCACCCCCGCGGCCCATGACCATTCCCTATCGCAACGACCTATCCCAGCCCCTAAAACCACAGAGCAGGGCTTATGTTTCCCCTGGATCGTTAAAAATTCATCTCCCCGGGGCTCCGGTGTCACCAAAACAAGCAAACAATAATGCAGAGGCATTAATAATACACAGCTGGCAGACACGTGTACACCACAGATCCTCTCCACCACTGGCCGCAGTTTAAAGATTTGGCGAGACATCAGTTATACCCTCATACAGACATGAGAGTATAGTTCCCCTTAGCCGTCAAAACACCAGTAGTCTGCCAGCCAACAGATTGATACTAGAGAGAACATTTCCTTACTCAAGGCCTTTTGATCACAGTTTTATGACAAGCCATACCACATACTTTTACCAGGAAAATTAAGGGTAAGAATATTGCATAATTCTCCAATAACTCCAAGAAGATTTTTTCTTTCAGTGGCTTTGAGAGAACACAGCATTTGAACTGGGCTAAAAATAAGACAACCCCCCCCCAAAAAAAAAACATCCTTTTATTCACTCTAATTTCACTCCCTCTGTCCCTATATGGCAACATAAAAAGGCTGGTTCTATCTAAACCACATGGCAACACTTCATCAAAAAATAGTAGGCTGTTAAAAGCTGGAGTAAAAAATTGTGATTGGAGTACCTACACCACTACAGTGTACTAAGTGCTAAGTTGCTCTAGGGGAGACTGGCCCTGATGTAGTTGATAGTTAACAAATGCTCTGACGCCAGAATCCAGATGCAATCATGCAAACCTGTGCTGCATCTGACTGACATACTGCTGTCTGAGAGTCCTTAGAGGGGCCATAAGATTATGGGCAGTCATTTAGACTCTCTAGAACCAGAGAACCCATTTCTATGCTTGATCCAAACATCCACTTCAGCTCTCTCCTGTTCACTTGCTTCCACATAGACTCGGAATCATTAACTTGTGAGGAATTCATGCTCAAATCATTTGGGAAGGGATCTACAGATTCTGTTGGGTTATTTTTCCCCCTAAGCTAAGCCCATTTACCTGAACACAGAGAAAACACATTGTAGACAGTGTTTACATACTGACACAGATGAGTGAATACAGATTTACATTGCTCACAGGACGCAGGGATAATCTGCTGGTACGGGTCAGATCAGGCTAAGCTCAAACCTGATTACGCCTGAATGAAAGACGGAGGGGAGGGGAGGGGAGGTAGGCAAGTGAGGTAGGGCTGAGGAGAGAGAGAAAGAGCAAGGGGGAGAGAGAGAGAGTGAGAGAAACACAAGCTGTGATGAGAGTGCAGGACAGTGTGACGGCAGTAGCACAGCAGGGATGTGCCTCGTCTCCATCATCAGCTTTGCTGTGGATGAGGAAAGTCAGACAACGTCACGGCCCAAGGTGATTTCCATCCCAGCTTGGCCTGGGCCTCTGCATGTCTCGGCAGAATCAGTGATGGTATTAGCAACTAGGCAGCTAGGCTAGGGCTTGACAGCATCACAATACAGGCATCTAAGTGCAGTGAGAATATGTAGATATCTTAATACTACAACAGGCTCTGACACGGGTGTGTGTGTGTGTAATTCACCTGCTCTCACAGCTGCCACCAACCACTGACACATTCCTCACACTCAACCTTGCAGGCCAGTAGTAGTAGCCATCTCAAAATCCTTTTCAATCACAGAGATTTTCTATTTGAACTGCTTCACACTCACTGTTGAAGCGTCACATATCAGGTGATTATTTCCTGCATATCATTAATTCATCATTAATCTCAAAATGTGAAATTCTGGCCATACAAGGTCATTGCACAAAAGCACTCGCGTGCAGTTTGAACAAGCACACACGCAGGCACGCAGGCACACACACACATGCATACACACACACACACACACTCACATGCACACATACAAAATGGGAAATGTACACACACGTTAGGCTTATGACAGAGCAGAGTGAAGTACGCAATTACGGTATCATTACAGCCCTCGCTGAGTGCACTGACACGCTTCAGATTGCACTGCCTTCCATTAGGCAAAGGGGGAAATAGTGAGAGTGCCCAGAGCTAACTCTGCAGTGACACAACACTTCCCCTGCAGCCCTAGAGAGGGGGTCAGAACAGGTTGCTGACACTACAACAACAAGGACAGTGTGAATTCACTGCACAGCCTGTGCTGTCCTATGCACACAGGCTGGGTAAACCATGAAGAAACAGCAGCTACAACATATTTATGTTTATATTTACAGGAACTTTGCAGATGCTTTTATTTAAAGTGGCATGCAATACAGATAATACATTAACAAAGACTTGGCTAAAAATTAAAAAATCTAATAGGCCTATAACTCTAACAAGACACTAGGCTGTGTCCATTATAACCATAGCATTACTGTTCAGGCAGTGCACCACAGGGCTTCTTTTTTTCACAAAAGGTATTCAACCAAAGACAAAGCCACTGGAAATGTACAATTTTTCAAAACAACAAGCATCCAGCATACTTTCCCTGTGTTTGCAATGTTTGCTCTGACAATCTATATAATCGTCCTGCATACAGGAATTTGGTGACACCCAAGATAATGATTGACAAACCAGCCCAGCGAAACGCCATGTTCATCTACAAGCTGCGCCTTAGTATGGCCACCAGGCTGATTTGCACGTCCTTTTGTTTGCCTGAGATAGGGAACCAATCAAAGACCAGCTTTTACCTCTGATGTGATGGAGGCGGGCTTAACACTCAAAACCATAATGAAAAACTGACCAAGATAGGCATTTCAATCTAAATTTGTTGCTCCTGCATCACAGAAATGGGAGATGAAAGCCAGGTATCCAGACCAAGCTCAATGTCAGATTGAGGTAATCAGTCGCGAAAGCCAGGCTATTCATAAATAGCACTATAGGGAAAGTGGTGACATTGCATTGCAGGGAGTCAAAATGATGCCAACTGTAACAAACATGGAATGCATTTTGCAGGCCTACGCATCTGGTACATATGTCAATACTTGGTTCTAGATCATCAATTGATCACAAAAAGAAGCATTACTCTGCTAAAGTGTACACACACACCCACACACACACACAGATATTGCTGCTGGTGCATCTACTGATAAAGTATCGCAATATATTGAGGTCTTTGTCTCACCCTTTGTACTGTGTCTGTGTTGCACATAAACTCTAATGGGAGAGAACAGCAGGTCTTCCTTTATTTTTAAGGGCTCCTTTACAGCCACATTATTCTGGAAGCAGCCTGCTTCAGGGGAGGCAACAGCGCTCTGATGAGTAATGTTGCAGTACTGAGGAGCTCAGCAGACCTCAGCCTTTGGACAGTACTGCTGGGTGACTGACTGAATTTAAAGGCTACCACATGACCTTAGTAAAAGTCAAACCTACAGTTTCTGCATATGTTCCCTCCGAGGCGGCGCTGCCTGGAGTGAGGACACATATGCATGTTCTCTAGTCAGAGTTAAAGATACACCAGACTTGTCCAACAAGATTTTCCATAGGCTTTTTCAGCGTTACCCTACCCATACCCTAGACAGAAAAATAAGGCAGGACTTGCCCAGCGAAAGCAGTTGTGTGCGTTAGACTGAAGGAAGCACACTATGTTCTTATTACCAAACAGAGGGCTGAGGGAGAACTAACTGAACAAAATGGCTGAGTGGATTAGGGAGAAGTGTGGTGCCGAATTCTGGAATGCATCACAGACTGAGCCCTGTGTATTAGTTTTCCAAGGCCGCTTGCAGAGCAACTGTATCCAGTCTGCACCACAGACTGCTTTATGGTTTAGTTTAGTATTGCAATCATAAAACACGTTACAAATCAGTTACTGAACAATATGTGTCATATGAAAAGCATTACCGGTGACTGAGGGTAAATATTGATGGCTAAATATGTCTTAGCATGCAATGCGACACACAGTGGTTTTACAAACACATCTTAAGATATCACCAGGCAAAAAAATAAATTCAATTTACAGTGAGTACTTACAGCTTCCAGCCAGTGAGGCCAGCTTTCACTGCAGCTTCAGAATAAGATTTCTAGATTAATTAAGGTTTAATAGCCTGGATGTTGAAATGATTTATCCGCTTTAAGAGGCACTAAGAAATATTACAGGCGAGGAGGGGTGGGGGTGAAGGGAGGGAATGTTTAGTCAGATTAACTGAAGACATTTTTTCAATGTCTTCCTTGTAGTCTCAACCACCAGGGCCAGGGGTTAAGCCAGCCTCGTGCCTGGCTATTTCACGTTTCAGGCGCTATTTGTCTCTTTTCTGCTGTCGGAACAAAAGACAGAGCCCTGTTTGTTCATGGTGAGCTCAGGCGGGAAAATGCAGCCTCAGTTAAATATTCTATATGATTAATGAGCAATGAAAGCCCAGGCTTTCGAAGGGAAAACAGATTCCTCAGACTGCCTAACAGTCACTTTCAAGGTTCTACTCCAGCCAACCAGAATCACACTGGACTGACATATCACACTAGAAAAAAATACCTGCATCATCTGGATTTACGGCATAAGTAGGCTAATTGAAAAATGGCTAAAAAGTGGCACCTCTGTATTGTTATCTTACTGAATGCTAGCTAGTCTGTTAGCTGATCAGGGATGATATCACTGGGTCGACAACACAACCCACAAGGAGGAAATGGGCAGTAGGGAGGACCTAGGCCTATATAACCAGTTTATAATTAGCAGATTAATCTGAGAATTAAAATTGAGCGTACGTAGCGCTGGGATGTGATCTGATTAAGGAACTCCAAGAATATGAGACACTTCACAGGAAGCAAGAGGGAAAAAAAAGAGCGATGGAAGAGGAGAGCCTGACCTTTCCTCAGGCTGAGCTCCGCGCACTCCAAATCTGTAGGACCGGAGCTTGTGCTAAAGGCAGTCAGCAGACTCCTGTCACGTTTTCGGCTTTGCAGCCCCCGCCACCACCACCACCCACCCACCCACCAAATGAGAAGACAGAAGTTATTGTTGCTGTGCTGATTTGCCACAGCAACGGGATTGATCCCAATCAAGGATACATTTGCTTTCCCTTTCTTGTTCTTTTAAAAAGGCTAACCACTGATTGCTATGATTAGCTCAAAGCATGCTAGGTCACAGGAGCAGCAACTTACAGTAGCTTAATGGTGTGGTTCAGAACACTAACTAATCAATGTGAAAACAAAAACAAAGCAATTACAACCCATAATAACACTGCCCATACTTCCCTTCAAATGCATAAAAAAGATTAGCTAATCTCATTACGATAACGCCTGAGGGACACTAAATTAATAGCTTTAGTAGTTGTGGCAAACGTCTAAAAATAAGAAGACACAGCTTTAGCCTGATGCTCTTTGCCTTTTGTAATCCACCACTTCAACAAATGTAACAAATGCAACCAAACAGACAGCAATTACTAACTCCCTCTTTCACCTTGAAACAAGCTGAACAGCGCATTCAAGACCATTTCACACCTGGCAAATGGTCTGTATGTCTGGAAAAATGCCTGAGTGTGTTTTGGTGTGTGTGTGTGTGTGTATGCATTTATGAATGTGTATGTGTCTGCAATTTCTAAATGTGCTTTATCTCTGTGTGTGAGAGAGAGAAAGACAGAGAAAGAAATAAAAGCACACCAGGCAAGTGCTCAAAGCTTGAGTCTGAAAAACCAATAAAGACCTCAGCCAAAATGACTTCTGAGGAGGCGGTTGTTTGTGTCTACAGCCTTCCCAGCAGGCACTTCCTGGGCCCTGCTTGTACCACTCCAGCACACAGGCGCCTCATTATCCAAAATGCCCTGCAATGATCAGCTGATATGGTGACTTGCTGAAGGTATACGTTAAACAAATCAATAAAGGTGCATTAATGCCAGGGGAGAATTACATTATCTGTGCAATGCATGTCCAAAAGCACAGAGCACTCTGGCTATTGCAGACAGGAAAAGAGAGAGAGAGAGCTAATGGATAAGGGGTTATGGTCAAAGGAATTATGAAATCAATTTCACCAGAACAAATTTGTTTAATGTCAAACTGCACTCAGCATGGAGGCAGGAGAGTGGGAGGTGGAGGCGAGGTAAAAGGTTGGCGATAAACTTACAGTCATGGGAGAAGTGCTGAATCGTATCTTTCTCCCCTGTGGCACGTCCTCCTCCTGCTCCTCAGGTAAGCCTGGAATTTCTGTGACCTCTGACCCCGGGTCGTAGGTGATGTCATCATCGTCATCCGTGCAACTCTCGCCCCAGCCCTGGTAGCAGGCATCTCCGTCTGCATTGAAAATCACCCTCTCATTCCCACAGTATTCCTCATCAGGTTCTTCTTCCAGATCATCTGCTGAAATCCGCGATGCCTTCTTTTCATCCTTGTGGTTCTCTATGGCACCATCCTGCTTCACATCGGCACTGTCAGGAGTTTCCTGGAGAGCCTTGCCAACGTCAGTCTCACTGGGCTGAAAGGAATCCACGTTGACAGCCTCCATGCTGGGGGTCTGACCGTCCTGTTTGTCATCTAATACTCCATCCACCTCCTCTGAGCTCAACAGGACCTTCTGGTCCTCCTCTTCATCCTTGACTGCCTCCTCGATCTTCTGCCCAAGCTTGTTCTCCCTATCCTGCTTCCTCTGCTCTCCTGTCTCCGCTAACGGGCTTGGACTGAGCAGATCCTCGGAGGACGATGACACTGGCAGCCTGCTGCCTCCGAACCGGGTCCTATGGACGCTGCGCACCGGTGACTGCCGCAGGCTGCTGTCGTCCTCGCTCAGGTCCCCATGGTGGTGCTGGTGGTGGCCGTCCGGTGAGTAGAGTGCCCGGCCCGCGCTGTGGCTCCGACGGAGCAGCGGGCCCGGCCCGTGCTGGAGGCGGTCAGCATTCTCGAACACAGCACTCAGCTGGCTCACTGTTGGCGAGGAGGCCTCAGTCCGGGAGCACAGGGAGTCCAGCGAGTCAGTGCTGCCCCGGTTGGAGCGTGGGCCCCTCCAGTCGTCTAGGTGCTCGTGGGAGCCCCGCTTGTCCCTGCTGAAAGAAGACACTGGTGACTGCGACGTGTCCCGAGAGTTCTGCTCAAACAGCTTCCTGGTCTCAGTGAACTTGGAGTTGCTCCCCGAGCGCTCTATTGTGCCATGCTGGAGCTTGATCACCGATCCATCGGCCCGATTAATGAAGTTAGTGGGCTTGGTGAGCTTCTGTGGGGATGTGTCACTTCTCCGGTTTTTGGCGCCATTGGCACTCTCTGTGCCCATTTGCATGAACATGTCCTTGATCCGACTGACATGGGCACCGTACTGACGGCCCCGGGGCTGCCGGATCCGATCAGGGTCCTTATGCTTGGATGGGTCGTCATCCTGACGGGGCTGGTCGAAAGCCTTTTTCAGAGCCTGGAATTCTGCCCTGTAGGCATTCCGGTGTGGGGAGGCACTGCGAAGAGTAGTCCTCTCCGCCGAGGCCTCGGTCTTCAGCATGCTCACTTCAAGGGAGGGGTCTCACTTCAATAGCACCATTCCATATCACTGTCATTTCTGGAAGCTCTCACAGAGAGTCCTTGCACACTCCTACAAAAAGAATTTAGAAAAACACAAATTAAACACAAATATATTACTTATATGGGAATTAGTGGTTATTCATCACAATCTATTCACAAACAAAAAAGCCAATAACCCACATTGTCCTTGAGCACTATCGTTGTGGTAGAGTGTGATAGAGTGTGGTAAATATGGGCCAGAGTCACGAAGAGGAACACTTGGGTGATAACATCGTTTGTTTTTGAGTGATCCCATACAGGCATGGCATCAGATAGGGCAGCTTCTTTAACGACACAGAGAGCGCATGGCACCTTGCCATCATACTTTCTGATGTAAATAGCGGTAAGTATTTCACAATAATCTTTCTTTCTGTGGTTCAAGTCCTTCCCTTATCGCCTGCCACAGCACACTGATTTGTCTGTTTGACACTGGAATTCTCAGTGATTGTGACAAGGGTGTGCAAATATTTTGATATAATTTATTAATGGACCACTACAACGTCCGACGGTTTTAAATTTCAACGCACACATCGAACTGTGTAGCATCACGTCGCAATGAGATGTTTACAGCACCTGCAGTTGGTAGACCTATTCTATTTCTGAGTTACGCAGGCCTACTTAATTCATCAACACGACATTCATAAGCAGATCGGAGTTTAATTCCACTAATAGGTTGACAACAGACAGGAACAGCAAGCTTGGCTAAAAAACGTCCTGCCTTTGCTTTAAATCCTAACGCTTGCAGCCTCTATCCATAATCAGGAATACGATATTACCTTGTGTTTCACTTGGAAACAGAGGCTTACTAAAGACATATGTGACAGGGAATCTCTCCACTCGTTCACTACAAGGATGCAAGTCACTAAAATGTCACATCGCAATAATCAGCAAATGCGGCAAATAAATTCTCGGTACAAACCCTTAGCTACAAGTCCTTCACACGTTTATTAGGCTACAGCTGCAAAATCGTCCGTCCACTGCAGACTTGACCCATAATGGCAAAGTCTTAACTTGAATGAAATAAGTGTACCAAAACTGCAACGCTTAACGTCATGTGGTGAAGCTTAAGCGCCGCACAGGAGCTGAGCTCAAGCGTCTGCATAGGACATGGAATGACAGCTCCATCCACAAATACAATAATATCACCGAGCCTTTATGGGCGACTTTTAAACTCGACAAACAAACCCAATGTGGCGAGACCAGAACCGTTTAAAAAAGCAGAAGTTGTCAGTTTTGCCACGCCACGGCAGTTGCGACAATGTTCAAAACAAAAGAGTCACTTACCTTGCCTCGTTCAAAATGTATGTTTTAACCAATGCCTCATGCAAAAAAACATTGCTCTGTGGATAATTCCTCGATATTATCTTCTTTCTTATTTAACTACATTCTTCTACTGTCCATTTCTTATCAAACTAGTCAGATGAAGCGGACCAGTGCTTCGATACTTCGCCATCCTATTGAAACAATTTGACATACAAGCCGGGGTCTACACACTGCCAGACAACGCCATTGCAGGCAATGGTTGATGCTGCCATCGCAAAAACAGGGGTGTCCACGTACTAAAATGTCACAAATGTTCACGTTTATGATAAGTTAATGCTTTTAGGACGAGTAAATACAAATGAATACTGTACAAAACATGACATCGTTAATTTTTGTGGCCATCGAGGTTAATGACCGCCATGGGTTGGCCCATGTGACAGGTGTTTAACCCCATTTCTAACGATGGTTTGCTCCGTTAATCTGCACGGAGGGGTTGCATCGAACTGCAGTCTGGCAAAAAAAAAAAAGAAATGAATTAATAAAAATACCAGTACATTAACTTTCCTTGCCAATTTGATATGCAAAATACAGAACACTGCAGAATTTAGATAAGCCTATGTACGTTTACAAACTGACGCTGCGCCGCATGGAGGGATTTGGTCATTATAAAGTATTTGTAGTTTATAGTTATATAGACTGTTTATAGTTGAAAGTTGAAATGTGTGTGCGATGTAAAAAAAATACACCACTGTTGTGGGATTGCATTAGCAAATATCTGACCTAAATTTGAAAATCACCTCTAGTGGTATTTTTACATGATTTTAGTATAACCTTCCTCACAAGCAAAAGCTGACTGAACATGTGATAGAGTAAAGTGGTATAAAGAGATCTTTGTGAAATTGTTTAGCAGACCATACAATAAACAAAATGTGAAGGAAGCTTTGCCTCAGATAATGGCAACCCCCTTGTTTTAGTAAATAGATTCGCAATTTCCCAGGAGACGTCTGAAATCTGTTATATAAGATGTACAATTGTTTGTGCGTGTGTGTGCGTTAAATGTTCGTTCACACAGACTACATGTGGTGGGCCTAGAAGTAGAAATGTGGAATCATGACAGACTTGTAAAATGTTGAACCTGAATAGGTTTTAAGATAACCTACTGACTGAACAATCAGATGTAGCTCAGGGAAGTTGCTAAGCAACCTAAAAATAATCTGGGAAGGGAAAAGAGGGGTTGGCAGCAGGAGATCAGATGATGACATTTTCCTTTGAAAACAAATTGACTTGTGCCAGAAAATGTGACAAGGCAAAATTCTCCTTAAGGATGTGGTACATCACCACAACAAACAGTACTGAATCTAAATGCAGACATATTTTGGACCAGCCCCGTAGCCTACCATGGTCTAGCTAAGGGTGTTTTCATGGCCATCTGTCTACTCAGCTTCTCCACTGAGCGTTGAATATATTTTAATAGACTTTATCAAGCTGTACTGTTCACTCCTAAATTGACTGTCTGGAAGGGGGAGGGATTTGCACGATATACACCTTTAGGGTGGGTGCCTGTGCATGTTTGCAAGAGACCATGGCGCAACTAGCACAATTGTGACCTTTTGTTGGAGGGTCTTATTGATGACTTATTCGACTTGGTTACTCGACGTGCGTTTCAAAGCTTTTCCTTAGCATTGCCCGTAAAATTATGTTTAAAAATCTTAAAAATTTGATTGTTTCTGTAAGAGCCCTGCGGCAGTGTGCACATCAGCATCTGCGCCAGATGTTCCACTACTGCTTCCAGCCAACCAGAGCGCGTCCTGCCCACACATTGCGCTGGAAGAGGGCGGTGGATGGAACTCTCAAGGAGGATGTGTATCGCTGTCAAAATAATAGCGGTGCTCAACGAATAATATAGATTAATTTGTAAATATTTCCTGAGCACACTTAACAATGGACACCATCGGCGTTATCGTATGGCTTTATGTCGGTACGTATCGATTTAGAACGTCAGCATAGACTGCTGATGCTTTCTCCCCATCGTTCTGTTCAGTTAGCTAGCTGCCATCACCGAGCCTACTGACAGTCATCATTTAGTTTAGTAGCTCGCTAATGTTCGCTAATGCACACACTTTGCATGATCTGTTTGTCTCGGAACCGAGTCGAGTTACACAATAATGTCGGCCAAAGAACAAGAACACGGATTGTCTTTTGGGAAAGCATTCGTGAATCGCATGGTCAATGATGATTCGATGCAGTTCGGCTCATTAGCTTGCTAATTATAGCTAGCTTGCCCCCTACTTTATCATCACAGATCTCCCAAAAACCGCAAGTGTAGCGCTCCTTATTGCTGCATTGATAACGCGTCATGTAACATTTGTTCAATTAGGGCTACATTATTAGCAAACGCTTAATGGTTGCAGCATGTCTTTACCCGCTACACTACATTATGTTGCATTTCGGTTTGCTGCGAGAAAATGGCTTGATGATGTCATTGTATTTTAAACGGAGCTACTGACGAAGTTGGTGTAGGCCTAATTGTGGAAAAGAATAAGTTGTTCATGCTGATTTTTTTGTGTATTAAAACAAAAGCTTGCATGGCACTTGCGTCTGATGGCAAACATGGCGTTATACCATTGAGGAAAAACCAAATGCTACCTCTTTATAAGCAGAGGTCTTCTTTACATGCCGATGGTGAGTGGTGACAGTTTGTCTCATCTTGACCAGACCCCTTCATAAAACACCCCACCTACACTATCTAACATGATCAGCCCATGATCAGTTACACAATGCATCTTGTGAACTTGCTGAACTAGTTCAAACTACTATTGAGAAATTCACTTGCTTTTGACTATTTCAAAATAAGACTGCAGTATAGTGTGACCTTAACAACTAATCCCATAATGTTTTTAAAACTGCCCCCCTCCCCCTTTTAAAAATTGTGGGTCAACATAATACATCCTTCCTTATTCCACCCAATATTCTAAAATTCTGTCAAACAGTCTGCTATTAGCCTCAGCCTTTGGCTACTGTTTACTATCCAATCAGCCACTGGTTTTGACATCAGACATCAGAACGGATTGTTACCTGTGTGCAGACGGCTCATGTTACATCTGATCCTTGATCCAAATAAGTTTTTATCTGCAGTTGTCTTGGATCGTTTCTGATGTGATTGAAGGTCCACAGCCCCAACACAGCCCAGTAAGTTTCACAGGGAAAGGCACTTTGGACTGAGCTATCAAAAACTTCTGTCTTACGGTATTACTACAGGTCACAATGCTTCCGAGTCATTAGAAGTATGCTTGAGTCAATTGCATCCAGGTAAAACAGCACCAGCCAGCTGATTTGACCACTTGGCTGAGAGACATCCCCACTCTCACAGGCTACTCTCACAGGATGTCCTCTCTCTGTCACTCTCTCTATGGGAGGTCTATGGGAGGTGGCCTGTACAAGGTCGGGCCTATAAAAACATAAACCTGGAGTTAGCCATTCCCAGTGTCTCGTCCTGAAGGGAAATCTGTCAAAAGGAAGGCGTATGCCTTCACCTGGTCGTCAGTATTCACCATTTGTGCGGATTGAGCATTAACCATGAATAGCTGAGCTATTAGACAAACAGCATTGGTCACCCAAGTTGTCTGACTTGCTGTTACTGATGCCTTTTTCTTGTTGTACCCAGAGAAGAATGTATACAGCTATACTTTTGGTATTACTCTCAAATGGCTTTTTGTCTTTTTTTGGCACCCTTTCTTCTTCCCTCTTTCAGATGGAAAAAAAGGTTCTTTAGTGGTTAATGTCTGTTGAATTAATAGCAAAATGGGTGTCATAGAAAACCAATGAACATATATGGGGTTGTAGGAGGACAGACTTGTATAGAGAAGAGAGTTTTATTATTAGCACCATAGCTGTTCCCAAAAAGGTTTCCAGTTTAACATTCCATATGTTATGTTAATGAAGTGGAAGTAGTTTTGGAATGGATATGAATGTTAAAGTATTGTTTTTGTTTACGTTGCTGAAATGGTATATAAGCACTGCATCCTCTCTTGAATAGTGAGAATTAGTTTTTAATGTGCCTGGAACACCAAGGGCTGGCTGAGGGTGACAGCAACCTCAGAAACACCATCTGCCCTGCCCAAGCCTCACAGGACACATCTGTCCATCACCACCCCCATTCCTGGATCAATAGCCAGCCTGACCTAGGATCATTCACCATATGATTAACCTGGTCTGCACACATGGGTCTGTTTTTTAGTTGTGGTTGTGGTTTTGTTCGTTTAGGGTAACATAATCTATAAATACATGTAATCTAAAAATACATGTTTTGATTTGATGCTTTATTGATGTGCATGTTGCTTATTGTGACATAATGACTTATTATTGGAACATATTGAGAATTCTTGTATAGTTTCCTACATGTGTGTTCATTGCAAAGGCTGTGTGGAAGTTTTACTTGTTGTTGAATTGAAAGCGGTATGATTTGACAGCGTTTTCATTTTTCAGCTTGGTTTATGGTCAAATGAACTTTCATCTTAGCTATTTAAGGAGTTGTCCCACATAGTCTTGAGACCGATAAGGTTTTACTGCTAAGTACTTCCCTTAAAACAGTGACAGGAATGTTTTGAAGCTGATAATCGTAGCCATTATGACTGTGGTACAAATGGGTACACATACAATGTCAGTCGTAATTACAGTACTATGTAGTAGTTTGTACTTAAAGGTGCAGTCAGTGATTCTGTGTTATTGTTTCGGGTCAGGCTGCCAATTGTTTATTTGCAGCAAAGACTCTAGAGCAGAGCACTCCAGAATCTTTGGTTTGCAGCTGCAGGCAGGTGTCATTTAGAATGTGTAAATGTGTTTGTCATTTTAGAATATCTAAATGTGTTCTGTTATATTGTTTGTCATTTTAGAATGTCTAAATGTGTTCTGTGTTATTGTTTAGGGGACAGGCTGAACTAACAGTTTTTTTAGTTTTCAGAGCCTGTGTATCATAAAAAGACTGGGATTTTTTTGTACAGTGACTTAAGAGAATGAAAAGCTAGGGGATCATGAGGAGATATTATCGTTATGATATAAAAAGTGTTATGTGTTTACAAACAACATAAAATCACTGACTGCACCTTTAAAAGATGGACTATCTGTTCAAGCTTCCTCTGATGGAATTTCAAATGTGGATATTCTATGGGAGATTATGGTTATGCACAGAACTACAGAATTCTGTATATTACTTCCCATTGATTTGCAAATGAGAAATGAGTGGGGTGGTGTCTGCTTTTCTCTTGCTATCTAATCCGCCCCCAGAACTAATCTCTGTGGTGTGTTTCAATGCTTGTGTGTGGGATACAGCTTCACATTCCTCCCCTCTGAACAACTTGGTGTGTGTGTAAGTGTCTGCATGTATGTGTGTGTGTGAGTGTCTGCGTGTTTGTCTCTGTGTGTGTGTGTGTGTGTGTATGTGTGTGTGTGGTGGCTTGGGTGGGATGTTGGGGAAACAGCTTCCCCACAGCAGGCTGCTTAGGCATGGAGCAGTAATGAGGCTATAGCTGCATGCCTGGCTGGAGGCAGTGGGGGTTTCTCAGCAGCAGCAACAGCAGGGCCATAGCCCTTATCCTACACACACATATACATACATACACACAGGCACACACACACATACACACACACAGAAAGAGAGAGAGGGGAATAGAAGTATATATGTTCATGTGGGCAATAAACATGACAAGTTTGAAATTCAGGAATAAACACAGGCTAATATAAACCTGTGCTGCCCCTTAGAAGTATTAGGTATTTAATAAGGTGTGTGTGTGTATGTGTGTTCTGAAAGGAGCTCATCCAAAAGAACGTGAGTGTAATGGAGAGCAGGGCGCCTGTGTGAGGTGGGGCTGAGAAGTTGGCTATGGAGAGAGAGAGTGTGTGTGTGTGTGAGCGCATGCGCCCGTCTGGGGAGTGTGACTCACCGCCTGGCCGATTACTGCCTTTTGCTACTCCCTGCAAGCCAGTGACCTGAAAGACACATTTCCAGCACAAGCACACACACACACTTACACACACTGATACATATGCTTCAGTAGAAAAACATACTACACCACTGACATTCTGAATAGTGAAGATTTGATATTACCAAAACGTAATTACTATTGTAGTCCTCATTCAGGTATAGTATTGCACAGTGACATTCTGTTTTTACATTAAATTCAATATTTGTAAGTAAATAAGTATTCGTAGTCTTATGATCAAAGTCAGACATTATCATTGGTTATTATCATCGGCTACTGTCTTTGCAACAACAGTAATGGCATTTACATAGAAGCTCATCTAAGCACTAGCAGTGTGGAGTAATAAACTGAGACCTCTGTGCAATAGTGGTATTGGTAACACCTCTCTCTCCTCTCTCTCTCTCTCTCTATCCTCTTTCTCTCTCTCTCCCTCTCTCTGCACTAGTGATCACCATCCTGTCCAGATCACATGGTGACCGCAACGTCTACCCCTCCGCTGGCGTGCTCTTTGTGCACGTGCTGGAGAGGGAGTACTTTAAAGGGGAATTCGCCCCCTACATAAAAGCTGGTAAGGGTGCTTTACGTCTAAATTTCTAGACTCTAGGTTCCTCAGATCTCTTATCTTCTTATACTTTTCATGAATCCCATGTTTTCCATTCATATTATCTGGGAAAAAATGCCTCTGTGTTGTCCTAAAGTCTTCATTAGTTTGTTGTTTATGATGTAGAAGTTGTGATGTCTTATGTGCCTTTGCTAGGTATGACTACTAGAGACAACACTGCTTACAATAATGAAACTAGAAGAACTAGAACTGCAAATTCTATTGGTTGTCTAATGATGATCTGAAGATGTTTACAAAATATTCTCACAAACTTAACAAGTTCAGTAAGATTAGAATATCTTGTGAAGCTGTGAAGGTTACACAGTTCTAATTGGAAGGAAGGCTCAGATGTCAGTAGATGACATGCATCACATGCTCAGTCCTGTTGTTAAACCCTATACATGACCCACTGCCCACAGGTGACTCCAGTAATGACCCCATCACATTCAACACAAACCTGAAGGGCTATCCTGACAGGCCGGGTTGGCTGCGCTACATCCAGAGAACTCCCCACAGTGATGGAGTACTTTATGGCTCTCCTACAGCTGAGCATGTTGGCAAGCCCACTATCATCGAGGTATGTGTGTGTGTGTTTGCATGTGTGTGTGCAGTGTGTCACCACATCCACACATGGCTGTTTTCATCTTGCGGGGTATTAAAACAGATGTGTATGTGTGTTTGTGTTTGTGTGTGTGTGCGTGCCGTGCCATGCGTCTCGTGGTCTTAAGTGCCTGATATGGTTAGGCTATGATTAGAAACCAGTTGTAGCAAACAGCAGAACTGCACATTGAGCAAGACTGGCAAATAGACAGGCGGTAATAACAATAGACAGGCGGTAATAACAACACAGATAACTCCAACTCAGTGGTGTATAAGTACACTCGCACAACTCAGTGTGCCATCTGCTCTCAGTCCAACAGCTTCATTACAAAGCTTCTATCCTGTCAGTTTTGACTCTTCAGTGGCTTTTAATGTTGAGTTCATTTAATACTGAAGGAGAGTGATAGCTGCTTAGGCATGTTTTGTGCACCAGTGTTCACAGTGGGTCCCCGGCTGGCAGGCCACGGGCTTTAAAACTCTGTCACGCTCTCATTCCTTTGGCTTTGACATGGCGCATTTGCATCAAGCTCAGACGAGGCCGGCGACCCGATCTATGCATGCACTATAAGCTTTCTGGTCCTGATCTGGGCTTAAACTTTCACCCTTATGTGTTGCAGATTACAGCCTACAACAGACGCACTTTCGAAACGGCCAGAAACAACTTGGTCATAAACATCATGGCCACTGAAGGTGAGAGTCTTGGTATGTTGACCTGTTGTGCTTACTGGTCACGTTTTTCATCAATAGTCTCGTTACATTTTGGATTTCAGTTCATTATTTAACATAAACAAAGCTTCTCTCCATAACATTACCAGTATATGCACATATAATAATAAAGATTTGAACAGTAATGATTTTAGATCATGTCAGACAAAAGGTCTAGTATTGTAGAGCGTACTACTCTCTCCATAGTGGCATAAACAAATTCAATAACTTTTTAAGAATAAGAATTTAAATTTAAAGCCACAACAAATTGTGTATCTAAAGATTTTAGTTGATAACATTATGTCAACAACTTCTTGTCACAGCCATACACTTTTGGTTTTGCATTATAGATTTTGTGAGCACATTGTTTAAAACACAATAGTAAATTATATATAATATAATCATACAAATTATGAGAATTATTTAATGATGGAAGGTAGCATCACTGTGACATTTAACTGAGCATTGTGTTGCGGTTCTCCTTGCCAAATAGTTCTTTTGGTCTAATATGCATCTGTTGACAAAACCTATATATATAACATAACTTTATAGTTAGGCTAGTTCTTTGAGATGTTTAAAAGGATTTTAATGGTTGTAATAGTTGCTTTATATGTAATATACTGGTTAGAATGTTGTTAGCATAGTGATATTGTACATAGTCACACCGAGCAGGCCCAGCTCTGGTGATTGATGGTGTGGCCACTGTGAGCTGTGGGCGGTGTGACCACTCAGCAGTGGTCTGGAGGCTTTGCTCTGACCAGCTGTTGATGTGCCAGCCAAGCCTTGACCTCACTCTGACGGCAGCAGCCATCTGCCAGTGGCCGGCGGCACCACGCCTCACATCACGTCATGCCATGCCACGCCATGCCACGCCACACTGCGAGGGCAGACGGCAGACAGCTGACAGTCTGGAATGAGCAGACACTGATATTGTGCCCCATTAAAGCTGCTTTGTGTAAGATTTCAGGGAAGAGTTTCGTTCCTGAGTTGTCTTGAACACAACTTTCAATTTGCTTGCATTGTATTTAATACAGCAGCCATACGTGGTAGAAGATGATATAGGAAAGATGATTGATTTGCATGCTAACATTAGTGAATATCACGGTGCGTAGGCGTTTTACAGTGCTTAGGTGTTTTTGACATAGCGACATAGCAGTTGATTCTTCACATTTTGTAGCTGCTTTTACTTTTTTTTTATTTTAATCTAGAAGTCTTTTACATCCTTTAAAGCCTGACTGGTATTTAAGGTCAAAGTCACTCAGTGGGGGGCGAAAAATTAAACCACCTGTCAAGCCGTCAGCTGTCTCCTCAGACGATGACTGACTTAAATGAAGCTCACCAACAGGGACATTGTAGGTAATGAGAGACAGACACTGGAAAATTCACCATTTTTTGTTTTTCTAAAGCAGTGGTGCTGTTATAATAAATAATATTGCTGCCTCAGCAAAATCTCATCAAAAGTCTGCCTCTGTTTTTCACTCAAAGAGGCTGATGCTTTTCAGTTGAAGATCCTCAAAGCTGAGTTATGAGCTCAAGATCTGGGGATCATCACATTACATTAATCTTAGACATAGATAGACAGATAGATACTTTATTAATCCACAAGTAAATTAAGGGGATTAAGGTGAATCTCCCTAATCGTTAGATGGAGACGATTCCGTCTCTCTCTTTCTCTCTTTTCTCTCTCTTTCTGTTTCTTTTCTATCCTCTTGCCTTACATTACTGTTCCTCTGAATTTCCTCCCTCTCTCTTTTCTCCACAGAGTTCCCGTTACCCTATCAGGCTGAGTTCTACATCAAGAACATGAACGTGGAGGAGATGCTGGCCAGCGAGGTGCTTGGTGACTTCCTGGGTGCTGTAAAGAACGTGTGGCAACCTGAGCGACTCAACGCCATCAACATCACATCGGCGTTGGACCGCGGTGGCCGTGTACCACTCCCCATCAACGACCTCAAAGAGGGGTGAGTCACAAACTGCAAAGATTAACCCAACCTCCCCAAACACACAAACGCACACACACAAACACAAATACTGATTTACTACGACAATGTTTACTACGTTGCCAGTTGACTGTAATGTCAGTTTTTGAGCCAGTGTTTCAAGGTATTCACCAAAGTAAATCCACCTTAGTTCTGACGAGGCTGATGAGGTTGTTGCTTTTTGTAGCTTAAGTAATGGCGAGAGCATGTAACACATTCTACTGTGTATGGTGATCCTGTTTACACTGTTAAATTAGCAGAAATCTAGCTAGCTGTTTTAGCATGTGACTAATGCGCAGCTTGTTGCAGTGAGGTAGACTGACAGGCTCATTAGAGATTTCCCTTGACAGGTGAAAATAAGCTGTCTGTTAATTATTCATGTTGGCTTTTGGGGAGATAAAAGCTTCTAGAGAGCAACTGGCAGGCATAGACTAAGTGGGAACAAAACCTATGTGCACAGACATTGTGCCCTGTGCCTGAGGTGTTTTGTTTGTGTGTGTGTGTGTGTGTGCGTGCGTGCAAGTGTGTGTGTGTGTGTATGTGTTCACTAATGGTCCTATCTCTCTGTATACATGCAGTGTGTACGTAATGGTGGGGGCTGACGTGCCATTCTCCTCCTGCCTACGAGAGGTGGAGACGCCTCAGAACCAGCTCCGCTGTAATCAGGAGATGGAGCCAGCCATCAGCTGCGACAAGAAGTTCCGTGCCCAGTTCCACATCGACTGGTGCAAAATCAATCTGGTAAGCAGAAACACATACACACACACACACACAATCATGCACACACACAAACAACACAAATGCCCTGATGCAAAACACAATTGATGCATGCACAAACCTGTAACCGTTTTGTGTGTGAGGAATATGTACTTTTATGCTCACTTTACTTAAATGTAAAATAAATGCAAAATATATTCACACATTCTTGTATGTGCACAGTTCAATTCATGTATCACTGTGTATGTAAAGTCAGCCGCACACAAGCATACTCAAAATCCTATGTATTTCCTGTGCTTCGTTTTTTCATATTTATATTCATATTTATATTTACGTGTGTGACAGGCGTAATGGAGATTTCACGCTTTTTAGGTCTGTGATTCCCTCCTTCACTTCTCTGATCCCCTTCAGGTTGACATCACCAAGGTGGTGACAGTGTATCGCGAGCGCCCCAACCCAGGGCCAGGCGTGCTGCCGGACATCGGCGAGTACGACCCCCCATCCGAGGCCTTGCAGAGCCGCGACTACTTCTCCGACTTTGTGGTGACGTTGGCCGTGCCGTCGGCCGTCGCCCTGGTGCTGTTTGCCGTCCTCGGCTACGCCATGTGCTGTCGCCGCGAGGGGGTGTAAGTGGCCATGCCTCAGGCAACAAATCACGCTGCCTCGGGTTGAGAGGACACACACACACACACCTCTCTGTTTCTGATCACTTCATGCACTTTGACACAATGAAAACCCAAATTGATGCAGTGCGAAAACATTAGCACCCATTTTGAATGATGTTGGAAGAGGCTCTGAAAGAGATGACATTAGCTTTAGCAATGCCAGAGAGGAATGGATGCTAGATGCTAGACAGAACATCTAAAAGAAGAAAAGAAGGAACGAAAGACCGAAAGGAAAGAATGAACGTAAGAAAGGGAGAAAATTTATGGGGTGTTTTTAGACCTCTGTGGCCGGATCTACGGAGTACCTAGGGCTCCCATGGTCAGAGGTTAAAGGTCACAGTTTTAAGTGATGTCACAGGAAAGCAGCTCCTCACTTATGTCAAGCATTGCGCCATAGTCTGCACTGTGCCGGTCTGTTGCTGACCCTCTGGAGGCAGCAAAATGGCTGAGCATCATCAGTCCATGTCAGTGGTCAGCATCACTGCCAACAGTCCGTCAGTCAGTCTCATGCATCTGGACATCATCATTTAGTCACCCGCCTTCTGCACCTGTTCCGAAGCATACCTCGCCTCTTCCTCTGTATCATTTTGTGTTCCCATCCCCCACCCCACCCCCTTCATTCGCTTTTGTGTGGATGTCTTTTTTCAACTATTAATATTAGAATTTTAATTCAGTAATTTTGTTTTGTTTCTAGGGAAAAAAGAAACATGCAAACACCAGAGTAAGTGTTGCCTCTCCTGTGGTTTTTACCTCCTTTGTTTTGATTTTGTTCTTTGCTGATCTAATAATTTGTTTGTTTGTTTGTTTGTTTCATTTGGAATCATTTTGGATAGGTTATATCTAGGTGTTTTTATTTCTTTATTTGTTTTTACACATTTATATCATCTCAATCCTCCTCATGGTGACATCTTCATACTCATCTCAAGCATTCATAAAAAATCTGTTTTCACCTCGCCTTCCTGTTGGCAGCTGCTTAAAGCGAGAGGTTTAGTTCAGTAAATGTCATTGGTGGCATTAGGAGCTAGCTTAGAGACCTAAGAGAAGCCCACAATAGAGAGAAAAGGAGAGAGAGAGAAGAAAGCTCTGCTCACCCCTGCTTGTTTCTGTCCTCACTAGCTCTTCCTGACTTCCTCTGTCAGTCATTTCCCTCTTTACCTTCCTCTGTCGCTCATTTTTCCCTCTTTTCCTTTCTCTGTCTTGTCTGCTGTCTGTTTCTTTCTTTCTCTTTCTCTTCAGCTGGTGAACCATCTCCTTCTCTCTCCCTGTTTCACACAGGCATACCAGGGCTCTGTCTCTCCTTTGGTCTTTTCCTTTAAAAGCCTCTACTGTGTCTAATAGCATGTCTATAGGGTGCCTACACATTAAGTTAGGGGGAAAAAAAATAGCGGTTCTCAGTAGCTAACGGTGCTGTTTTATTAAGGCCATTCTGCCAGTGTCTGTGAAATATATGTGTGCTGACTCAGTAGTCTGGTGTCTAAGACTTCCCCACCTCCTCCTCCTCCTCCCCCTGTCTCCCCCATTTCTCCACACCTCGTCTTCTGGTAGTATTCAGCTGGTGCACCACAGCTCCATCCAGAAGTCCACCAAGGAGCTGAGGAGCATGTCCAAGAACCGTGAGATCTCCTGGCCTCTGTCCACGCTGCCCGTCTTCCACCCGGTGAGCGGGGAGGTGGTACCGCCATTGCACCCGGACAACTACGAGACCACCAGCACGCCCCTCATGCAGACGCAGACGTGAGTGTCACTTGCACGCAGCATTCCCAGGATTGTGGGAGGCTGAGTTTTATTCTAGAGAGCAGTAATCTCACAGAGTTATCTGTGCCCCCTCTGACCACAGAAGAGTTTTACTGCCGAACTATAGTCGTCTAGATGAAACGGTCTAATAGTAGAAAAGATGGAGATGCAGGATACTCCTCAAGGTTTATTAGAAACTGAGACTGTTTTTGTGAGGCTATTCATATCCAGTGACAAAAAGAGTTTGGACAAAGGTGATGGATGACAATAGACAATGGCATGATGGCATGAGTTTCAGAAATTAATTTAGAACACTGTTTTTCATTTCAGGAATTTACAAAATCAAGTCCAGATACCTCAGCAGCAACCTCCTGGTGAGTTACTTAAAATAATGAAAAATGGCTCGTCTCACAGTTTTGTGGACGTGTGTGGATATACAGAATTTGTTTTACATTTTTGATAACTTTGTGGCATGTTCCAAATTTATTTTGTTATTCTGCCAAGCAGATACACTACAGTTGTGCAACAGCTGTGCAGCTGTGCACCACAGTTACTAACATAACACTTTTGCCCATTCATTTACTGCTTACAAAGGAGATAATTATTGTATGTCAACATTTCGAAGGCTGGAGGCAAGTATGACCAATACAAATTCAGCTTGTCAGGTTGCTTGCTAATGTACCTTCTGTTTCATCTGAAATGGACATAGTGAACAGAAAATGCAATGGTCTTAATATTAAATGTATGTCCTTATAAGTTACAGGATTTGTTTCATGTTATTTAAGCCTACTTGTTTAAAAGCTTTTTTATTATTATTATTCACAGGTAAATGGTATTCCTGAAGAGAGGAAAGTGGCAGAAGCACTGAACTTGTGATCTGGAATTCCACATTTAGCCTTTATATCATTTATTATTTTTATTTTGTTTTATTGTATTTGTATTATATTCTCTCTGGCAATGCTAGTATGCATGCATTGCTGCCTATTTCCATGCTTTTATGTGCTGTAAGCACTTAGGCTCAAGTGTGCCAAAAATGGAGTCAAGTTGTAAATATTAAATTCACTTGAAAAGGATTCACAATAGCTATATTCAGGAGAGGAGGTATTTTTTATATGTATATTTTGGCACTGAAGTTGAGTTGGCCTAATTTGTTTTGTGATTATTCTTGGAAGAATCTCTACATCATGCTTGCTTGTTTTTTTCACTGGAACCCAGCAAAAAAAGAAGTGCGGTATGCAGGAAGTGCCTCTATTGTCCTTTAAACATAAAACAAAGCAGACAGTATCCAAAAAGCAAAATAAAACGAAACAAATCCAATGTTCTGTCAATCCTAATTGATTTGCTCTCACAACACTTATTAAATGTTTTTTTTGATGAAGCAGTGGTGTTGTCATGTTCTCTTTTCAGGCCTGATCTCAAGGTGTTTTAACTACTGAAAACTTCAACTAATAATTTTTCTACAAAGACAATTCATATATTGATAATTTTCACTTGCTCATTGACCATTTGTCTAATGCCTTGTTCTTCTGACATAGAAAAGCAAGTGGAGCAAACATTTTTGTTAAGTTTATCAAAACACGTTGGTGATTTTAATAGTCAGCAACTAATCAATTAAATATAGCAGCCCTACTTGTGTTAATCCTGTTTAACATTACCATAAGAGATCAACTTTTGTTTGTTTTCTTGTTAGAATATAATTACCAGTCAATACCCGCACATACACAATAACTTCTAAGATTTAGGGCTGTAGGTCCAGCAAAACTGATTTGATTGGTGCCAAGGTGTAGATGTTAGTGTATGCATTTGGAAGTGTGATCATCTACAGTTAATACTTACAGTAAGCACACATTACAAGAAGTACTTCGCTACCACAGCTGTGCTGAAACTTCACTTGGTGATGTGAATGCTTGCTATTGCAGGCTGGGCTAAACTGAGCCACCATGGATTACAACTTGCATTCAATTGAAGCACCAGCAGATGGCGACAAATACACATACAAGTGGGAGAAGTAACACTTTCATTGTAAGAGGTAGATAAATATTGTATAAATAATCTGACATCACACTAGAACAGTTTCATTTTCATAGTTTTTTTTACAGCATCAGTTTGAGGTGTCCTTTTATCATGCAATTAGTTAAATATTGGTAACATACGTTTTGGGGGTATTTGGTCATGTAAAGGAAAGGCTGAATAAAATGCATATCATTTAAAGGGTCAATCGCCAACAACAACATTATGGGACTTAAAAAGGTTTGCCTGCTTGTTCATTACATAACCATTTTTACAGGATAAACACAAGTGTTCTAACCAGCCACCCAGGGCATGAACTATGCAGTTGTACTAGGTAGGACACCACAAAAAAAGGGAAAAACACATTGCACATGTACTTAGTCTAATTTCACCTACAGTGTTACAATTGTATTTTTCTATTTAGTCTTGTTGTACTGCTACCCAGTATTTGGGTATTTTCACTAACCTATTTATTGTTGCCCTGTGTTTGTGTTTGTGTGTGTGTCTGTGTGTGTGTGTACATATATTTATTTAAAAAAAATCTTTACTTAGGCTAATTTATAGGCTACAGCAATTGGAGCAGTGGGGGAGCTAGGATTATTTTGTGGTTGTTGTGGTTTCTTAGCAGTTGCCATATTCCAGTCTATGAGTGAAAAAGAGTTGAATAATATGGTGCGATGCATTGAGCATTATATCCAGATGAGTTAGAATGCAGATATGTCCATGTTTTAAGATGTTCATCTCCACAATAGCGAATTTGCGAGCATGCTCTTTTTAAACCTAGTATTTTCATCAACTGACATATGCCCATAGCCGTTTCATAATGCAACCATTAACAAATCCACCAGCGCCTCTGAAAAGGCCATAGGATGATTCTCAGCAACCTTCTGCCCCTGCCAGTTGCCTATGCGTTTAACCTAGGCCTAGTATGTTCCGCTAGACATACAACACCCTACCTCATATAGCTCTGCCCATGTATTGGAGTTGTACATTTAATCTCATTCATTTAATTCACTCATTCTGGGTGGTGTCTGTAAGGTTCTGCATGCCTAACATTTTACAGCAATATTCTCAGCAGGCCAACTCCTCTCTCCACATCCATTGCATAATCAAGCATTAGTCTATCCAAATGTGTGAGTGCCCTGAGCCAAGACAGTATGATAAACCTCTCTGCTCATAATGTATCCTACCATTTGCTATGTCTACCCTGCTGACCATATTTTAAAATCACCAGCTTCAGGCATACAGCAAATATCTTTTTTTTTTAATCTAATAATAGGCTATTCTTTAATTTAACTTTTTTCAAACACCAATGAACCTGTAGCCTAGGTAAGGTCATTTATATTGGCATAGGCCAACAGGTCATCTGCTCAGAGCTTCCGTAAAAAGTCTGTAGGTTATGCCGCAAAAGTAGGCTTAGTAAAGACAAATAAAGTAAAACAGAACTGTGCTTATTTCAACTTATAACTTCTAGAAGACCAAATAATTTTTCCCACGTATTCATCCATTCATTTCAAATTCCATGTCCCAAGTTTCGGAGTTGTATATCCAAGTTGCATATCGAACAATGTAAGAGCTTTTATTGTTCTTCTTCTCCCTCTTAAACTGTTTAAATGGTGGCTCGCAGACAATGTAAAGTCATTTTTATTGTTCCAAGACCACACAACAGCAAAACGTCCCTGGAATAACGGATAATATGGAGAATATCCGATACTAGTGAATACCTCTTCCGGGTTTTTGAAGCTGCGTCAGGCAACGTCACATCATTGACCCTCTAGCGTTTAATCTTGATGGCTAAAGGTCATATTAAAGACGAAAAACGGAACCAACTAGCGTTAGGTGGAACAAAGAAGACTCAAAAGACTCAAGAGACTCGGATATGTCGAGATTTAAGAGATTTTCTCTGATGGTTCAGTCGCTTGTCGTTCCAGGTGATATTCACTGAAGTCTGAACACATGCATTGAGGTCACTTAACCAGCTGAGTAATGTTAGCTTGTGCTAACGTGTCACAGTTTGAAAGCGAAGGATAGCAGGATGCTAATGATTGTCTGACCAACTGAGGTATGTATTTGACTAGTCAATTCAGGGTCAAGTTTTAAAGACTAAATTACAC
This sequence comes from Tenualosa thibaudeaui, assembly GCA_027481765.1. Taxonomy (NCBI): domain Eukaryota; kingdom Metazoa; phylum Chordata; class Actinopteri; order Clupeiformes; family Clupeidae; genus Tenualosa; species Tenualosa thibaudeaui. The sequence goes on along the minus strand of JAIFZK010000039.1, from coordinate 1,939,687 downwards.
CATCTGAAAAGTTGTAGATGTTGCTTTATTTAAAAGGTATACATGACTGCTGTCAGTAAGGGTCACCCTATGGCTTTATTTAATCATATTTAGAGTAAATCGAGATTAAATTTAGCGATATTGATTGTAACAGGAACATGTGTCATGTTACTCTTCTTGATGGAGGTTAACGTTACAACGCTTGTGAACTGTTTAAGGTACAGGACTAAAGCATCACTTGTTAATTGTTTGCTTGAAGTCTTGTATAAATAGAGAAAGATTAGTTTTGTGCTGCAACTGTTTGATTTGGACCAACGTTAGTTGGTGTGACCTGGGGTAGTCAAAATTACAGCTGTTGCGTTTAATGTTGCAACATAATTTATTCTGATGCAGTATTACATTGCATTATATTTATTGCCTATCAGCTTGTATCCGTTTGTGATTACAAGAATTTGCTCTTGAACATATCCCGTTGTAAACTTGGACGCAAAGGAACGTTAGCCCATTTTTTGCCAACGTCAGGCACTGTGATGCATAGGTAATAGTTTAAATGATAATTGGAACGCTATGTACGCTATGTAATACGCTATGTAATGTGTTGTACCCAGAAGAGTAAGTTATCTGTGATTTTTGTGGTGAAAGCATTGTAGCCTTCACTCTACCATTCCAAACAGTTAAGAGTTTGTATTTCCTACAAATTTGTATTGGAATAATTAGACTAAAGTCTCGTTCACCAACTGTTATGAGTGTCCATAACCCTCCAGCTGCCAGCTTGAGGCCAAAGGTCACAGGACTTGGCCTCATCCCTCTTTTGGTCTCTGCCCACTTCAACTTTGCAGACCTCACATAGTATGCTCACGCTCTCTGTGCTTGGGCTAAAAACAAATGAATAGCCATCTGCGCAGTGCTGAGGGCTTTGGGACTGGCATTGTGTGAGAACAAGGCTCCTGATGACCTCCATGACCTTCAGGACAACATTGCCTTGTGTTGATGGGTTGACGGTCTGCATTTTTACCACATTATACTTTTGGGTGGTTACTCTTAACTGACATAACAACCTGAAAGTAGCAATACTCACAATACTTAAACAAATAAATCTCAGGATGAACTGTAATTTTCAGGTCAAAGTTCACAGAATACCATTCCAGTCAGACTGCGGATTGGTGTTTTGTTTGTTAGATCAGTTATACCCAAATTGTAAAGTAGGCTTATTGTTTTAAAAATATTTAAGGTGGGCTTAAGCATTTATTATTAACCAACAAAAAGTCTAGCCTAACATAAATGCACTTTGAGATACCAGACATATGAATGTCTGTGTCATGACAGAAGGGGTCTTGTAATGAGATTAAGCTGCAGATGCAGTTCAGTTTTTGGATGGCCAAGATGTCCATCCCTGACCCTTAGAGACCTAAAGGCCTTTTTGGTTCTCTTCAAGGGACAAAGGGTGTGGGAATATTTCACTCTCTGTGTGATCACTCCGCTGTTTTAAGTCACAGCTGGAATTGCTAGATAGATGAACTTACTCTGGTATACCATGTAATACGCAAAGCGCTCAGATCGAAAGTGTTTGCTTCTTTGCAGGTGGGCTTAGGTTACGTACATGGTGTACTATACACAGCATGGTCTACTGTTCTACACGGTACAGTGAGACAGTTACTTTTTTCACATACAGAACACAATATTACACCACTGGTAACAGATCTTTTGAGAACTGAGTTTGTGTGTGAATGTGTGTGTGTATGTGAAACTATGTTTGGGCCTTATGTACAGTTACTGCCTTTGTTTATATTTTTCTGGCCAAGATGGATGGGAAAGAATCATTATTATTTGTTGCTGTTTTTTTTTTTTGTATAAACTGACATTTACTTTCATATTATATTTACTGAATCATCTTATTATGGGGGCATACCTAAACAAAACAAATGTAGCACAAGCCTTCAAGTTGGGTTTAGCACAACATGTTATTTGTCCAGTCAAAGCATATCTAGCCAAAATCTCTTGTTACAAATCTTTGTGTCAATGTTTACACAATCCATGACATGGAATGAATGAGATAATAAAAATGGACGTTTGGTCATTAGAGGTATAGGCTAATATGGTGTAGGTCTAGTAAATATTTGGTTTGACTATTGGTATTATCTTGGTATCATTAGTTGAATATAGAAAATAAACACAAATTGAAATTATTTCACCAAGGTTGCACTGGGGGGATTGTTGATCTTTAAGGTGCATTTTGCAGTGCGGTGGCAGTCAGCAAGAGTAGGAAAGGAATTTTCTAGCAGAAATTGCCATTGTATCAGTAAGCCAGATATAAGTGCTGCAGTCATATGGCAGCGTGATCATGAGTGTGATATTGCATTTTGATAATTCTAAACTCATTAAGCTTAACATCTGCTGTCTGTCATTTACTTTTTATTTTTTTGTAGATTGGTCAGCATCTGTCCTAAAGGAAAAATACAGCGTCAATCAGCCCATATCCCTGCTCTTTGAGGCTGCAGAGTGCTGTCGTTAGGTATTAGATCGACAGCATTTAGTACAACTTAAACTAGCAAACTAGCAGCTAAGGCTAACAGATGCGGGCATAAGAAAACTAAACTTCCTTGCCTTCATCAGTTAGTGCTGGATGCCATTTCTCCGTTTGGTCTATGTTGTACAAAATGATGTCGTTTGTATACCTACTGACAGCACTCGGCAATGTGAAACAACAGGGCTACGGTTTATTCACTCTGGATAATCCCTTTAAATGTTCCCTGGCTCTGGGCAATCTGTAGCTGTAAACATCCCTGATTGGAAGCTGTGTCGCACACACTTTGGCTTTCAGTCAGATGTTTGCGGCTGCCGGTGGCTTGTTTTACCTCCTGCTGGGTTCTACATCCTATTTGTCATTCCTTTGAAATGCTAGATGAAGCTTTTTGTTGATGTAGCTATTTCATGCTTATGATCTGGTCCTTCGAAAGATGTCATTGAAGACGAGGAACTTTGAGAGTTTAGTAAATGTAAACACCCTACACTCGGCTGTGACTTGGCACAGTGGCTGGGAGAGGGCTGTTTACTTTCACTGGCTCTGTGATACTCCTGCAATAAAGGATAATGTGTACATTTCAGCCAATATCAGCATTTGACAAAAAAAATGCTATTAGCACCTGTGTCAGGTGTTCATGGGCCAGGTGGGAGGAGCCAAGTGCCATCTCTTCTAAGCCTACAATTTGGCTCCCCAATACTACAGATCCTGTAGGTCTTCCTGTGTATAGGGCTGTTTCAAATTGGTAACATCTATTCAAAAGTAAATATCCATTTAAAATGCTTTATATGCCCTTTTTATGGTTTTCCAGCATTTGTATATATTTTGTAACATAACGCACATTTGTTATCATGCTGATTATGTGACCACAACATGGAGCATCCAAAATTTGTTTGAGGTATATATTCAGATTATATTCAGAGATGCATCAATCTGGATAAATCTGAAACTAACAGAGTGAGAATTCTCACGCCCTTGGTGTGTCGGGTCCATAGGGTTAACTCACCATTTAGAAGTAATTTGTGAACGTGTTTATCAGGCATAGTGGATACAGAATTTGTAAGATGTTTAAACTCAGTATTGGCACTTGGTGGCATAATGGGTAGCATACCACCTTCAAGAAAGACTGGTGTTTAAATCCCATGTACCATATACTAAGTACTATGGACAAAGGCAATATAGGGTGACAGACGCAATACAAATGTTGATGAAGATGTTCCGGATCACCGTCAAAATTGTATTATCTATTCCTAGTCCTAATACCCACGTTGTCCGAAAATTTCATCCAAATTCCTACAGTACTTTTCGACATAGACAGAGAAACGCCGACGAAAACAACCTTGACAGAGGTAATGATCGCCTACAAACCTGATATTCAGTACTGTTGTGAAGTCTTACAAATATGCATGTTGTCAAGTACGTTACCACTAGATGTCACTGTAGCACTACGGTCATTCAAACCCTCATCATCAGCGTCTTGCCCTTAAACGCATCACCTCCCACTGTGCTTTGTGACGGAAAGGAAAAGGGTGCGTCTTGGGATTTTGCTCGACTTCTCTGCGCAGTCAACTCCTGTACAGTCTCCTGAACAGGCACATTTAGGAACATTGTGTAAAACATTCAGGACAAAAGCAGCTACTTAATACAAAGAACATAAGCGCTGGACAGAAATTGAAATTTTTTTCTGGGGGTTAGTCCTAGTTCATGAGCACCAGTTAATTGAATTAAGACTGTGCACAAAAGTCTTACTTTTATGACACATTTTTCACAAACTTTTTAAAAAAATAGTTTTCAGAGAACACTTCAGCAACAAGAGATACTGATTACAAAAGTATGGTTGTAGCTCAGATGTCCTTGAGCTTTTGAAACAATAAAATATTGCTATCAATAGTGCTGTTATTTCTGCATTCTGCACATAATAAATAAAATTTGATTTCAGTCTTAATTTCTTCATCAGACTGCATTGTGAGAGGATCGAACCATGAGCCCTGAATTGTGCCAAATTGAGACTTCAGGTTTTTCCCTAATTGTCAAGTCCAATGGTCCTCCATGACCTCACATCACACTATATGAGTATTCAGTATTTTCACATGATTCATGTATAATGTTAGTTCAAAGTATGTAATTTAGGACATTAATGAATGAGTCAGAGAAGAAATCACATTTTGTAAAATTTGTCTCCTTTTGTTGGTCTATTACCTCAATGCAGTGGCTCCCATACCTCTAACAAATATATTTTCAAATCCTATCCAATCCCCACTCAGCCTCACTAATAACATCATTAGGTGTTTAATCTGACAGATTAGGAAGTTGGTTCTTACAGGTTTGACATTTCCAGCATCATGAATTACTTTAGTTCAGAGATCTTATTCTATACTTCCCATGTTGTTTGATAGTGAAAACAACCCCCATGAATGTCTCTATTAAAATAAATGTCTTTCAAAGCCATTTAATACATTACAAAAAATATTGATGCTGTTTAACTTGTTTACTTGTACTCTTGATTCAGAAATCTTCACTATGACCCAATCTGGCCTGTGGTCTAATATGTTGTCATCATACCAACACTAGATGGCGACGTCTGTTCTTTTGTCCAAGTATAATGGGGAGGCTCTGATTCAAGATATAATTCTATACTCTACACACTATGAGGGTAAATCCAGAATTGACGTCAAGTTATATCAGTGGTGCAATGCTGGTTTCATTAAATCACATCATGGTTGCTGAATGTTTGAATATGTTTTTAATATCATGTTGGTAGCCTAAAGATTCATATGCAGTTGATTTATTTATCTTCACGTTGAGCTTGACTTTGGTAGTGCAACTGCCTTATCTGCCTTAAAATTATTTTTGCTGTAAGCCAACAGTTTTTTAGTTCTAACTTTGAATGACTTTTCAGGAAACATATCACTAAACAGCTTAGACACATATAGTATGGTAATATGCACATTTGCAAGTTTTTAAGAAGTCATTGTCTAAATTAGTGTATTTCTATCTTCAACAAATACAACTTACTCATGGAAAATATTAGTTTACTCTTCAGTCTAATTTGCTGTAAACTGAGATTATAAATCACAATTTGTCAGTACACTTTAAATCATCACAATCCCATCTGCAAATGAGTCATTTTACACAGTAGTACACAAAAAAAATGTGCAAATGTGCACATTTGAGTGTGCAAGCAGGAGGCAGAGAACGACTCCACTGTTGTAGGTTCCCCCTAGTGGTGATGTCAGGTATTAAGGCTTTAGTTGTCTTGAGCAGAGTATAACTCTGGAGTCTACACCATCTAAAAAGCTAGCCAAAGAAAAACACTTGCTTGCTTGCTGGGGGTGGTGGCCTGCTGCTTGCTGTAAGTGAAATGTATCAGTGTGACTGTGGGTGTGCTTTCTTATCGTGAGACCATGGCAATCCAGTGAGTTTATTAGGTGCTGGTCTCTGCAAGGATGGATGATCTGAGTGTGGTTATTAGGGCGCATGTACAGGCAAACCAACAACTCAGGAAAGACAAACCAACAGGGCTCAAATGTCATAATCTCACCTGAAACAGAGCTTGTTTAGTCACCTCTGGTAAACCCAGATGTACTACAAACAAATTAAATATCTGAAGGCGTGAATGACTTTTAAAGCATCATTTTTTTTTCTTTTTCCTGCCTGATTTTCCCCAAGACTTATTTGCCAGACATTTTAAGTGTAATTTATTAAACTGATTCCACTACACTTTTCTGTCAGAACTATATTCTTTAATAAATTCATTTATAATTTGATTCTTGCCAGTGGTCTCTTTTCTGTCATACTTGAGTGAGCTTTGTCAGTGACACTGTACCCAGAACTGCATATTAGAAATGTATGATGTATGATGTCCATCTGTCCATCAATACAGCACCACTAACAAGGTTTTGAGGAGGATATGAAGAAAAACAATACCTTAAATAGTGGCAAACAGTTCCTTAATGTTGATTTAGTGCCGTATTTAGGGTGACTGGGAAAGTCTTAGTTTTAATGTGTGTGTGTCTGTGTGTGTGGGGAGGGGGGGGGGGGGTTGGAAGGTTCTAAAGGATGATTCTATTCTAAAAGAATATTGTACTGCCCTAATTAATGTTTGAGGGGTCCCAATATTAATTTCTGTCATGGGACCTTAAATTTCTAGAAGCACCCCTAAACATCTGTCGGGCACTATCCCAGTTTTCTAAAATCACATTCAAATTGTTCTGGTCTTCTCCTGGTTTTTAGCACGACATGAATGTGATCATGTTCTGTTTCACATTAGGCCAACCAAAACACAATCTATAAAACATGACCAGAAGAATTGGACACCCTTGTATAAATGCTATTACATTTACACAACATTACTCATAATCCTCACCTCTCATATACTCCAGGTTGATCTTTAGGTCTTTGGGTGGGTTTTCAGTAATTTGGTGGATGAACATAAATTTGACCACTATAAAATTCAACATTTTTGTGTGAAGAAAAAAGTTGTTCAATCACTGATAAAGACCCTGTGCCATCTTCACTTTCGGTGGAAACTGTTCAAATCCACTTACACAAACAACGTTGTTCCAAAACTTTAAATCTGCAACTGCTGTTTTTTCAGCTGATGGAGAAAAAAAGCTGCTCTGTCTCAAGACATTTTTTTATCAAGACAGCACAGTAGGGCCACCTTTCCATTGGATCTAGATGGAAAAAACACATTGGCATCTAATCCACACCCATAAATTCATCTCAAAGAAAAGATGTTTTATTGTGTGTGTGTGAATCAACATTGTTGACTCTTCGATAAAGGAATTAAAGTCAACACTAGTGTTACCAAAAGTCATAATATGCTTATGTTTCTGTGACCAGCACCCCCAAAAGCATACAGGGTACATTTCTTCTTCCTGAACAATACCTTGTTATTTATCATTTCTGTATTAGGTCGGAGTTTAGACAGCTTTGCTCATAAAAAAAAAACACTGAAAATGCAACTTTGTAAACCCAAAACAAGTCTAAATAACTCATCATTTTATGGTGGTTTCTGTAATGGATCTTATGCAACTACAGTGTTGTCACCATTCTAAAAAAAATGACTACTGCTTGGAATTCTGATGTGAAAGGAACAGTTTTTCTTTCCTGTTAAGGCCACTGGCGTGGAGCCTGTCACTTTTTTGATACAAAGAAGGCACAATGGAAAAAAACGGAGGTTTCTATTTGTACCCCTGGTAATGTACCAACAGGGTAATGTTCCCTCTATTTTTTTCAACACTGAGCCAATTTAAATTTGTCTGAGGGACATACTTCGGCATTATGAGTGGGTATCATCAGCATAGCAGTGGTACGAGAAGCCATGGGAGTGGATTATTGAGCCCAGAGAGGTGATGTACAGGGCGAAGAGAAGGGGCCCCAGCACAGATCCTTGGGGTACTCCTGTGGTGAGTTGGTGAAGTGCCGATGTCTAGCCATGAGACATTGAACGACTGTGCAGTAAGATAGGACTTGAACCAGGAGTGCGCTGTGCCATCAATACCCATGTTGGTCAGCTTTTCCAGTAGGATGCGGTGGTTGACCGTGTCAAATGCTGCTGATAGGTCCAGCAGGATGAGCACTGAGGATTGGCCTGCCGCTCTGGCCTCTTTCAGTGCTTCCGTCACAGACAGAAGCGCCGTTTCAGTGGAGTGGCCGCTTCTGAAACCAGATTGGTTGGAGTCAAGGAGGCTGTTCTGGGTAGGAAATCCTGTGACCTGTTTAAAGACAGCTTGTTCAATGGCTTTGGAAAGGAAGGGAAGAAGAGAAACAGGCCGGTAGTTCTCCACTTGAGTGGGAGCAAGGGATGTTTTTTGAGCAGCGGTGTTACCTGGGCTTGTTTGAACGCAGTGGGAAATGTACCCCTAGTTAGTGAAGCATTGACCACATGTGTGGTTGCTGTGTGCAATGGTGGGGGTTATGGCCTGAAGAAGGGTTGTTGGGATAGGGTCTAGAAGACAAGAGGTGGGCCGGCTGTCTGTGAGAAGCTTAGACACCTCTGCTTCGGAGAGGGGAGTGAAAGAAGAAAAGGAGGCAGTTGGTTTAGAGAGGCTAGGAGAAGGAACCTCAGTGGATTGGTTTGAGAACTGACTACTAATAGCTGCAACTTTGTTAGTGAAGAATGCAGCAAAAGTGTCAGCTGTGAGGTTAGTTGGAGGAGGTGGGTTTAGTAAAGATTTAAAGGTGGAAAAGATCATTTGTTAGCTACCAAGAGTCAGACAGAAACAATAGGCCTGATAGGAGTGGCCAACGACCAATTGATCTCTGATGACCCAGCTGTGCTGGTAGTTCACACCTTCTGATGGCTTGTAGGTGTATTACAAATCAGGTGGTTTCCCACAAGACAGGTAATCCAAAGCAGCTTCCAGTTAGCAAAAGTAGGCACAGAACTAAGTAAGCAGACACTTACTTACTTCCTGTGTGTGTAGCTCCTCTCTGGAGGAGTTGTTTCATGCTATTTTGGTGCACTTTGGTGAAAGAGACATTAATTTCCTTACAGGCTACGGGCATGGCCCGACGTGAGTCTAACTTTTGTGGTATAGCCCCGAATGTTTTAAACAGCTAGCAACGCCCCTGCTAATTTGTATTTAAATTCATTACTGCCATATGTGGGTTTGACGTCATTCAGTAGCTTGCGATCTCTCTGGCCTCCTCTGTAATTGTAAATTGGCCACGCACCGCCACTGCATAGACACACGTCCATCCCCAAGGAAGCAATCTCTCCCCCCCCCCCCCATTTAACCAGTCGTTGTTTAGCAACCTACAAAAACAAAACAGAATTGCTAATTTTGAGAATGACAACCAGGTTAGTGGTAATCACCGGATAAGGAGGATGCATTTTCTGTTTACTGCTAAATCGCAATTAAGTTTAAAGTCTTAGAAGTGACATTTTTTACAGTCACTATTGTGACTGAACTGGAGTACAAGAAAATCTGCAATGTTTTTTTTTCCCGCAGACGTAGGCTATCCATTAATTCAAAAAGATTATCTGTGCCTCCTCACATAACGTTAGCAGTTGAGCACGGTGCTACACTATGGCAGACCAGCCTACTTTGACTTTCCACCCAAGGCACACCTTTCAGCTTTACCCCACCCCCATTTATGATATCTGTGTCGTATGTTTTTTAAGCAGGATATGTGTTCCTAGAATTGTTTGAAGCTACCGGGAATGTCTCAGTTTATCCGCAAGAATAAGCCCGATCTGATTAAAATTTTATCTCCAGAGGCTTTTTTTGTTTTGAATCATGTTGATTCAAAAGACATCATATCCCGCAAATTTTATACTGATCTTAAGCTGAAAAAAGAAAATGAGATCATTGGTACTCTACTGGATAGGTTGATCGATAACGAAGGAAAATCCATTGAATTCTTGAAACTTCTAGGAGTAAAAGAGTTCAAGGACCAGTTCCCAGGGCTTGAAGAAATCATCAAGAATCAAGGTAAAAAAAATCATATGCAATTTACTTGTTGGGCTTTCAAGGGATTAATCTACTGTACACGTTTGCTTTTACTTAGCTTGTCTGTCACTGCTTTCGTATTGCTTTGGGAAAGTTCCTCTCCTAATGAAATTATCCAGAAATATTTAGTGGTGAAGATTAGGGGTGGCACGGTTTATGAAAAAACGAATTTCGAACCATTCGGTTCGCTTGTTACGGTTCGGAGCTTGTGTGCGCAATGTAACTTCGCGCTCCTATCTGCACTCACACATTGTGTTTCCCTTTTGCGCGAAAGAAGAGGTGTGGAGTGCAGGTGCTGCAGGTCACGTAGAAATTGTAAGTGGGAGAGAAAAGAAAGGCTGCCCAGAGTTGGAGGATGCGACAGCGTCGTATACAGTGGGTACGGAAAGTATTCAGAGCCCTTGCATTTTTTACTCTTTTTTATATTGCAGCCATTTGCTGCATTTTCTCATTAATGTACACACAACACCCCATATTGACAGAAAAACACAGAATTGCTGACATTTTTGCAGATTTATTAAAAAAGAAAAACGGAAATATTCAGACCCTTTACTGTGACACTCGTATTTAACCCATGTGCTTAAAACTTAATTGATTTAGCAAATGGCTGCAATATAACAATGAGTGCAAAATTCTGTGGTCTGAAGGGGTCTGAATACTTTCTGCACTCACTGTAAGTCTGGTGTGTGGGAACATTTTGGATTTCCTGTTATCTCTGATGACAGTGGTAATAAAACAGTAGATAGAACTGTGACTATATGCAAGTATTGTGCAACACGCATTCAATATGCTAATGGAAACATTTCTAATATGTCAGTTAATCTAAGAAGACATCACCCCAATGTGTGAGTAGACAGCATAAGGAAGAGAGAGCCTGTTAGAAAACAACTTCTGCTTTCCCCAGCATTTAAGCAGCCTCTCAGTGATAAGTCGAACAGGGCAATAGCCATAACTAAAGCATTGGGGATGTTAATAGCAAAAGATGTGCAGCCGTACAGCGTGATTGAGGGTGAAGGATTTTGTCAGCTAAAGAAAGTACTCGAGCCACGATATAATATTCCCTCTCGCTAACACTTCGACACAGTAATTCCAAAACTGTATGATGAGACACGAGGAGAAATTGTCAAGGAATTGCTCGACACAGTTCACTTAGCTCTCACTATAGATGGATGGACCTCCAGGGCCACTGAAAGTTGCCTCATGGTGACCTCACTATACTAACCATAATTATATAACTTTGTTAATACCATATCCTAAATTGTGGATAATTAAACTATATATCCTATGCTGAAGTATATTTCTGGAGTATTAAAGAGTAAAAGAAAAAATAACAACAAGAACCATGCAGAACCAGAAACCGTGACCCTTAAACCATGATATGAACCGAACCGTGGATTTTGTGAACCATGCCACCCCTTAGCAAGGACCTTTCAGATACTAAAAACACTTAGGAAAGGGGCTTCCGTGCTTCCTTTCAAATCTCCTTTAGCACAGAGTACAGTGGTGGTTCCTGTGAAGTGAAAGGGGACATGAAAGCCCCACAATTCATTGCACATAAGCATCCAATCAACTGGTCACAGAACAGTAACACCAACATATCTGTAAGTGTAATTGGAATTGGATTCACTTTGTCAGTCTAAGATTTTTGAACACAATTGTTTTTAATTTAGTCCCAAAGTAACTAAAGTCTCACAGTGTCCCTTTAACCACATCAAACCAACTCAGCAACATACACGCTGATACTCCACAAGGCATGCTTTCCCAATTAACCTTTTCACTGATTTTTACAAAAGACAATGGGAAATGTGAAGGCCAATGCAGTTAGAGTGTAGTGAGGTGATTTACACACATGGTCTTTATTAGAAAAGGAACCTCACAAAATGCACTAGCATTCATCTACAGCATACAAGCCCCCTGGGTATCACATGACATTACAGGGTGGTCATCCATCCATTTCAAAACTGCAATTTTGTACTGAATTTTGCACTGCAGTTTGGTCACTTGAAAAATTTGCATTGCATTACTTTTGCAATAGATTCGCTTTAGAGAAAAATCCACTTTTTTGCCCTGTTGTCCTCATTTTTAGACACTCGCTTTTAGGTATTCTGCTTTTCAGTACCTAGCCAGTGGTCACCTTGTGTGGCATAGATGTATAATGGAATCAGACTTATATGCAAGACTAGCAGTACTACCCAAGTGTGGTATGTGATAGTACAGAATTAGTCAAAGAAGCAGTTAACTCCTAGCCTGATGCATCAAACACTGTCACGCTTTTGTCCTTGCAAGCATGGTAATTTTACCAGGAGACTATAGGGGGAGCTCATTTAACCATCAAAGTACATTTACTGTACATTTACATGGAAATAATCTAAAATCTTGCAGTTTCTCTGTAATGCTTCTTGAAGACGATCAAAAAGAAAAGGTCATCAAGCAATGATTGCAATCGCAACCTTTTTCAGTATTTCCACTACAAATGTGAATTTATGTGCAGAAAATGTGACCTCTAATTTCACAAGTGTAGATTTTTTTGGTTTAGATTTTTACTTTTTTCCTTGTCTATTCTCTCTCTATACACACAATTGAAGAAGATAAGTCCTCAGAGAAGTCATCCTTGTCCAAAACAGCACAAGATGAATGTGACTGGCAGTCGTGGGATTTTGTAGAAGTGAAGGTTTCCACAGCGAAAACAGTACTTTAGTAGTAGTAGTAATCATGTATTTATTTATATATTGTGTTTTTTATGTACAAAGTGCAACACAAAGCACTTAAAGTACAAACACGTAAGACATTTAGACAATTAAAACAGCAAGACATTAGTGATTTAGAAATAAACTACAATGGGTTGGTCTCCAGATGAACCTTTAGAGGAAATTTCTGATTTAGCGACCCATGTGAGTTTTCTATACATGTATCTAGGCCTACAAGTAGTTTATATTCAGTTTGTTTATTCAATTTTTTCAAAATTTTAAATGTAGCCTATCAGTTTATTAATTTCTTGTATGATCATGAACACCAAGCACTTCAACCCTTTGTTTTTCTAGCAACAGAATCCAGCAGAATCCAGCAGCAATCTTCTAGGAAGCCAAAAGAAAATGAGGTGGAGGCGTCAGTGAAGAGAGCAGATGGTTCTTCTGACTCCGTTCGGCCAGAACTGTCGAGGGAAAAGCAAGATTTAAGTATGTTCAAACTTTGATACTACTTACAAGTATAATTTTGCAGACCCATGTGAGGTTTGCTACAACCCCTACAATCAACTTTCAACCACGACACTTGCCATTGTGATTTCCCATACTAAAGCTAGAGCTCATGCTCCAGACAGGCTCTTCTGTTTATAAGGTGGGACCTGGTGCAGGCTACTCGCTGGACACTTTGTTTCACTTTAGAAAATAAAATGCTGAAACAAAAAGAAATACTCTAAAACTAGACAAACTAGACAAACTACACAAACAAGGCAGTACAGGGTCACTTGCGCAATGGAAATTCCTGTCAGTGTTCCAGATCACCACCAAAATTGAATCATCTGTTCAGTGTTCTAACATCCACATTGCACATAGACAAACAGACGAACAAACTAACAGACAAACACTGGCGAAAACATAACCTCCTTGGTGGAGGTAACAGATTTGCCAGAAAACCAGCAGCTGCTGTAGGGAATTTGATACCAACACAGCATTACTTTTAGGCATTGTTTGCAGATTTCAAATTAAAATTAATTTGTAGCACTCTAGTATAAAAGTTAGATGGGCAACTTTGATAATACAGTATATTTTATAACCTACCAAACTATCAATTCTAATTGCTATCCAAATGGGGTGGAAAATCAGCCTCCAGTTAACAACAGACTTAGTGCCGTTTTAAGAGTTTAAGTCCACGACTTTCTCTTAATTTGATGTTTCATTTTCATTCATAATTCGATGTTTAGAAGCTCTCGCTGATCTATTGCTGTTAATAATCTCCAAAATGGGACTTTGGTAGGCTATTTCAAATGAATTCCCTCATTGGCAGAAATGTCAAGTGTTTGAAGTGGGTTGTGTATCTGATATGCAAACATTTATTATATAAATGTATTTATTATCTTTTTATTTCTATTTCTATTCTATTTTATTTCTTTATATTTACTAAATTGGTTACAATACACAAATGCTATTAAATGTGATATTTATTTGAATTCCCCAATTTCTTATAGTTTTCCTTAAAATATTTTTTTCAGGTCTGGAAAACTACACGTTTGCCAGATTGGAGGAATGGATTTCAGATCCTGAAATAGAGAAAGAACTAATGGATAAACTACAGGGCAAGCTCAAAGTTGGAGAAATGGAGAAAATTAAGAATAAATTAGAATGCGCTAAAGGTATAAAGAAACATTCATGTTTTAATGAAAATGACATCTTCAACATTCAAAAGAACAAACAATTTAAAGATTTTCTTGCACCTGGAAAGCATAAGACATTCCCTTTAAATGTTATTGACAGTTTCTTTGAATTGCCATCCAAGAATCCTCGTTCTAATGAACAAAATAATACAGACAACTTAGAGGGGGATGAGGAAATTGGTGAATATGTTGCTTCAGAAGAGAACATTACTGAGATTAGAATGAATGTCCAGCTTGATGAATCAGTTAATCATTTGGAGGACACTCAGAGTCAAGCCTCAGAGAAAAATGTGCACAATAGTTCTAAAATTGGATTGGACAGCTCTGAGGCAAAGGAGAGAGAAAGTGGGGATGTATCATCTTTTCTTAAACAGAATGCATTTTCTCCTGAATACCAACAGTCCACTTTAGAGACACCATCTAAAATAGCAAAACAAGTGGATAGCCAGAAATCAGTGTATGAATTACCATGTAGTTTAGAGCCCCAGATCTCTCCGGCAGATACTCAAAACAGGCCAAATGCTCAGGTAACACCTGATATACATGTTTATCCAGATTTATCTGCCAATAGTCGGAGCGCTGCGGACTCAACTAAGGCAGCACAGTCTAGTCCAATTTGTGGCATTAGTCGTATGCAAGAGTCATCAGAAGGTGATGAGCATACTGGCCGAGATCAAGACCCCGTGGCTGGCAGTGAATGTAACGACAGTATAGACAAGCAGTCTGAAGATCCACTAGTAGAATATGGTTCTGAAGGAGTAGATGTAAATATTCCAGAAAAAAATGCATCCTACGGTGATACATATTGTGATTCAGATAGTCAGTTGACAGATATCAGTGTTGACAATGACGGAAATAGCTCAGACAGGTCTCAGAAACATGATAAGACAACATGTGATTCTATGCAAAAGCAAGCTAAGGCTAAATATTTTACAGAAAATACAGATAAACCCATTTGCAGTGCAGATAGTCATGATCACAGTAGCCCTACAGACACCCAACCAAGTGGTCTAAACGCTAATGTCCAGGAGTCAGAGTGTAATGTGGCTGAACAGTTATTCAACACCAGTGGACATCAATCTCAAAGATACCAAAACAAAATTTTAGAAAACTTGAGTGACATAGAGATAGTGATCACAGAGGACAATGGAGGGAAAAGTGAGAAAGACGTTTTGAGTGACAGTGGATATGGACACAGTATTGACAATATAGGCAATAGTTCTGAAATTGGATTAGACGACTTTGAGGGAAAGGAGGAAAAGAGTCAGGATGTGTCATCTCCTCTTAAACAGGATACATTTTCTCCTGAATACCACCAGTCAGCTTTTAAGACAGCATCAAAGGCAGCAAAACAAATAGATAACCAGAAATCAGTGCATGATGCTTTACCATGTAGTGTAGAGCCCCAGGTTTCTGAGGCAGATACTCAAATGAGGTCAAATTCTCAGGCCACACCTGATATTCAGGTTTATCCAGATTCGTCTGCCAATTCAGATGCAGCACAGTGTAGACCACCTTGTGACATCAGTCGTATACAGGAAAAGTCATCAGAAAGTGATGAGCGTACTGGCCAAGATAATGACAATCAAGACCCTGTGGCTGGCAGTGGATATAACTACAGCATTAGTGCTGACAATGACAGAAAAAGCTCAGACAGGCCTCAGATACATGATAAGACAACATGTGATTCTATGCAAAAGCAAGCTAAGGCTAAATATTTTACAGAAAATACAGATAAACCTATTTGCAGTGCAGATAGGCACAGTAGCCCTACAGACACCGGTCCAGGAGTCCAGGAGTCAGAGTGTAATGTGGCTGAACAGTTATTCAACACCAGTGGACATCAATCTCAAAGATACCAAAACAAAATTTTAGAAAACTTGAGTGACATAGAGATAGTGACCACAGAGGACAATGGAGAGAAAAGTGAGAAAGACGTTTTGAGTGACAGTGGATATGAACACAATATAGGCAATAGTTATGAAATTGGATTTGACAACTTTGAGGGAAAGGAGGGAGAGAGTCAGGATGTATCATCTCTTAAACGGGATGCATTTTTTCCTGAACACCACCAGTCAGCATCAGAGACACCATCCAAAGTAGCGAAACAAACAGAAGGCCAAAGATCAGTGCATGATGCTTTACCATGTAGTGTAGAGCCCCCAGTCTCTCTGGCAGATACTCAAATGAGGCCAAATGCTCAGGTCACCCCTGATATACAGGTTTATCCAGATTCATCTGCCAATTCAGAATCACATTTAAAATTAATTAGTCAGAGCACTGCGGACTCAACAGATGCAACACAATCTAGTACAAATCGTGACATCAGTCATATGCAGGAGTCATCAGAATGGGATGAGCATACTGGCCGAGATGATGACAATCAACACAATCAGGCTAGCACTGGATGTGACAACAGGCTAGACAAGCAGTCTAAAGATCCACTGGTAGAAAAAGATTCTAAAGGAACAGGTTTAAACAGTAAAGACGTACCTGCTACATGTATAGTGGACACCTTTTCTCCCGTTCCCCAACCAATAACTTCTGGTACTCCCTCAAAGACGGAGAATCGAACAGATACCCCAAACTCTGTATATCGGACACTTGAAATGATACCGTCTGAGGTGATGGTAAATCCAGGACATGGAAATACTGAGGCCATTCAGTGTAAAACAGATATGGAAGGCCATTCAGAATTGCAAAATAAACTGAATAGTTATTCACTGCCTAAAAACTCTGAAAGAGACACAGAAACACCTAAGTGGACCTCAGACACAACAAACCCAACAAGGCATTTAGCACTTCATATGGATATGCCTTCACTTACAACGACCTTGCAATCACAGTCAGTAATTGGGTTTGAAGACTCAGTACAATCCATGCACAAATTGAACATGAATAGTCAGGGTAGGTCTTTTAAGTTTACAGATGTAATACTGACAGCACCGACCAATAACCAACAAGAAACGCTGAGCCACAGTGTAGCAGTGGAAAATACAATTACTGGGCCAAG
This sequence comes from Tenualosa thibaudeaui, assembly GCA_027481765.1. Classification (NCBI taxonomy): domain Eukaryota; kingdom Metazoa; phylum Chordata; class Actinopteri; order Clupeiformes; family Clupeidae; genus Tenualosa; species Tenualosa thibaudeaui. The sequence continues at coordinate 1,922,342 of JAIFZK010000039.1, read as the reverse complement.
TGTTAAGAAAGGCCGAGGGCAAAAGGCAAAGAGAAGAAGAGATTGTTCGTCAGCTGGTAACTGGAAGAAAGAGCGACTGCTTGAATGGGCAGAAGGATATGCTGAGGAAACAGGATGTGCCATGACAGAGCTGAAAAAAAGGATGTCAATTATTAACAGAATAGAACATAAACAATTTCCTTGTCTAGTTGCAGATCAGTGTATAATTTTTCAAGACCCCAAAACTGATCAAAATAAAATAATATTTCCCATCAATAAAGATATATATCAACGGAGTGGTGAATTGATAAGTGAGTATCGTGTGAAGCTGCAATATCAAATGGGAGTTTCAGGCGTGGATGAGACAATTGTGCTCTCTCTAAATAGTAAAACAAAACCAATTCGCAACAACCGCTGCTTTGATGATACAATTGAGAGTGTTCAGGTTTTTGTATTTGAAGTTCTTGCACCAGCAATTGTCGTATACAAAAAGATTCAAAGAGACAGGGAATTATTTTAGAAAGACTATTTTTTTTTTCAATAATGTGGACACAAAATAATTTTGTACATACATTCCAATTTAATTGGTTTCTTTGCCATGCTGTGGTAAAATGGTAGCCTGGTGGAACAGACTATTTCAAGTCGCCTAACTTTGTGCAAGGAGTCTGGACACTCTTGATATGTATTATACAGTATATGTACTCACTCTGTGGTGGATAGGGACTTTGTTTGAACTTATTGGAACCTATTGGTTATGCCTTCAATTTCTGTTTGCTGATTGGATGCCAGGAAATTTAGTTGGGGAAACTGAAGATTTTTCTTTTCCTGTGACTGACTCTAGATAGACCTGTAAAACGAATTGCTATTTGCAAGCATGTCTGTTTGTGTTTACCCTGCCTTAGTTATCCTCAAGGATATGTATGAGGATAACTCAAGTTATCCTTAAGTTATCCTCATACTCCCAACAATATTTCTGTTTTTATTGATCACATATATGTAATTCAAACAGAATGACATCAAGATAACAAATAAACAAATAAAAGCCTAATTATAAATAACTAACCGAAGTATTTAATTTTGCAAACTACTAGAGGTGTTCTGCTACTTGTGTGTGGAGTTACTTGTGATGTGTTAATTTGTTTTTTAAAGTTTAGGTTTTGAAGGGCCTTTTCCAAAAGTGTGTTGATACTAAACTTGAGAATGAACAGAATGCATGGCATGATACTGTAAGCAATGATGCCTGTGCCATAATTATCCAATGCCAACGCTTTCAATCCAGAGCCCTTGCCAGAAGATACTAATGTATGTGCCTGTGGGATTTTAGGTGAGCTGTAACTGTTTGCAAATTTGGTCTTCGCTGTACCAAATGCTGTTGTTCTTATACCTACCGACAGCACTCCACAGCCTCAAAGAACAGGGATATGGGCTGATTGACTTTGAATTTTTCCTTTACATCCCTACTTTCGAATGAGGTTAACAAATCTGTACAGTAGAGACACCATCCAAAGTACATTTCAACCGCTGGAACACGTGCTGAGGAAAAGGAAACATTGTGGCAGTAACACTAGTGGTAGCAGGGAAACCTTCATGATCTGTTTTATATCCTATCCTGTAATTAATAAAATGCAAAACATGGTATAATGCCTTGTGTGCAAACAAGCACCTTTTATATCGGAGAGTGAATGGGTTACTCTTAAGTACTAGAAAATAAGGTAGTAAAGTAAGCACAAGATATGATAAGCCAGTTCCAAAGAATAATATTTTTCATTCTGGATTCAGCCATTGAACACGCAGTATTTATGTCAATTGCTTAAGATGATTTTCAGATAAAGGCAAAGGTCAGGACATCTATAGGGAAAGACCAGCACATTTAGCAGACGCTTTTATCCAAAGCAACTTACATTTTTGTCAACTATCATTTGTTCAGGGACCTGTGCAACCTTTACAGTCTGTAGGTGAAGGTTATGCACTTCACACCACTCTAACAGTTAACAGTTGAGTTTATGGCATTGATGTAGTACCATAATGTATATGACAGGCTTTCTTTATTTCCACAGTCATCGATACTTACATCTTAAAAACATGTTAAACACATAAAAACAGATGAGAGAATTACCTATTATTTTTTACCTATTATTCCCTACTTGATCCAAACTCTACAGACTACAAGAATCTGAAGTCAATGATTGATAATGTGGTAAGAGAATATGACTGGTGTAATGGGTGATGCTGCATAGAATATTTATCACTCCTGAACTGCTGTGGCAGAGAGAACAAATTTGTCTAGATCTGGATATTTATATGTGAATGTATGTGCTGTATGTTTTTTAAGTCTGTAAACTTTAAATTGAGTTTACTGTTCAATGATGATTGTATGATTGTCAGGAAAACAGAACGAGTCGAACCCAAAAGCGTCACGTTAAGAAAGTTTATTTAGGGAACGGGGGTAAGGAGTGTGTGGGTGCTCTTCTAGAAGCGAGTAGGCAGTACGGAGCAGGGGAGCAACACGTAGTCCGAGGGCTGGCAGAGATCGTTACCGGGGCAGGAGAGCAGAACGTAGTCCGAGGGCTGGCCGAGGTGGTTACCGGGGCAGAAGAGCAGAACGTAGTCCGAGGGCTGGCAGAGATCGTTACCGGGGCAGGAGAGCAGAACGTTCGTCAGGGACAGGCGAAGGTCGTTACCAAGAGCAGCCAGGCAGATTACAGAAAAACAGAGGACGGGGCAGGCAGGGAGACAGGACAGGAAACACCGGAACAGACTGATGACAGACACAGGAACTTTGGGAACAGAAACGGGAGTCAGGGTCTTAAGATGCTTGCCTTGCGTAATTCGCGGTAGGTTCGCGGACGGTCTGACGGGGAACACTGGGAGACAAGGGATTAAATAGACAGCAGGACGACAAACAATGAGCCACAGGTGGAAGCAATGATTGCAACAGATAGGTGTGAATGAGTGGGAGGGGCAAGTGATTAGAAAGAGCGGGAGATACTACCCGACAGTTATGACAGAACCCCCCCCCCCCAAGGGACGGCCCCCGACGTCCCAACATCCAGTAACACCGAGTCGGGCGGGAGGAGGGGGGGAAGCCCGGTGGAGGGCTAGTATTCTTCCGACCGGTCAGTGTCCATAGCCTCATCGGCGGATGCCTCTTGCTCTGCCTCGCTCTCGTCAGCAGATGGCGCCGCTACCTCAGGCTCTGATTCTGGGTCGGGGTTAGATGCAGACACATAGTTAGACACGGGTATAGACGAGGACGAGGACCCCTTGGACGACCCCGGGCGATGGATGGTTGGTCAGGGTGTTGATGATGGAAATTGGTTATGAGGGTACGGTCCAGAATCCTCCTGGCCGGAACCCAGGACCTCTCTTCAGGACCGTAACCCTCCCAGTCAACTAAATATTGGATGCCCCTTCCCCTCCGCTGGGATCGGAGTAGGCGTCACACGGTGTAGATGGGGTCCCCATCCAAGAAGCGGGGAGCAGGAGGAGGAGGTGCAGCCGGCGCCAACGGGCTCTGACGGACTGGCTTGATCCGGGAGACATGGAACGTGGGGTGGACCCTCATGGTGGTAGGAAGGCGGGCCGAACCGCCGTGAGGACTAATCACCCGCTCTATAATGAATGGACCCAGGAAGCGAGCCGCCAGCTTACGAGCTTCCACTCGGATGGGGAGATCCTTGGCTGACAGCCAAACCTTCTGGCCCGCACGGTAGATGGCGCGGCGTCCTCGGCGGTTGGCTCCGACAGAGTAGGCTGTGGTAGCCCGAGCAGGCGGCCGGCTCGTGCCCAGGTACGCCGACAGCGGCGTTGGCGAGCCGATGGACAGGCCACCTCTCCCTCCTGGCTGGGGAACAGTGGAGGTTGGTATCCGTGGACGCACTGGAAGGGAGACATTTTGGTGGCCGAGCAGGTAAATGAATTGTGGCCGTACTCCACCCACACCAACATCCGCGCCCAGGAGAGGGGATTTCGGGAAACCACACAGCGTAGCGCCTTCTCCAACTCCTGATTTATTCGCTCAGACTGGCCGTTGGACTGGGGATGGAAGCCGGAAGTGAGACTGACCGTGGCCCCCAGCAGGCGACAGAACTCCTTCCAGAATGTTGAGGTGAATTGGGGACCACGGTCGGATACGATGTCCCTAGGGATGCCATGGATGCGGAAAACGTGGTTCTGGACTGCCTGCGCGGTTTCTTTGGCTGTCGGGAGCTTGGGGAGCGGGACGAAGTGAGCCATCTTACTAAAGCGGTCGACGACGGTGAGAATGACCGTCATTCCATCGGAAGCAGGCAGTCCAGTGACGAAGTCCATGGCGATGTGGGACCACGGACGGGAGGGCAAAGGAAGGGGTTGGAGAAGGCCGGCTGGAGGCTGGTTGGAAGACTTGTTCTGATTGCAGATCAGGCAGGCTTGGACGTACTCCCGGATGTCTTTGTCCATCGTCGGCCACCAGAAACGTTGGGCGACCTGATGACCAGTGCGGGCCGCCCCAGGATGGCATGCCAGAAGTGAATCATGTCCCCACTGAAGAACCTGCGAGCGGAGGTTTTCTGGGACGAACAACCGGCCATCGGGGCAAGCGCTGGGACCGGGCTGCTCCTGAAGAGCCTCCTGTACGCGCCTCTCAATGTCCCAGGTCAAAGCCGCCACGACACGGGAGCTGGGGAGGATGGAGGATGGCGTCAGGGAACAGTCGTCCTTCTTCTGAAACTGGCGAGAGAGGGCGTCCGGCTTGGCGTTACGTGAGCCCGGGCGATAGGAGAGAATGAAATTGAACCGAGCAAAAAATAGCGACCAGCGAGACTGCCTGGGGTTTAGTCGCTTAGCAGAGCGGATGTACTCAAGATTTTTGTGGTCGGTCCAAACCAAGAACGGAACCGACGCCCCCTCCAGCCAGTGACGCCATTCTTCCAGGGCGAGCTTGACCGCCAATAACTCCCGGTCCCCGATGTCATAGTTGCTCTCCGCAGGAGAGAGCCGGCGTGAGAAAAAGGCGCAGGGGTGAAGCTTATTGTTGACGGCCGTTCTCTGGGACAAAATTGCCCCAACTCCGACATCCGAGGCATCCACCTCCACGATGAGCTGGCCCGGCACCTGGAGGATCGGAGCCGAAGTGAAGCGTGTCTTGAGGAGGGTGAAGGCGTTGTCGGCGGCCGCCGTCCATTGAAATGCCCTCTTCACGCTGGTCAGGGCTGTCAGGGGAGCTGCCACTGAGCTGTAGTTCCGTATGAAACGTCTGTAAAAGTTAGCGAATCCCAGAAAGCGTTGCAGCTGCTTACGGTCGCCGGGTACAGGCCAGGAAGCGACCGCCGACACTTTGGTGGGATCCATGCTGATGCTACCCTCAGTCAGGACGTACCCCAGGAAAGACACGGTCTTCGCGTGAAATATGCACTTCTCGGCTTTGACATATAGGGAGTTCTCCAGGAGGCGGCGAAGGTTATGACAATGATGAATGAATGAATGATGAATCAGGAGAAGAATATTTTTGGAGCAAATCTTTGAGGGCTAAGGTTTTGTTGCTGTTTCTAGGTTATTTTTGGATTTTGTAACTTAAAAGTACTACATATAGCCCCTTTAAAGCATCTTCTACCAGTGTAAAGCCATTTTGCTGAGGCTAGAAAATGATCAATGCAAGGACAATACAAAAACTTATCAAACGGCTGATTCACAGAGAACAAAAGTTATCGCACACTCAGGACATCAGTTGTTTTTTTATTCAGCCAACGGTTTTCGAAACATTGGTTACATATAAATGAGCTTCTGAAGTCCTGAGTGTGCCGCGACATTTGCTTCCTTGCTTAGTTGAGTGCTTTCATCAGTGAGCACCTCAAAATCAGGTGTGCGTTTACTTTTGATATTAATGATTCACAGACAAAAACATCCAGTGTGTCTGGTGTTGAAAAGGTTATGGCTCTTTGAGATAGCTGATAGAGATAGGAAAGTGTAAAATTTGCATATGTTTGCATATGTTTGCATATGTTTGCATATATTTGCATATATTTGCTTGGCAATGACATAGCATAGCAAATAGTGCCAGTTTTTCAAGTCAAGTGAAGTGGGTTTTATTGTCATTTCAACCATAAACACTGTATAGTGTATAGTGAGACAAAACACCTTGGAGCAAGTGGTATTACATTTAAGGTATATACAAGACATTTGGACCTCCGTTTGTCCACGACCTCTGCTCTGCTCTCCTGCCCCGGCTTCTGACCCGCTGCCTGTCCAACGACCTCTGCTCTGCTCTCCTGCCCCGGCTTCTGACCCGCTGCCTGTCCACAACCTCTGCTCTGCATGTACTGTACACCTGCTCTACACACACTACACCTCTGGAGTGCTGCAGGTGAGATACCCACACTCAAACACACTCTGTTCTCCCCTATGGAGTATTGCAAGTGAGACACACACACACAGAGACACACACTGGAGTACTGCAAGGTCTGCTTTTGGTGCTTTGGAGACACCCACCCTGGATCAGGCCCATATCAGATTGGTCAGTCCAGGACCATTTCTGTACATCTGCCTAACGCCCAAATCATAAATATATGGTCGCGGGCGCCCCCTACAGGCCCAGCGTCCAAATCAGATTGAGGAACTGCACGTTGAAGTATAGCAAATCCAAGATCAAATCCAACATCTGAAAATGATATCGAAACTTTCATTCACCCTTGTTATGTGTTCAGGTCTCTTTAACATCCTGGCTTTATTATTGCACTTGTGTGCCTATGTGCCTACTTGCTGTGTACTTGCTGACATTCTGTAAGAAGCAAGGCATTCTAAATCTCTTCAAATTTCCTCTCTTCTTTTTAAGTTTCAGCTTTTCTTCCATCTAGCTCTGTTACTCTGCTATTTATCTCCTGTTGTCTGTTTCTATGGATCTTCTCTCAGGTCTCTAAAGGCCAACCTCCTTTAGTATGGAAGTACGGACTCTATCTTGGTCAGTGTTCAATGATCTTTGGTGATACAGTCCCTAAAGAAGTCTCAGAATCGACCACACCTCATACTCTGAGTTACAGGATTAGTGGAACACCTCACAACCTGCCTCTGTTAGCTCACACAGATTGAGCCGATGGCTGGACAGCCGGGGCAGTTAAGTGGTAAACCTGGCTTAGTTAGCCTAAAATTGGTACACCCCTGAATAGAGTAAACCTGGTGGTTTCATTTAGTTAAGAGTATGAGGTTATCAGGTTTACCACTACCTCTGGCTTAATTTAACCAGGTTTGTCACCTAACCACCTTCTTGAAATAACCCCAGATAGTGTCTGGCCGGTCGAGAATCTGTAACTGCAGTCAGTCCAGTCTGCATGGCTCCACAAATACCAACACACATCTGTCGACTCAATATATTGAACGTCGGAACAGTCACAAAAATTGATGTTAGCCAACATGTTGTCAAGAAGCATGGTGTCATAAGATGATTATGTTGTTACATGCTACATGTTGTCAACAGATTTTTTTGGCCTACTTGTAGTTTTACTTTCATTACTTAAGTACATTTATTTATGAATTACTACTTATACTTAAGTGCAGTAAATACAAGGTACTTTTATACTTTTACTTGAAAAACATGCTGGTGGGTGACATGAACTTTTACCAAGATCATTTTTTTGGTAGGGTATCTGTACTTTTACTCAAGTGGGACTTTTGGGTACTTTGTAAACACTGGCCAGGAGGTGGTGACTTAGAGACGAGAATCGATGCTCTTCTGGAGGCTAAGCTGGATCCACTGGATTCAGCATCAGAGCAGACTAAGTAGACTAAGGCCCTTCTGAATGCTGATGAATCCATCACAGGAACCTCCAGATGAAGTTTGCTGCCCATGTAGGTGTAAACTGCTGTAAGAGTTTGCAGCTCCTGTGTGGGCCATGGTGCATATTCCCCTGAACCAGTACGGCAGGGGTGCTTTGCCCTACTGCATCCGTTAAAGCAGTGGTGTTAGTCTATATTATTATTAGGTAGTAAAGGATGTTTAGTTATGTAGGCTGTGTTGGGAATGTTGCTTGAATTACCGTATAATAACCAAAACATTCACTTTTCACTTTGCCTGCTTGTTTTTGTATGACTTTATATAATAGTTCCCTTGTTGAAGTGTACCCACACCATGAATTACAGTGTAACAAACTGTGTACCAAAGTGTAATGCCAAATATTTACATTGTAGCCTAATCTATAAATGCAAGGAATGTCTGTCTTTGTCACTGTCCCATGTATAACTTTTGAACCATTAGTTCAGTTTGACTGACCTCAAATTTTGTATGTGTCTTGCTTATGGAATAAGAGAGTGCAGTGCCAAGTTTCATGTTGTTTGGACAAACAATGTAGAATATATTGTAAAAATAAGAACAAATTGCTTTCTGTCGCTCTATTCTCTGTAGCCACTCCCCCCTCTCACCTCTTACTGTTCAATGTAGGTCAGGGGTGGGGAAGAAGTAAAACCAATGACCATATCCTTTGTCTTTGAGGTTTTCAAATGAAAGGTCACACCAACAAACACATTGAACACTGACAGGAGACCATGCACAACCCTGAGAGAGCCAGTGGAAGAAAAGTACCTTTCCGAAAGACACCCACTGACTTTTACTCTCTGTGATCTGTTGTTTAAAAAAATCATAATTAAGCCCACAAGTTTCTAGCTAAAACGTGTGGTTGGAGAGTATTAAAAGCAGAAGAAAAATCAGTAGTGCTTTATAATAAGGTGTGTTAACAGACCATTCACAAAGTGTTACAAAATATTTAGTTATTTACTATTCATTAGAGAACATTAGTAAACTACATGGAAGATTGTTATAAGTCACTTAAAAAGACATCAAAAATACTTAATAAACACATTCAGAAGTTATGAATAAACAATTAGATATAGATGTATAAGCTGTCAGTGAACTTCTTACAAATAATTCATTAGACAAAACTAAAAACCTGCAACTTTCATATGTGTTTTAGGCTGTTAATGTGTTTAAGCTGTTAATATGTGTATATATATATATGAGGTAATTTTCATGAAAAAGATCCATCATTGCATTAACGACTAACTAAATGTGACAATTGACTTGACGTGCATTGGAGGAGCCTAGTTGCAGCTTACCTGAATTCAGATGACTGTGTCGTCATGCTTTGATATGCTTTGAGTTTGTCAAATATTACACAAAGAAAAATGTCTCTGAGATGAATGCAGAATTGCAGAATGTACTAAAGGTACCCTGCCATACCAGGGTTATGTCCATGTACCATAACTTTAGTTGGGTTGAAAATGGTCCAGTAAGGCCCTGTGCAATCTATTCAAATGAGCCTAGAGTAGAGCAAATTTTTCCACCTATTCTAATTTGCTGTGCTCTGATTTGCTGCTGTAGCATGTCAGCGTTGCAGGGCATGTTAACTAAATATTTATATTAGTTTGCTACATACATTTTCTTGTGGTAGCTTTAGTTTACTTGCAAATTGTTTATTACAGCAATGAGTGACAAGCTCATTTGGAAAGGTTGGATCACACAATTTCACCTCATATGCAGATGGTATCTGTGTGATGAGAACTCAGCAAGTAATTTAACTGAAATGTTTAACTGAAATGTAACTGAAATGAAGAGATATGAATTTTCATGCCCTTAGGTGAATGGGGCTAGAGTTAAGGGACAAGCAGATTTTTTTTTTTTTTTAAACGTCCACAATCGGACGGGGCAGATTTTCTGTAGTTTTCTGTAGCTTTATTTCCTGGCATGAGTAATGGAACAAAGATTGTCTTATAGAGCTGACCTGATTGTGTTCTCACACAATCACACTGTCAAATCACTGACAGATATGGCTTACAAACAAAAAATGCAAAAAAACAAAACAAAACAAAAAAGTGCAAAACCAATACATTTACAAAAATTGTCTTTTAAGCTTTGACAGAGATTTTAGAGTTTTTTCTGGGCTCAGAATATTTTACTCTTAATGTAGCACAGCAGTGTACTGGGTGTGAACTACTGTCAGGCAAAGGTAACTTTCTACAATATATAGTGTAGCACAATAAGAATCTGATCCATGCTTGTATGGGAATAAACACACCAACAGGAAAAATCAGATTTTTTGTCACTTGAAACAAAAAACACAGCATGGTGTCAACTTTAAAATAATTTCAAGCTTTTGGAGTTTACCTGTCCAAGCTAGCAGCAACTGTAACAAATGGGGCCTACCATTTCAATATGAAACAATACACAGCTGTATTTTTTATATATATTTATTTTTGCTTATATATATTTATTTGGGCTGGACCATGCAGGATGACCTCAGTTTTTGGGCAGGGTGGCGTAGAGGTTAAGGAATGTAAGTGGTTAAGGTTGAGTACACTTTACACACTCCACAGCCCCAGACCAGCAGCATCTTCCTGGCAGCATTTTTATTTTCGCAAGAAATGCAACAATAGATTGCAACAGAAGATCTTGATGATGCCCCCTCCTTCCTCCCCCAAAAAAACTAAAAAAAAACATCCTGTGCTTTGAGGCTCTGTGCACCTGAACCTCTCGCACTAAAAAGCCACCAGAGTATTCTACTTTGCTGCCCTTCTGCCTATGCACCAGATCTCAGCTCTTTTGTCTCAAAGAGAACACCACAAGATGAACATGTCTGACTTTCAAAATAGTCTGTGTTGATTCATTTGCCTTATTTGTGATTACAGTGAAGGTACCATATGCATCTAGTAGGCCAGACCTTATCTATGGGACTACAGGCAAAGCTACAGTTATGTAACTTTTGCAGACGCTATTTCACACCAGCATCTCAAGCAGATCTAGGCTTTGGTTGCTATGACCGAGCATACTACTTATGAAATTATTTAATTTATACATTATGAGAGTTGTATTCTTAAAACATGGAAATTTGACTGTATGTGTGTTAAGCGGTGACACATAATGTTAAAGTCAGGGAGTGAGATCGATCGTGAGGGTTACACTGGGTGGTGTCCATTTTGACAAATGCCTCCTCTGGGAAGGAGAGTCGGTCCTGGCATGGGCCTCCCGTGAAGTTGGAATCCACTAAGGAGGAGTTGGTGACAGGGAAGTCAACCAGTGAGAGGCAGGGATGACACTCAGCAGATATGATTGTGGTGTAAGTGGGCATAGCTGAGGAAGCAAATGAGTCGGTGATTCACACTTCACAGATCATATGTGTCATATGTTCATATATGTAAAAAAAGAGAGTGTGAGAGAGTTGTACGGCATGACACATGAGAGGTGTGTGGCAGCACTAGGCTATAGCAGCATAATGGTGCATGGCAACTCAACACCACTGCAGGGATGGTCAGTGGCCATCATGCCCCACAGTTAGAAGCAACAGCAGAAGCAGTCCTTCCCAATAACACCCATGAGGAGTGATGATCCACCGTGCACCATCCCAACTATGGGGAGCAGTAAAGAGGAAGTAGTTATGTGCACAGGGGGGTTAAATATATGGGGCAATGCTATGCTTTTGTGGGGGGCTAAAGGTGTTCAAATGTTATGTACATCTGCTTGTGAGGTGTTTCACTGACAACGGAGACAAATATCCAGAATGGACAATAAAGACTTAATAAATCTATCTACCTCTAAAAACAATACTAGCTAGATTTGTAAATATAAAATATAAAATCAGTAACACCGGGTTAAAAAGCAGAGTTTTTTTTTCAGTGCAAGATCCTCCTTCAGTGTCAAGATCCTCCTTCGTTTCCTGTCAAAGACATTATAACCGGGCACAGTACAAATAAAGGTCAGTGTTGGTCTATGTTGATCCATGTCAATATGTCTCTGAAGGTCAACCTCCTCATAATCGTTCTGGCCAGCATGCTGTCCACCGCAGGTAAGACACATCTATATCTATTTGTTTCTCTAGCATGTTTGTTGGGTCCATCTATTTATACATCTTCGGTGTCCCTTAACAGAAACTAATAAACTTTAAAATTAATACAAGCTACATTTTGTATGTCTGTCCCAACACCAGATTATCCATCTTTGAATGCAGATATTGGAATTTGGTTTGGTTTTATGGGGCATGACAGGATTGTGGAGGCTTGTGGATCTGTTCATAATAATAACAACCATTATAATAACAATTACAATAAACTACTTATTCTTAGATTTACTGAAGTGTTACGCTTGTATTGGTAAGGAATGTACCTCTGCACCCCACACCTGTAATGAAGATCAGGATTACTGTGCTAAGGCAGGTAAGAAAGTGGCTAAATCAAATCATTGCATCAGTATTTTTATTCTGACAATAGTTGAACTAGTATTGGCTCTTGAGAGGTTGTTTGAGTTGTTGAGAGTCTTTATTTTTCATCCTCCAGTATCTAACACTGGTGAACAAATGCGTAGCTGTGGTACTCAGAAAGGCTGCGATATATCACCTACACATGTTCTGGAAATGTACTGCTGTAAGGGGGATCTCTGTAATGGTGCTGGGACCATTGGGAAGAACCTCCTGGTTCTCCTGGTGCCACTGGCTTCCATCTTTTTGATCTCCTGAGCTAAGATGTCCACCATCCTCATCCCACCACCACTGGCTCCAGTGCTGTCGGAATTCCTCCTCTAACCTACTTTCTATGTTCAGTGGGGTAACTGAATACCAGGACAGCATTCAGTGATCTTTGGTAATACCTTTCCTTGTACGCTTGTGTCCTTGTTACCATGATCAGTGCCCCCCACTGTCATGTCACTCCCATTTTAATGTCAGTCCCATTTTCTCTCTAGTTTAAATACTGTCTTAATCAGCACAGAAAAAAAACAATAAATAATAGGCTAATTATTATACTAATAAATGCTTGCATAAATCAGTGATCGCTATGATTTTTTTGTGTGTGATTTGTGATTCGCTTACTTTTTTAAATCAGATACAACTATCCTGCATAGTCTGCAGATGTGTGCCAAATCTCACATTTTTAATCTCATGGAGGGTTCATTCAGAGGGTGTTTTCACTCATCTTGGACCTAAACTGGACTGAAGATACACATCTCAATGCCCTTTTCAGCCCCCCCACCATCAGGCATCAGGGTGTAGTGCGCATTAGACACAGGGGTATGGAGTCCCCCACTTCTTCAAACTGATCATTAATGAATCTCTCACTTTTTTAATATTAGGCATTCATTTATGAAATATTAATAATACATTGCTACCAGTGGTAGCAAACATCTCCAAGATTCTATTGACTTAAATGAATGCACTTAACATGATAGCATGGCCATAATCAGGCAGTGATACAAGGTTTTGGAGGTGTTTAACTTTCTTTGCAATCAGGCCTGCATCATTAAAATCTTAATTAAAAACAAAAAAATCTCCAGCACACCTCTGGGCAAAAAGTTATAAAATAGCATGTGCAGATCCACGCAATTGTCAAATATTGACAATTATAAGAATATCACATAATTGCACACATATGAAGTGGTAAGGGCCCTTTACTATTGTCCTCCATTATCTGTTCCGAACACCATACCCTCTCTCTGTAACAGACGGATTGGGACCCAAAAGCAGATAAAAGGGTTTATTTACAAAGGTCAGGGATAATTTCCAAAAAAAAGGAACAAAGCTCAGAAGATCGTAAAGACACAAAATATAATCCAACAAAAGGTCAAAAAGGGTTTGGGGAAGAAACACACAAAAGTTCAAGTTCGCAAAAATTCAAACCAGGCCCGGGCAAGCAATTAACAAAAAACAGATATTCTCAAGTTTGCAGGTAGCAAAAATCCAAAGTAGCAAAACAGTTGACAGAGTCCAGAACACAAGTAATCCAAGCATAGGCAAACACTGGCACAGGCAAAAACACGAGAATCAAACTTTACATCAGAAGAGCAACTCACGACATGGAACACGGTCAGACAATCAAACAAGGTGCAATGGAAGGACTGGGGAATATATAGGGAAGGGAGCAATCTAACAAACAAGGGACAGGTGAAGCTCATTACAGAAATCAAAGACATGAGGACCGGGTGCAAAGCAGGGGAGGAGAAAGGGGCAGGGCAGACAGCAAAACAGAAACACATGGGTAAGGTAAACAAGGCACAGAGGTTGCAATACATTGAAAGTCCAGTGGGTGGCCGGAGTAGCAGGAAGCAGGATCATGACACTCTCCCTCTCTCTCTTTCTCTCTCTCTCTGTTTCTCTCTCTTTCTCTTGTATAGGCCTACATGTTTTTTTGACATCTTTATTCCGGTGCTTACTTTGCATGTTGAAAAGGTTTGTGCAACGAGAGGTAGTATAAAGCATGTTGATGGTTGATGATTCAATATGAGTCTTTTATTACACACTAAAGCAAAAATTATCTATGTATATATATAGCCTGCACACACACACAAATAATGTGTAACCATGTAATCTAGAATGGCTTAGAGTAAATGTAGTGATTATGTATTGTGGCTCCACCATAAAAGGACTTAGTGGGACAATCAGACCATGCATGTACAGTACTGAGTTAAACTGACAAAAGGAAAAAAATATAGTGTTAGCAGGCACCTACATAATATAACATTGCCTTAAGTGATAATCAGCCTGCATGAGCAACACATCTTCCAGCATTTTGTAATTTTGTCATTCTGATCATTTTGTCATAGACAACGTAGGCCTGCTAAACTTGTATGCGTCAGAGGAGACCAATCCCTAACACATATTTATTTCATATTAGTGGTAAGGACCTCAATAAGCAATTAATAAGAAATTATGACATATGCATTAGTATATTGTACACTAGAGATTCATTTTACTTTGGATATAATATTACCGTACACATTACTCACAATAAATGCACATGCTATCATTATGTTTATTCTAAAACTCATTCTTCTAATGCAGTTACTTCAAATCTGGTTGTGGGGCTTGTGACCACTGATAAGACAAGGTGATAAGCTAATCACATTTTCCAGTAGTGGGCTCTGTTCAAGGTCTTTTCCTTTGAAAAAAACAGAGAATAGCCATCCTTGGTGCTATATAAATAAACGAAAATTCATTAATTCATTAAAGAAATGTATTAATTGGGGCTGGGACAACGCGTCGACGTCATCGATTACGTCGACGCAAAAAATACGTCGACGCGAAACATGCGTGCCGATGCCGATGCGACCCAAAACAAGATGCGGTGCCGATAAGTTGCAGCAACGTGAATGACTCCCCAAAGCTTTAACAATGCAAAAAGCGCACCCGTTCGTCGAAGGTGTGGGAATACTTTAGTTTAAGAGGAAGTGTTTCCGTAATTTGTCGACTCTGTAAGATAGAATATCAGCGAGTTATTGCCTACTCCAACATCGAGTGGGGAGTTGGAAAAAATACTTACGGTGTTTTGTCATCTGCACTAGCTCCCGGATGGCGCCTCTTCAAGTGCTGGTGCATCGCTGTCGTCCTTGAATGAAAAGCCATTTCTATCTTACAGTTTATTTTTATTTTCTGTTTGAAAAACACTTTCTGTATTCAAGCCCCCAGTTTTACATTTACTGTTACTGTATACTTTCAATTGCCCTGAAAGAGTATTTATTTTTTTATTTTATGCTACCTCTGACATCAGAATGTATTATTTTACACTTGTATACTCATATGAGTTTTATTTTGTAATTTTGAATTTAAGAGCAATAAACATTAGAATGTTAAGAAATTAAGTGTTTTTCATTCAGATATCTAAATTTGTTGCTTTAATGTCTACGAGTAAGCATTGCACAAGGAGCAATAATCTGGTTTAGCACCAGATTTTCCTTATATGAAGTGATGGAAAAATCCCATAACGTTATGGGAAATCCTAGTTATCTGCAGTTCTCTAACACCACAAAGTAGACCTAAGCTATTTATTCAGTTCTCAAGTCTTCTGTAAACTAAGCTATCTATTCAGCGTTAAAGTTCTAAAGTATTCTGTGAACTAAGCTATCTGTTCAGCGATAAAGTTCTAAAGTATTCTGTGATCAGAAAGACAAACTTTATGTAGATTAACTGGCTTATTTACTGTTTCTCAAAGTCAAGAACCCTCCAATGACAGAATGCTTCATTGGAGGCCAAAAATCATCAGCTGCCACTCCTCCTCCAGTGGTACTTAAAAGCAACCCATATACTCTTTACAGAGCCCTGCTTGACTGTAGAAATAAAATAGGCTTTGCCAGAGAGCAGCAGTGTTACATCTTTGCATAGCATAATAGACAAGAGTGATTATTAATAAGATGGCAAAGTCAGCAAGTCTGATCTTGTGCGTGGGTTTCATGTGCGCTGGGATGTTTCATGTCTCAGGTGAGCTCTTCCAGGTGTCTGTTCTATTCCTTTAGATTCATGTCAAGGGCAATAGCCAGAAAGTGGCAATAAAAGAAAGAAAAGAAATGACACCACCAATTTTACTGCTACTAATGCTTCTGTCATTATGTGCATCACTGAGCAAGATTGTTGGATCGTTATTTTGTTAATTGAAATAATTGTTTAAGAATAAAGATAATGAAAGCACATTGGGTTTGGAAATAAAACAATAAATAGATAAATCACCTTTACTGAGGAATAATTAACAAAATATGATCAACTTTAGTGGTTAGTTTATTTAGAGAATAGTAAAAAAAAATGTTGATCGAGAATGGAATTTCCTAAGTAACCAACTGTAATGTGAGATAAAACAGACAAGTGAACAGTTATTTATATCGCTGATTGCATGCGATCAGAGTGGTGAAATTATAAATCCCCACGTCTATCTGTTTTCAGAAGGTGCCATTTCTGGTGATTTCTCTCTTCAGTTTTCCATCCCCAACCAAAACTATGAGGACACGCTGCTGGATCCACAGTCAGACTACAAGAGCCTGGAGTCTGAGTTTATGGATTTGGTGAGAAATACCAGAGAGGGTAAAAGCAGACTCATAGCGAGAGACAAAAATGGTCATTAAGTTCCGTGTTCTATCTGCAAGAGGGAGGAGGGGAAATGCATAGATTTGTATATAGTGTTATATTATATGTTATATATTGTTATATTATAATTGCTCTGTCGCTGGTTGCAAGGCTCTGCAGCGAGTGGTGAAAACCGCTCAGAGAATCACAGGGACTCCACTTCCTGCCATTGATGATGTCCACAAGAAAAGATGTCTGCGACGGGCACGCAGCATTCTGAAGGACACCTCTCATCCTGCCAACAAACTATTCTAACTCCTCCCCTCCAGAAGGCGCTACAGGAGCCTCCAGACTAAAACCACCAGGTTCAGGAACAGCTTCTTCCCCACAGCCGTCACACTATTGAACTCTGTCCCCCATAGAACCTCACACTGCACTGTGCTGCTATAGCCCTTGGACTGCACATCTGTACATCTGTATATACTTAATACATCTGTACATAACTATCCCTATAGCACATCTGTATATTGCATATCTGTATATTGCACATCTGTATATACTTCTGTACATCTGTATATACTTAACACTTAATACATCTGTACATAACTATCTCTATAGCACATCTGTATATTGCCCTTTATATTGAATCTATATAGCACATCTGTATATTACCCTCATTATCTCTTCACCTTACATGTGTATTGCTCTTCTGCCTAATTATTATTCTGCCTATTTATCATTACTACTCTTATCTGAATATAATTTGCTCTTTAACTGTACATATTACATATAGTGTATATACTGCACTTGCTGCTCTTTGCACTTCTGATTAGATGCCAAACCGCATTTCATTACCTGTATTTATACATGAGTAATGACAATAAAGTTGAATCTAATCTAATCTAATCTAATATTATATAATATCTATGGGGAAACCCCCCTTTATGCAGACCAGTGTCGAGCCCTCATACTCTGATACAGATCATTGAAAAATGTCAATAGTGACAATATGTGACAATCATGTTACCTCCCATTGTAACGTATTATGTTGCTCTATCATGGTCAGTTTTTAAATGATCTTTGGTAATATTGCACTGGTCTCTAATAAAATTGAAATAGAATACTGAAAAGTGCTGATGTTGTGGTCATTTTATTTTATTTGGAAATATTCTGTATGTGCATGTAGTCACCATAACGTAATCATCATAATCATAACCATAATCATAATCATAATCATAATTGTGATCCTGAGACTACAAGCTCAATGGGATCAAATCCAGACTACTACACACAGATGTTTAATCTCTAAAGCACAGTTCCTCTTCTCTCATATTGCCAAGACGGGTCATTGGTTCTTGTGAAGTTGGAACTTAGTTTCAGCATTAACAGAGATAGTACTGTGGTTCAAGATATCTTTAACTCCCAGTATCCTGATCTTCAAACTCAACTTCAGGTTGACACTGCTCGTACAAAAGATGAGAATGTAGAATTTTATGTGACCGCCTCTAACAAAACGTCATAGTAACTTTGCTCTCTCTGCATTTACAGCACTTGCCCCTGTCTCCCTGCTTATGAGACTTATAACTCTTCAAAAGTTGCCATCTAGTTCCTATTCTTTGTATTGCAAAAAAAAACAAAAAACACACACATTGGTGAGAATTTAGGATTAACAAAAAAAACAAGTTTGGTAACTAATCCTAGATTATTAGTTACCAAATAAAATGACTGTAGGGGGAGCTTCATAGTTGAAAAATCATACACTTAACTTTTAGGTCTCAGACCTATTTTCTCTTCCCACAGTCTTGCCTATGGATGCTTAAGGAACAGCCCAGGCAGTGCTGTCCATGACGACAACAGCAGCCTTTCATTAGAATAACACATCACATCTACATCACATGACATTCTATATAATGTGTTCATTAGCACAGCTGAATGTACTTTGAATGGTTACTTGACTGTCATTAATGAACGATACTCTCAAAAGCATCAAAAGGGATGTCATGCATCATATGTTAAAGCTGAAGACAATGTTGAATATGTGTATGTTTGTGTAACTAACATTAACAAATGAAGAGTTCAGATGCAAAACTCCATTTGCAGTGAATGTACAGAAATATATTTATATAATGTTTATATTATGTATTCAATTTTATCAGCAGTCCAGCTCCAATTTGATTGTT
Organism: Tenualosa thibaudeaui; assembly: GCA_027481765.1. Classification (NCBI taxonomy): domain Eukaryota; kingdom Metazoa; phylum Chordata; class Actinopteri; order Clupeiformes; family Clupeidae; genus Tenualosa; species Tenualosa thibaudeaui. The sequence goes on along the minus strand of JAIFZK010000039.1, from coordinate 1,903,408 downwards.
TTGGCTTGATTTGTTGTTACTTGATAGTAAAGTTCAAATTGCAGTTTGACAGAGATTATTTGAAATTATTATTAACTCAATTTGTGCATATTTCTTAAAATGGACTTAGAAGGTTTAGTATCTTAGGTCTTCAAATACACACTATAATGATGGTCATAAACAGTGGTAGACTGATTATTTCCATGTTCTTTATGAGTCATTGAAATCTATTTCAATTGCAAAGCATTATGCACACTGAAGACAATGACTGAATCTCAATGTCTACCCTAAACCCTAATTGCTGAACCCTCAAAGACATAACGGGCATAAAAAGACTTAAGACAGGTAAGTCTTTGAGGGCTTAAGCCTCAAGGTTAGGAGAGGCATTGTGATTTAGGTCTAGTCAATGTCACACAAAGACTATTTTGCCTATTTAGATTTGTAGCTGTCATTGTTTAATCTATCACTGAAACTCCTGATTAGGTAGCTTGTTTGATGGAGGCTTAGAAGTAGGTTCTAGAACTTTGCTTGTTTTTGATGGAGGAAGTTTATAGCCTAAACTCTGAAGCTGACGCTGCAAATGTGTTTTAGACTTCACTGGACGCCGTAGAAAGTATTATAATAGAGGTTAGTTTGTACAGGATCCAAAGCTAACAGTTTGCGGATTAACTATCTAAATTTGCATTATTTTAGATGATATTTTTAATATTACATGAAAATAGTTACCTGATGACGTTTTGTTGTTATTTTTAGATATTTTTTTAGAAAATGTATAACTTACATACAGTGTCACAAAAGAGATCCAGAGAGAGATCCAGAGAGATCCTGTATTGCCCTTTCATGTATTGCTACCTTGTCACCACTAGATGACGATCACAGTCAACACAGCTTTCCAACACTCAGTGCATACATAGGGTATTGCAAATATGTCCGCAAGACAAAACCAGGACCAATTCCAAGATTAGACCATTTGTCAAGGACTCAAGAAGTTTTATACTACATTTCAGACTGTAGTGAAATTGGATTCTGTTTGTACAAAAGTTGTACAGAACTTTCCAACATCAGTTCTCCAGTCCTCTGTACCTGATGCTGTGCTTTGTCTAGTTTGTTTAATTAGAGTAATGTCAGATGAATGTGACTGTGACCTTTGACCTGCTGTCATGTAGTCATGTTGCTCTAATTTCCAGTGGAGTCTCATTCAGAATGCATTATTTTAGTGTAACTCAGTGATTCTAAACATAGTGTAACTCAATAGTTCTAAACTAAACTGTGTATTCTAAGTATCCACTGCACGTTGGACCCCATGCACCAAGGACGGATTGCTACAACAATTAACATTTTTGCATAATTAGGCCTATTGCAAATAATAATATCCAAGTTTGACAACCATTGTTGACAACCAAGTCAACACTGTAGGAGCTGTCTGAAGACATAGCGAGTGCAGCTTTTACTAGTATGTCTTAGTTTGTGTGTATAAAGCATAAATATCATAGCATAAATATTGTAAAAGTGGAAGGGTCACATATGATTTACACAATGCCATCCATTACTGTGTTTTAAGGTTGACTGATTTGGTGTAAGCACACCATGGCATTTGTCCTGTAATAGCAGAATGCCTGATGGTTCACCCTCATTGTGTGTGTGTGTGTGTGTGTATGTGTGTGTGTGTGTGTGTGTGTGTGTGTGTGTGTGTGTGTGTGTGTGTGTGTGTATGTGTGTGCGCATATGTACATGTGAGACTTGAGCATTCCAGCACTGCCTAGTGTTGACATGCAGGGAGTGCTTTCACTAAGACTGCTTTGCCTGACCAGCTTGACATGTTTACACTTCACACACACAAGTTTCTTTGCAACTTACATAAACTGCCTCAGTCTCTTCCCTCTGAACAGGATTTTCAGGTAGCGCAATCTCTGATACTTTGTTTATCTCCCACAACCAGTGTGTGATCCTGTGAACTATTTTCCTTCAGAAAGTCAGTAGAATATATTTGCAGTACAGTACAGTTGCAGAGAGAGGTTCAGTATTTGTATGTATAGAACATTCAACAATGGAAAAAAAACAGACTACAATTGTCCAAGTGACAAAAAGCCAATTCTAATGCCACTTGATTTATTTGATCTTATTTGATTTAGCCTTTGTTTAACCAGGGTAGTCACATTGAGACAGTTGTCTCTTTTCCAAGTGAGACTTGGTCAGGAAATGCAGCCCTTTAACCACAAAAAACAACTAAAACAACATCAACAACATTAAAACATACACACACACTGAATACAGCATGACACTTGCAACCTGCATATGCACCCAGTGAAATACAGTATGTCTACAGAACTGTAGTCTCAATGGGAACATAAGAGGTTTCTCAGCATGTAAAGCATGCTGGTGTGTATGATAGTCATGCAGAAATCACACATGACATCAGCACACACACCTTTAGACAAAACAGAACCCTCGATGTCAAACACAAATTTGCTTTCATTTATGCTCACACTGTTCAGTACATAAGCACTGACTGCATGAATCATGTCCCACATAAAACACTGTGTACATAATATACATGTATGTTTATCTAGGCATGAGAAGCTGGTAATGTACACAGCCAGGGGGCGGCTGGGGGGGGGGGGTGAGGTGTTGACTGTAAAGTGACTTAGGTGATGAATGCCGCTGTAACTGTATTGTCTATACCATAACAGATTTGTGTGTGTGTGTGTGCTGCTGTAGGCTGAATGCAAGCAGCACGGCATGTTTCCGTCTTTGCAGAGAAAACAGGTTACACAACAGTACCCATGTGTCCCTGTGGACAGGCGGAATGAAGGTGAGGTGACTGCACAAGGTGATGGTGCAACTGGGAGCACGTAGGCTTTGGTATTCGGTTGTGTGTACAGCGTCATGCGAGGTACTGTGTAGCATGTTTTCGTGAAAGGGAAACCATTAGCCTACATATTGGCTGCAGGCAGATAAGACCTGACTGACACAAAGTCATGTTGAAAGTTTTTGTTATAAATGCCAGACTGTCAACACAAGACGAAAATCTGTGAATTTATGTGACTCAACAGCCAACGGAAATTTAGTATTTAGATGTATTTAGTATTGTCAACAAGACGATACTATTTCTAAGCTTCTTGATGATCTGTTTTTGAGTTGTTTTTAAGCCTCAACTGAAAAAAAAATCTGAATGATTGATGGCACATTCCTTCACTGAAACAATATTAACAAACGCTTGTGCAAAAGAGCATGGTCAATCCTTATATTTACTGTAGTTAAACATTTGACCACAAGATGGCGGTATGCATTGCTTAAACATGATAAACGTTCTGAGCACTTGTTTACACCTATTCCGTCCCGAAAACTTCAAAAGAACTTCAAGAGAAACTTCAATATTATGTTTTTGTTGCCTTTTTCGTTGCGCAAACTTTTGCGTTTATATGCACCACAATTTCATATGAGAATACAAATCTACAGGAAGCATCAAAATATACTGAACGATTATATTGAAGAACACTATGGGCAATCAGCTCTACTTCATAGGCATATACTACGTAGTCAGTTCCAAAAACATCAAACTCTAAAATGTGTTTTTCACATAGATAATGATAACAACCATATTAGGTTATAACCTCTGTACCTAATTACATTCTTTTAGTCTAACTATGATGCAGTTAATTTAACAAAATGTTAACTTTATTTGCTTTTGTTGCAAACATTATTGAACAATTGTTAGTTGCATTGTTGTTGCTTGTTACATCAAATACATACCTTTTTCAACTAGGCCTACCACTGTGCATGCCAAACTCTGATAACTTTTGCTGAGCTGACAGAACACTCCTGTATTAGCCTAAGGACATGTCTGAGTAATGTTTACATGGTTGCCAACAAAAGTGTTTTGAAATCTGAACCGGTTGCAATTGGATGGAATTAGCCTATATGGCTATAATATTGCATAATATTTTTAAATGTTTATTACTATATGCTTTCCCTGTTTTAAATAAATCAACTTCAAGTTTCATTGTAGTTTGGCCTTCTGTAGATACATGTGAACTACATTGAGATACATCAGGAGAGTTTATTCTTGGTTATTTGTGTGTGATGTCTGTGGTTATCTAAGCCTCTTCTCTCCAAGTCTCCATGCATGTCTTTTGTCTCCACAGTGTAAGGGTCTGTGAAATTATGTATCAACAAGAATCTGTATGCATCAGACAGCAATCCAGATTTTTATTTACACAGACAGTTATGAGAAAGCTGAGTAAGTGAGCATGCCAAGGTTAAAGAACAGTTTCTTATTTATTGGTGTTGTCATTGTGAATGTACGTTTAAGCCAAAGTCAAAGGTCAAAAAAAATTCCACCACGTCAGAGGTGTGAAGGGATTGGTGTGATGCCCTGAATCAGACTAACAGAGGTGTGTGCCTAACTGGGCTCCCTGTCCGCTAACGTCATCACCTGCATTCAGCCAATGGATTTTCTCCCATCACCGGCTGAGTGCCCAATCTCCACGAGTGGCCCCTGGAGGTTAATCACCACTAGCCTGGGAAGTGTGTGTGTGTGTGTGTGTGTGTGTTGAAGGGGATAATCGTGTTGGAAATCTGTTGTGTCATGGCTCTACAGCCTATATCTGAAGTCAGCACATTCTGAGCATCTGGCATCCCGAGCTCACAACCGCCGCGCCAGTCGGGCTTTCGGCTTCACGCCAGAGTGAACACACTGGTGCTTAACGAGTCAGAGAGGAGGATAAGAGACAGAGGGAGATAGCTGAGGGAGGTGTGTGTGTGTGTGTGTGTGTATGTGTGTATGTGTTAATCTAGGCATTTATAAGGACCTTCACCCTTAACGATATATGTATATTCTGCACAAATCATTTCTACATATTTGAATCTGCAGACACCATACGTCCAAGTCAATGCAAGCAAAAGTTTTAAATATGGAAGCATATGTGTGTGTGTGTGTGTGTGTGTGTGTGTGTAATCCAGACATGAGTTTGTACACAAGGGAATAGGATTTCAGCCCACTGAAAACAAAGAAGAGAGACAAGGGGAGACCTTAGTGTCACATGCAGTACAGAGAGCCAGAGAAGTAAAAGATCAGAGAGGCAGAGGCTGAGAGAGAGAATCTGAGGATGAAGGGCATGTCGGTGAGAAACTGGAGATAGAAAGAACTTAGAAACTAAGAGCTTAATCTCCTAGAGCCAAAACAACAGACAGATTTGGGACACTACAGGTGGTAATTGATAGGGAAATAGAGAGAGAGGGAGAGAACAGAGGAGGAGAGAGAAACTTCCTGCTTCATAATCCCATGACTCTAAAGCAAAACAACAGACAGCATAATGACGCCATTGGGCTTGTTGATAACAGATCTAATACAGTGCATCTGTCAGATGCATGTCCCTGCGTTTGATCGTCTGCTCATCCAGATGTAACCTGATGTCACAATCACTGCCAAAACATGAATCAGGTCTGCCACAAGTTTGAGCAGTCATGTGCATTAAAGTTCCAAAGATATATTTAGAATGATACCCCTTCCAGATCATTTAAATTTCAACATCAGAAATAAGAAAAATGAATACATAAATAAATCAATCAATATCCCATCCATGTTTTTTCTTTCAACTTTGGTCTTCTTGACTGCTTAATCTTTCAGGAGATGCTGGCTGAAGGCCATATAATCAGCCTTACTGTGCGTTCACACCAGGAGTTACTAAAGGTGTAAATTTGCTATAGTCGCTCATAAAAATAGCTGCTAAATATCTGTGTTCACTCTTCATTCTAATCACTGATGACGTGTCCATTGACATTTCATTTACAGCCAAAATGTGTCATAGCTTTGCATAAAGTTGAGCTGTGTTTAACTTCTTTTAGTCGCTCAAGTCGCCTACGTTTTGTGGCTCGTCACTTTAGTAACTGTAGTCGCTCTCGTCCATACAACGTAAATGACTTCCGGCGAATTTACAGCTGTAGTCGCTCTTGGTGTGAACACACAGTTAGGCTTTGACCTCTACACTTACAGCAGCACAGACTGCATATAGAAGACTGTTCCCTGAGACTGTTCCCTGAGTCAGCGCTTTCAGTCTTCTGACCTTTGGGAGGAGGTAAGAGGAAGGCAGCACATCCCAGGCTGTTGCAGACTGACAGACTCCTGAGTCAGGGAGAGATGCAGAGAAATGAGCAGATAAGCCATTTTTAGGGCACCAGTCTTGAACGAGCATGATATAAGGAATCTGAATGATTTAAAGGTGTAGTCAGGGATTCTGAATGATGTCATGACCTGTATGATTTAAAGGTGTAGCCGGTGATTCTGGATGTTTAGATGTTTGTTCAAGTTGGTGTTTATGTTAAAATGTCTTAGCTGCCACTTTTGTCCAATACAGTTTATATTATGTTTCAACCAAACAAAACTTGCCAGAAAGGAAGTTCATCCCCTCACTTCAGTTATTCTCGAGAAAACATCACAGTGTTTTGTTATTGCTTGGTGGACAGGCTGCTCCTGCTTTGTTTCTGTTCATTTTGTATCGTCAACAGACTCTTTGAGATTTACAAACCAGTTTGCCTCACTGATTCCATGGATTGAGTTCTGTGAACGCAAGTAAGATCTCAGGTATGTTGTGGGAATTGGTCACATTGGTTGTGGGAAAAGTGTCACATGTTTGTTCATTTTTGGCAGGTGGCAGGTGGTGAAGATGTGGGCCCAGCCAGAGTGGTCACTGATTCAGTGATTCAGAACAACATAACTGTGGTTAGATTTGGGAACACGAGGAGGAGGAGGCACTTCTGCTTTAAACCACATCTGTTTAAGTAAAACTACTGTCCCTTTCACCGAGGTCAGCATGCCACTGGTATCTGTCATGTTGTGACAGAGTTGCAAAAGGATCAGAGTTTTTGCTGAGCTTGACAGCCTTAATTGGTTCTACCACACGGGCAATTGTCGTGTAGCCCACCGCTCTTGGCACTGTCTCAGAAATTAGATTGGATGTGGTCTTCTTGTACTGACTAGAGAGAGCGAAGACCTTTGGCCCAGTTTATGCTAACTTCACCTCATGGAGCTCCTCCTGTTTATCTTCCACAACGCTGCATGCTTCACAGCTTGACAACAACACAGCTGCAAAATAGATCAGTCACTGGCAAGGAAAACCAACATAAAACAAAAACCAAACAAAACAACATTGGGCATCCTAATCAGTTTATCTTAATTCTTTGTCTCTCTCTCTCTGCCTTAGCTGTCCTTCGCTGACATTATTCTTCTCACCCCCTTCCCTGCTCAGCCACTTTCCAGCGTGACGCCCACGAGACGTCGGCCTAGCAGGCCACTTCCTGACAAAGCCCGCTGAGAAGAGATCTTTGTGTTCAATACTGCTTCCTCTGCAGAGTGAGGCTCTCCACTGGGGGAGGGCTCTGTGTTGCACATCCTCTGTTTGTTCTATTTTACAGCTTTCACTTCCTTTCCACCCCCCTCACTTTGGCTGTGTGAGTGTGTCTGTGTGTGTGTGTGTGTCTGGGTGTATGTGTGTGTGTGTGTGTGTGTGTGTGTGTGTGTGTATGTCTGTGTGTGTGTGTGCACTGTGCTATTATTTCAATAAACACCCTGAGGGTCTCTATTACACCAATTCAAAATTTAGTTTCCCTCAATCAACAAACAGCAAAGTGATATTCAGTACCCTTGTGTCAATATCATTGTGCCTTTGAGAAGCTCACTGCAGATGGTATCAGTTCATTAAAATGGCTTTGTTTGCTTTCCCCAGGGCTTCATAGAAAGAGTGCTGGCTTGAACAAACTGCTTTGTTGTATATAAATATAAACAAACCAAATGTGAACTCAGAATGTTTTGTTGTTGTTGTTGTTTATTCTTCTTTCTTTATTTGAGGTCCTTTGTGTCTGCAGCAACTTACAACACTCAGTGGTTTATGACTGTAGAGATTTTTGTCTCTGGTAACTGAAGGGCTGTGGGCGAAATACTGCTTGTATGAGTTTGAGTTTACTTAGGTTTTTATGTTGTTATCCATCGTGGTATGTGTTGTGTGCTTTAGACCTTGTGCATGTGTGTGTATGTGTACATGATGTGTGTGTATGTGTGTGTATGCATGCCTTCTCATGTTCTCTCAGATTTCGTAAGGCCTCAGGAGTGGGAGTGTGTGTGTGTGTGTGTGTGTGTTTCAGGAGTGTGTGTGTGTTGTTTCTTGTGGACTTAGTAATATGATAGCCTTTGGAGTGGTCTGTTTTTAAGTCAGTGCAAACATGCAGCTGGTATGCGGCCCTAAGAAAGAGAAATGTCCTGCAAGCTGTAAACATAGTAACAAAGCTTTGACACATAGATCTAATACATCTCTGTCATATACATATACATATGCAACAGTGTTTTGACTCAATCACAGGTCGACCAGAAGATCCCAGACACAAATATCCTCAGGAAACACACTTGTCAGCGCGTTGAAACAGTCTTGGAAGCATCTATGGTATAGGTCCCTCACTATATTCTAAATTAGCACTACATGCTAGATTCAGAAGCAAGTTTCAGAGAGTGTCGAGAGAGGACACCCCAAGTCCAGATTCTGACTGATGGGCTAGTTTTTGTTGATGTCCTTAGTGACGTATTGTTTTCATTAAAAAATGCCAAAAATACTTCGGCTCTTCTCTGAAACTGCTCTTCTGGGAATCCAGTTTTTGGCATTTTTGTATTGATTTTCAAATTAATCTCTGTGAATAACCTAATTAGTCTTAATTTAACCCAAGATGTTACCTGCCTGAACAGGAAATGCCATTATTAATACTTATTAAAATGGATTCTGGATAATTAATTTTGTATAATATATTCTATCTATCTATCTATCATTAATATTTTTGGTCTTGAATTGCAACCTCTACAGCCACAAACACCTTCCACCTTGGTGTGCCAGCAGTATGGAAAGGTGCCAGGTACTGATTCTGCACGCTAGCCAGAATCCTGTCAGTGCCCAGAATGTGAAGGGGAGGAAGGGATATTGAGAGAGAGAGAGAAGAGAGAGTCACCCAGAGGGATGCATGGACTCAGAGGCAATGCCAGCTCAGCTCAGCAGCTCATAATTTAAAGACGCCAGCAGTATACCCGCATTACTTAGCGAAGGCAGTGAATGAAGAGAGAGAGTGTATCAGTTATCTGTTGTCAGCACGGTACTAAGGGTGATTCACATAGCATATCAATTGCTTAATGAGCGGTCTGTGCTAAAAATAGATCCAGATCATGACTAAGACTGAATGTTTGTGTTGGGTCGCTCAGGTTGTTTTTGACATTTATGAAGGCTTCTGTCCCAGTAGCTTAATGATAAATTATTTATTGGTTTTATTTACACCTTAATTACACCTCTGATATTTGATCTGTAGTCTGGTCCAAAATGAGTAGCTTCACCGTACACAGATATCCGAAAAATTCAACTCTGTTTTGGTGTTTTTCATTGGTGTTTTTCTCTGTTATTCCAGCGGTCGAGCCACTGGAGTGAGCCAGCTGTCAATTACAGTGTAAGCAGGTCAACGGTAGGAGGTTATAGACACTTCGTATGTCTGTTTACCTCCACTTCCTCTGTTTTTTTTTCACATAAGCAGAAGGAGGGTACAGCACATTCTGATCTTAAGTCTGTGAGGAGGAGGACGGCCCTTGTTTACCCAGCACTCAGTACAAGCCTCAACTAGCGAGCAAACACGGAGGCGGGCGGAGACACGTAGAAGTTCGCTCTTCCGTGCAGCCAACTACTAGCACGCTGTGCATTCCTGCACGTCCTCTTCACCGCTCCAGGTTGCTTTGCCTTTTTCCTCCTGTGCTGACTTTTGGAGGCGGTGACCTTTCAGAGTTTAAACTGGGTGAACAACAAAGCATTGAGCAATCTGAAGTAATTCAGTTATGATAAGTGCTTGCAACTTGAAAATAAAACGTTATGGTCTCGATAAGAAGGGCATGTAGGGCATGGCATAAATGATTGAAAAGTTTATTTCAAGTTGCATGTGATTGCATGTGACTTGAAGGTACTTCAGATGTGGTGGAATAAGAGTAAACATGTTTTGATCAATACCACTGGTGTGTCCACTGGTGTGTCATATCTTTAGTTAGAATGTGCATCAAAAGACTTATACCCATGTTTTGCTCTATTCATGCAGAACATATATTGTTTCTATTAGTTATCACAGATTATGTCTATCAACTATCCTTTATTCAGATGCAGATCTAACCTTTTTCTTCTATGCAGCACTGTTCCATATATTCTACTTGTGGTAGGGCAATGAGTGATGTGATTCAAGACATTTTATTTGTGCTTTTACACAATTAGAGACATTTTACACAACATTCACTTAAACATGGTCTGTCTCATGTATATGATGTCATTTCCTGTGCGTGGCACTGTCCAAAGGATCATGTTGAGTTGTGAAAGTGTTCTCATGGCAAGGTTACATATAGCCCCTAATTAAGGACCTGGGACATGATATGTTTGGAAGTTTCATATGACGTGGTTGACCAACGCTGTCATATAGACACACGTCACACTACAGAGGAGAGCAGCACTCTGTGTCATAATGATCCAGGAAGTTAATTCCAGAGGGGCCTGTGTTTATCCAGATCAGATCATGACTAAGACTGATTGTTTGTGTCGGACTGCTGAGGTTGTTTTTGACATTTATACAGGCTTCTGTCTCCCAATACCTTAACGTATGTGCATGTGATATATCTGTAATCTGGTGCAAAATGGGTAGTTTCACTGAGCACAGAGATTTTTAAAAATCAGCTCTGTTTTGACATGATTGTAAACATTGGGCTAAGTTTCATATGAGATGTGAGTCATCGACACTGTTCTATATACATACAGGGGGTTATGTCACACGGACAAGACGTACTGACCCAGAAAGTGTTACAATGCAAGGTCATAAATTTTGGGGTGAGGGCAAGATGGGGCAAATGGAGTCAAACAAAACTGTACAGTGATTTTAATTGTACAATTGTAGTTTACTATATTTACTGTATTTGTACTATATATATATATATATATATATATATATATATATATATATATATATATATATATATATATAATGTATATATATACTATATGTACAATGGCAGTTTACTATATTTATTTATATTAATTTATTAAATAAAACATTGTGTAATTTTCAGCTCATAGTCCTTGGGCAGGTACGGAACAATAATTTGGCTGGAACAAAAACTTTGTCAAACATTTAAGATCATTCCTTCACAGGACTTCCTATGAACCTTAAAATATGCTTGAGGGAATATATATTTATTAAATATTGATTGCTTAATTAAAGAGGTTAAGAACATCCTTAAGTTTTTTGGTTAAGATAACCACACCTCTAGACTTTTCTGAAGGTATTCTGTGCCCTCTAAAAACTGCACAAAAAACATCTTACAGTAATGTAGGCATCTAGTGAAATCTACATGTGGTGAGAGAGAGAGAGAGAGAGAAAGATGGAAAGAAAGAGAGAGGGCAGTGGTGAGAACACAAAGAAGACACTTCCTTCCAGTATCTCCTGAAACACCCCTTTCAAGCAAAACAACAAGTACCAGACTAGCCCAAGGCTGAGTGTGTGAGCCAGACTTGTGCATGCATCCAGTGAGTGCGCACCACATGCACAGGCCTAGCTGGCCAATCAGGAGTCGAGCGGCCATACCTGCAGCCAATCACGTCTCAGCACCACTGTGGAGACTGAGGATGTTCAGATATGAGAGGGAAAAAGAAGTTGCGTCGGCACTGGTGTTCTTATGTGGGATGGATGGGGAGGTATGTTCCGCTGTTCCCAGAAAATGTGAGAGGGGAAAAAAGACAGGATATGTCATCCAGAACAGGGACAATCTGGACCTCTGGGTCCCTCAGAGACAGATGGGCTCCTGAAACTTTTAGGACGGGACATTTTTTGAGTTGACATTATTAAGAAATAATATATTCATCTATACAGCCTCCTTTGAGGTTGTCTATAAATAGCCCTAATTACTCCATAGCTGAAGTGTTCCTTTTTATTTGCTGACGCCCTTGACATAGAGTAATTCAGCCTCTGGGATTTAAGCAAACAGTCCAATCTCTGTCTCAGAGCTAATGGTTATTCAGCTAAATGAATACTGTCACAAGAATAAATGACTGCTCAGTGATTATGATTAAAACAGGGAAAGAAAGCTGAACTATGCATAAACCATTTATTCACACAAACAATACAATACAACAAAGTTTAATAATTAACACATATCAATCATATAATGATTTTTAGTTTTCTAGTCTTAAGTCTTCTATTAGACACATCAGATGGATATCTTTAAAGATGAGAATAATTAAATCACACATTATATTCTTCACAAAAAGCAAGAAGACAAATCTTCATTCATTCCATGAGGAATATAGGTATTAAAGATATATGTTCAATCATATTTTGTGGATTTTACATACAATCATTTATTGTGAATTACACATTGCTTTGCCTGTTTCTATTTCTTATGATATCCATGACTCGTCTAGAATGTTTCCCTGGTTCCTAACTCATCTTGTACTGGATCTGTCAGTTCTTAAGAGTGAGATGCCCTCAGGCTTGTTTCGACCTATTCAACCCCAGACATCAGTCAGCTGTTTCGTACCTGCCAGACAGGTTGCCTTGGAACGACAACAGCTTAACATGTTATTGAGTCAGTCTTCTCTCTTGGGAACGCCGTGTAACGTTGTCTTATTTGATCAAGGATAGGTTATGGTCTGACTCAGTGATGTTATGTTACTGCAACCATGTTCAGGAAGCACCTCTATTCACCTGTACGCCTCCTAGTATCACAGAGAGAGAGAGGATCATTGACAGCCAAGGAAAATGGTCTTTCATTATGTGTGAGACAGAATGATCCTTATGTTCACAAAAACACTTTGTTAGTTTCTAATTTAGTTACAGTCTCTTATTTAGTTCTGAATTAAATATTTGTTCTAGCTTAGTGACTTTTCAAAGAAACTTAAAGTTTTTGTCTTTGAATTTTTTCTATTTTTAGAAAGCTAGTAAGGAGAAGAAGAAGGTAAGGAGAAGATAACCAGATATAACAGATGTACCAAACCAAGTTAAATTCAGTGCATTATGCAATATGTTTTCACAAGGAAAACAAAACAAATGCTAAGGCTTCCATGGCTATAATATCTCTTTATTTACCTATACAACCTATAAACTTTACATATCCACAAAGGGTGAAACTGAACTCAGTAAGTGTGAAACCCATACATTATGATGACCAGAAGTGCCAACTGTCCAAGGACATGTTTTTGATTGTTTGTCCTTGGAAAGCTGGTAAACCTGTTTTGTCCCCACTTTTTATAGCTAAAAACATCATATATTTCACAGTATGACATAGACTGCTGTCCTCAGTTTGCATCTCAGAGATCTGGTCACCTTGTCATATAGCACACACTTTCTAATGATCTTGTGCTCTATGCTAAGCACTGCTTAAGGGCATTAAGTGCCACAGCTTTGTAACACATAATGTCCTTATATGGCCCACATCTTTCACTCTTTAAGGGCATATGCTACTGAATAAGCAGGGCATACAAGAGAGAGGGAGAGAGAGAGGGAGAGAGAGGAAAGTGTTCCAACTAGAGGAAAGGAGACTGTGAGCACGCGTCGGATGAATGGGAACTCTCGTGAAGCACTGGCACAACCAATCACAGGGTGCATGATCACGCCTGCAGCCAATCAGATCTCTCTTTCTGTTGGCTGTCAGCCAAGGAGTATGCTTTCATATTTGGAAAATGGGATTGGAGTGATGCTAGGGGGTTTTTTTTATGTGTCACAGCAACTGGTTGAAAGACATGGCGGGGTTTTTTTTAACCTGATTTTCACTAAGACAGGACAATTATTGGAAGCTCTGAGAAGATGAAACAGAAAGGAAAAAAACACACACACACAGAAACTTTCTTAACTTTGGTCCCTGTCCCCTGTTCCACTTTTTCTCTAAGTGAATTATAACGCTTTTTGAAAGTCAAACCATGACTGGAGAGATAAAAGACAAAAGACAACATCAGAGCCAGGGGGATAGAAAAGAAAGTAAGTAAGTGATGTTAGAAATAGAGAGAGAGAGAGAGAAAGAGAGAGTTAGACAGAGAGATGGCCAGAGAGCAAGAGAGAGAGAGAGAAAGAGAGAGTTAGGCATGGAGATGGTCAGAGAGCGAGAGAGTGAGCTTGAAAACCCTGGAGACATAGGAGCACATACCAAGCCCTTTCTAAGAGCTGAAGGGCTGCTTATGACAAAGGCCTTCTTTGGTCAGGAAGACTTGCTCAAGAAAACAGGGTCTGTTCTTCAAGCGCCTCACAGTACCCGCTACTCTGAAACTGCGTCTGATGCATTTTTTTATTTCTAGGTTCTTTTTCCTGCACTTTAATTGTTTGATCTGATTAATCAAAACTTTATAAAATTAGCAGCCTAATGTCAGCATAAGCATAGATAATGCATAGATGAATACAAAATCGCATGCTGTATGCAAAAATTCAGAAATTACACTTGAAAAGGCATGTCAGAAAATAGACTCAGTCAGTAATTGTGAAAAAGATTGTCAACGCAACGAAAGTGAACCAGCACTTGTCTTTCAGTCATCATAACCAGACTTCCTCTTTTGCTACATGACACAGGCCATTCCTCATTGGCTCACATTCGTGATCACTCACATTCTGATTGGTAGTCATCATGGTATTTTTCATGTGGTTGTCCGTGAGGCACCATGTCATCATGAGGGAAGAATGTTTAGATGTTGCAACAGCAACATCATAGGTGCTGCATTTACCTACATTGTAGCTTTTACTCATCCAGTGATCAATGATGATGGTTTTGATACCTCCCTTGTTCTTTATTAATGTATTACTGTTTAGATTGTTAGTATAGTATTTATATATAAGACAGTTATGATATGTATTATGTCACATGTGTAGCTATGAAATGTAATTTTGGAGAAACTTTGTTATGTTGGATGCAGTAATGTCCTCGGTAATATCTAACAAAAAACAAGGAAGATTCCTTGATTCCTTGTTTCGAAAAAAAAAAAACATGCCTGAACACAGATGTTGTTTTCAGTGGAGTGAACATCAAAGACAAACAAAAGATAGAGAAATGACAGTGAGAGACATGCTAAGAACTAATTTCAGGTTGCCAGGTTTCTAATAAGGCTTGGGCATCTCCTGTTCAGTGTCTAGCCAGCACCGATGCCACTACAGTTGCCAAGGTGCTTTTTGAGCAGGAGTGAGATAAAGTACACGTGTCAGTGTCTCTCTGCGTTTAATGAAGTGCTCTCTCTCAAAGAAAGTGTCTGTCATTGTGTTTGTTTCACAGACTGGTAAGCAAAGCCATTCTTTCAGCGGAAACATATTTTGTCTTTTTTTCCCCTCCACTCCCTTAGTCTCACTCTCACACACTCACACATTCTTCTCACACATGACAACCAATAGGAACATTCATGCACTTAGGGCTGCAGCCAATCAGATTTGTGACACAGCACATGAGAATGCGGTCATTTGTGACATAGCACATGAGAATGGGGTGCACTTCGGGAGGTGATGGTGGAAAGGCATATTTTATATATAGTGACAAGCCTGAACACTTAGAGCAGAGCTCACATGTGAACCAAGATCGAGAGACTGGTTTGCATCTTTGATAATGCACCCTGAGGACATCTATACACAGGCACATCACACACTCAGGGACACACAGAGACAAACAAACCTCCATCGTGAAACAATTACAGAACTTTTCAGTGATGTTTATACTGTCAGCATTTTTTGTGCATGTCTCAAACAACTACATGTATGTGTGTATGTTCACAGAGGTTGCAGGACACAGGAAGGAAGGAAACACTTTAGGACACTTTTTTGCATGGCATGCAACCATCCTTAGGGATTCTTTCTCAACCACTTTTTCTCTCTCTCTCTCTGTCTCTTTTTCCATCCACCCATCCATCTTTTTCCTCTTTCCATCCCCAATCTCTCTCTTACAACCTCTCTCTCTCTCTATCTATCTATCTATCTATCTATCTCACTGTTGAGTCTCAATCTCCAGTTCGCTGTTCAAAATTAGGCCTCTAATCCAGGGATTTCACTGGCTTACTCTAGTCTTCTCCTCTGCAAAGCACCCACAGATTTCTATGCCACTAAGGACCAGGGCACAAATGTGAAGATCGTTTACACTGGAGTTGATTAATGTTAACGCAGGTTTAAATACTGTTTCATCAAATATTTACCAAGGCAGAAATGTAATGTATGCATTGCATTAAAATGCATGTTATCGATAACATCCAGATTTCTTTTGAAGTTTCTTCTGTTGCACTTTTCTTGTCTTAAAGATTGCTTGATTACTATTCTACAAAGTAAGTGTGTGTGTGTGTGTGTGTCTTTTTGCTTTTTGTTAAGCTCTGAGGCTCACCATGACATTCATTTCGCTATGAAACACCATGTGTTCTCACCATGCAGCCTAATAAAGTCTGATTTAAGAATAAAGAATTTCATCTATAATGTATGACTAATCTGTAATGGAAATTGATCATATACTTTCTGTACATTCTCTCCTAAACCCTGCATTGTATGGCAAGCACTGAAAAACATTTTTAACCAGACTTAAATTGTTGTTTATGATTAAACAGATTAATCCTAAATGCATATGACCCCATACCACTAGTACAGAATGTTCTCCTGAGTTTTCCTATGGCCTCACCCTCAAATACTGTCCAGAGATTTGTATGAGAGGGGTGTCCCAGGTGACCTGAAGTGTCTCAGGTGACCTGAAGTGCCCCAGGTGTTCTCGTTTCAGATCAGTGGGCACTAACCACTGTTTGTGTGTCTGGGTGTTTGATGTGTGTGCATAAGTGTGTGTGCAGAAGTGTCTACATGTACAGTACGTGTGTGTGTGTGTGTGTTCAGGGTTATAAAGTTTGACCTTGTTTGCTTCACACACTGTACTGAAAGTTCCAAAACAAAATGCGCTCAAGTAACAGCAACCGTAAGCATTTACAGCTCATACACAATAATGTAGGTGGGGGACAATCCAACCAATGCCTACTGTGCTTCATGCCCAGTCCCTGGCACCTCAAGTGGCATTACCTAATGCCAGTGAAAACGTCCTCTCTCATCCAGGGGGCCTGGTATGCAGGGATGGAAACTAAATAGCAATCCTTTTCCCTTCACCTTTGCTCCACATGGCACGGCCTTATGTAAGCCAGCACTGGTGTGGTTCCACTGAGACATCTATTAGTGGGCTAATGTTTCCACAGACACTCGAGCCTCCGCTGTGTTTCCATGCTACTGTGTTTAGATAGTAAGCATGGCATGTACTTAAATGGTAAATGGAGCGCATTTATTTCGTTTTTAGTGTTTTTTTATACTTTTTTTTTATACTTCTCCAAAGACTCCAAAGCACTTTTCAATGTCATACCTCACGTTCACCTATTCACACACAGTCATAGCACGACGTCAGAAGCTGACCTGCAAGGCACCAAACCACACACAGGTTTAAGAACAGAATCTAGCTAAAGCACACCTCAACAGGATCAGGAAGACCCTTCAGTGGCCAAATGACTCCTCTGCATCTTGCATCATTATTGTCACCTTGCTTATACCTGTACCTGTACCCTTTAATACGTGATAAAGTATCAGCGTTAGTATATTGGCACATACTGCTGATCTAATAATTGCATGACTCATGACAAGCAATGTGCAGTATGCCATTTCAGGGTGAGCCAATGACGTCAGTACATTCAATATGCAACAGGCAGATTATTTTAATTTATTGATTCATTTCTGCTGGCAGCAGCCCACAGAGTGCTAGGAATAGTGGTAACAGTCACGTTGTAGAGATTAAGAGTAATGGGCTGTTGTTTGTTCGGTCAGAACAAAGTCAACAGTAAACAGCTGATGATGTTTGACACCAGTACAGGAACATTAAATCTATCAGCCCACTCAACTTGTAATTCGTGACAGAGATTTCAGGTAACGTGCCAAAATAACAACTAACAGAGTGCCAAAATAACCACGAGCAAAATCACCACCTGCAACCTCCATCTATTTTTGTGAGCCAAAACAAACATGGTCGCTATGGCAACATCAACATGGTATGGATCAAACCTCAGCGTGGTCGGGGGGACCACTGTGGAGTGAGGCCAACATGGCAATGAGGCACATGTACGTAGCTGCACAGGATGAGAGACACATCGGGCAGCGGAGGAGGGGCTGACCCGAGCACACTTGGCTGTCTGCCTCGCCCTTCCTCGTCTCTGGTTTCCTGCTACACCAGTCACCTGAGCCAGGCCCTGCAGTAGAGGATGCAGTGGGGATAGAGACCTTCTCTCTCTCTCTCTCTCTTCCCTTGTCTTTTCTTACTTTTTTTTCTCTATGACTACTTCCTCTACATCCTCCCTCACCTTTACTTTTCCCTCTGTATCTCTCCCAAATCTTCTCTTCTGTCTCTGTTTTAAATAACAGTGTCACACAAATAAATAATTTTGCAGAGGTTGTTTTGCTGTTGTTGTTTCCTTTTCGAGAATGCTGTTGAAAGCCTTTATACAACCATAAATACAACCACATAATGGAAGAATTTAGAACTAGATCTAGGTCCAACTGAGGCTGGTTTTTGCATGCTCCAACATGGTACTCCAACTTGGACACTACAAATGGATGCAACACTGTGGAAAGGAGAGCAGGAAGGAGCTGTCTTGTCACTGGAAGGCTTAAGAATAGAGAATAAGGCCTAAGAATAGAACAGTGTCCTAAGAGGGGGTGATGTCACACAACCCAAATCGAAAGAGAGAGAGAGAGAGAGAGAGAGAGATGTGGGTGTGTGAGGGGGTGTGTGTGGGTGGATGTAAGTATGGTGCCAATAAAGATAGCCTCTGTATATTCGTAAAACATGCCATAGCTGCACTAACAGGCTATTGCTGCCTATTCTGCCTTTTAAAGAGGCACAATGCAACTATTTTAGCTTAATTTAACGGGTTAAGAGACATTGTGGTGGTTCTGTAACACTTTATGGGTCGATTGGTGGCTGTTTTGACTCCCCCAACCCACAAACTAAACAGAGATTGTTATCATGTTCTGTCCACATAAGGCCATAACATGTTAGGTATGTAACATGCTGACTGGACCCCATTTTGACCTGACAGAATTTTTACAACCTTGACACCCCATCCCTCACACACACACACATGCATGTATATGTAGTACTAACACACATATATGCACAAACAAACACATATGTATGCAATCAAGCAGAAGCAGAGTGCAAATGATGAGACTCCAGTTAAGGAAGAGTGGCCTGTCAATTCCTTTGGAGGTTACACAGAGTAGTATTTAAACATTTCAATCCCACCCAAGTGTAACTTTTGCCTTGTTTGGGCTGGATGGTCAAAATCTGGAAACGGGGGCTGGAGTCAACTGACCCCGTAAATCACACCATGCCTACAGCCTTGTCCCCATTCTTCTTCCCTGGATCTGTGCGTGGCCACACGTAGCCATGGAACACCTTCAGTCTGTGCACCCGCTAACCCCATGTGAAGACCCCTCTACCATTACCTAATCCTGGACTGAGCCTGTCAGCTCACCAACCGACCAATCAGCTTGGAGTAAACAGGTTTGGGGTCAGGTGGACTGTGGGTTTGGCAAGGTTGCAGATGTCAGGACAGGGCAAAGAGATGGCATATTTTAAATGGCAGTGTCCAGTGGTGATGTAGTGGGTATAATATATTGTCAACTGCAGTCTATTTATGACGCACGTTAGCACTTGTTTGTAGATAGACATGGTAGCGTAGACTGAGGGGGTTTTGTTATTGCACCAGGGCATTTTAGGGTTAAAAGATAAATAATGTCAGTTAGAATCCGATTAGTTTTATTGGACCATATCTGGCAAGCAACTATGACCATGATCATACAAACAATGTACTGTATATGCTGTTCAATATGCAGTTGGCAATCAGTAAGTCACCATTCAGATTGTATTACTTTCTGACAGTCAGCTGACTGGATGGATTTTGTGTTGCCCAAAAACACCACTCAGGTGTGACATTTCTCTGAAATTCTCTAGAGAGTGCGGAGTTGGTCTCGATGGTGAAATTAGAGAGTTTAATTTCACCATCGAGCATTATGTAAGGGAGTGCTACCCAAAAGGATCTCCTCTGCACATGGTATCTCACCCACCAGAAAACCATAATGTGTTGTGGTCTTGGTGCCCTGCAATAAAGCTTTCTATCTGTTATCTGTATGGGTCTGTTTGCTGTCCTGAGATATGACTGTTTGACTTCTCTATATGCCTGCTTGTATCCTCCGGTATTTGTTCTAGATTCAGTGATAGTAACAGTATTTTCCTCTTCAACACGTTTTTCCACAGCAGTAGGCAAAACATGAGATTTCACTGTATCATATAGGCCTACTTAAAATTATATTAATGCATAAATATGGAACAATGTGATTTGCAGAGCAAGGCCACCGGATTTAAGAGTTCCATTGTTTTTGGCTACATTGCATTAGTAGATCCCACCTAAACCAATCTCAGGCCTATATCCAACATGCTAGGGGTCTTTAGCATTATAATTCATATTTTGTATACAGCTTTTTTTCATTACACCTTTTACACTTTGGCATCCACAAGGAATATTCATGTAAATTTGCCATATCCTGTGATACAATTAGTGTTCACTTTATTACCACCATGTGGGCATCATGTTGGGCACACTCAAAGCCTGGTTTTCTGATCGCTTTTGACAAAACACAATGGTTAAGATGGCAATTTTGAGGCTATTGCATTTGGAAATGTTTATTAGTGCACACATAGTTGCATGCACTAATATACATTTCTACCAGATCTTTACCAGTGTGACTGTTTACAGCTTTTTTGGCTCAGTATCATGGCAACATTTCAGGGTCTTCCAAAAATGTTGGTATCTTGTTGGAATTGTTGGAATTCTTTACACACCAGACAGGCTGAGACAAGTCTGATTTTCTCTGAGACAAACATCTCCTATGATTTGGATCCCTGCATAGACATATTTTCCTTGATGACTTATTATGTGAAAACTAAATATTGTTTTGCGCATGGAGAGATATTTAACTGCATGGCTTTTTCAAACCCTCTCTGTCACCCAATCCCCTTTCTCTCTCCTTCAGAGTTAATTCATTTCAATGGTCTATCCTGTACTATTAGTCCTTGAGCCAGAGGGTTGGTCAGTACTATCTGAGGGCAGTAAGACAAGTATGATGCCTCATTTACATATTTCTACATGCCATTTCAGAAAACTTACTTTTTTGCAATACAAAAAAGTGCAGCCTTAATATAAATAATCAACTGAGAGAGGTTTATGGGGATTTTTATCTATTTGCTATGGGCTATTTTCACCCTATTCACCTGTAATAAAACCCTCCATAGGCTTATAATGGACATAAAAAGGCTGATAAACCACAGAAAGCTACCTTGAATGCAATACTATCACATATTTTCTAACTCTGGGTGGCACAAAACAATTGCAATTTTACTGTAGGTTAGTCTCTGTAATCAGTTTATGACAGTAGAAAGTAAAGTTTGATGTGGGCTATCAAGGGCTTCTCAGCTTGCAGAGCATCAGTGGTCTTGCTGTAAAGGGTGTGTCAGTGTTTTAAGGCTCAGGGTCACTTCTGGGTTAAGGAGGCATACAAGGTTTATGAGAGGTCAGAGGCTGGGTCAGCAAAGTTGCAGATTGCAGTAAAGAATCGTGTGACCAGGGAAGACGACCACTTTTTTTTTTTAGAAGAAAAAAAAATATCATAAGCTAGTTGTTTTGATGTCATGGTTCCACACCCTTCAACCATAAGAGCAAGTTACGTCTTGATATCACATTATCAAAATTAAACAAAGCAACAGTTGTGTTTCCAAGGCAACAAAGTCATATTCAATATCAATTAGACAGGTCCATTTCCTTTTCACTGAGTAATTGTGCCATTGCAAGGCAGCAATTTCTATGTAAATTGTCTATGTGTTCTTTGTAAAATGTGTTTAACATTGACACATCACACCATATATTCTGCAGTCCACTGTTTTAAAGACAAATAAATTGCATGTACCGTAAGCGTGGTCAAAATACATTAAAACCGATGTCTTCAGTGTGTCGATTCCTTTTGCCAGTAGCGGTCAGATATCACCCTTCTGAATCTGATTGTTACATGGAGAGTATCCTTATCTAAGCACATGCATCTTATCTACTACCACAGACTGCAGTGCAGAAAGTCTCCAACATGAAAGTACATGATAAAGTCACTTAAAAAAGCATTCATTGCTTGTATCATAATGAGAGTCACAGAGCTATCCTGCATTGAAAAGTTCTGTGGGATTATACAAACTGGGGATTTACAGTATATGGCCCCTAGACTACTGTATTATAGCACAGAGGGGAAGAATCATATAGCAGAACAGAATATAATAGAATAGAACATAATAAATCTTTACAGTCCACCTGAGTGGAAAATACAACACGTAAGATAACACATTAAAATACATAGTTGAAACTGTTAGTTTCATGCTCAGTATTTGATAACCTACTACATCTGTTTGACCCTTATCCAGTACAGTTGTTTTTGAGATGCATCTTCTGCTCTTTACAGTATCATTATTACTGCATTGTTTGCATTTTAATGCCTTGACTTTTCCTCTCCTGTGCTACGACAAAAAATCAGACACACTGGGCAGTTCTGCATTAATGGGGTGGAACAAACCTAGAAAAACGGTCATTAGGAGATAAGTATGGAGTCATGAGTGCTTTAGTTCTGCATTTGCGGCACTCTGGGGTTATTCATTAACCTCAAGGATATTCCACAACCATTGTCCCCCTCATTGAGCCATTGAAAAGGGGTGAAAATACCTGGATTGTTTGGTTAGCTGTGTAGATTTTGACTCCGTGTCAATACAAGGCTGCATAGGCTATGGACAGAGAAAGAGCATTCTCTTCTAGTGACATGTGAAAGATCTGTACAGCAAAGGAGATTTGGCTTTCCTGTGTGGATGCAATGAAGTAAAGTCTATTTCAAGTTGATTACATTTTGTGTACTCTCAGATGTACTTGGAGTATGTCTGCACACCTTGTATTTCACTGGGAATGGCCTATTAAAGGGCAGGTTGTGAGACACTTATGGAGGGGATGAGTAATTCTAGTGTGTGTCTCTGGTAGGCCTTGCATGAGCAAGTGCTGCACTAATGTTCTGACACTCTGATGGAATATACACATCTTGCTTTGTAAGATCCATAACTGAGCAGAACATACAGTATTTTACATTACGTAACATTTGCGCTGTAGAGTTTGTAGCCTAATGCTGCTTCAGTCTAGTACTTTGTGGTGATGTATATCAAGTACTGAATTAGCTCATTAGCAGGTTAAGTAATCACTGGCTGTATGAATTTGTTGTAAATATGGATGTCAACTGTAAATCCTGCAAGTTGCTAAAGCAGCTGTACTCTCACATTTCTATGCTTGCTCACATTCAGCACTGCTCACATGGGGTTGTCGCATGTCACATGGGCATTTGCTTAGCTATTTGTGGCTGAAGGGACTAAGACCTTCCTAAAGTCTGTCTGTGTATTTGGTGTGGTAAGAACATATATATCCTGTTATATTAAAGATGCTTCCCCTTTACCTCCTCTGTAGAAGTAGGTTAATGATGAAACATAGTATTGTGTGCATATCTATTTGTCAAATTTCTCATTGACAACCTGGAAAAATAATTCAGGTATGAACACTTCAGGTGGGAAAAGACAGCTGATCTAAAATAAAAGCCCACACATTTCCTTCTAAATAAGCCTCCAAGTCTTCAGTCACCATAAAATGATTATTCAATGTGCAGTGATGAATGTATGTCTCTTTTATCATTCCATAAATTAATCATATAACTAACCTAAATTTCTGAGACATAGGCACGGTTTAACAGGAAAGTCTCCAGGCAAAAGGAAGGAAAGAAGCTTCAGTCACAACACACCCATAAGCCCAGTGAAGAAGGGGAAACGGCTTCTAGTGGGTGCAGGAGAGGATGGGCGTGGAATGTTCTGGTCTGTATGAGAAGAGATAAACATTTTAGGGCACTATCAGCACATGAGGTATGTCCACACGGATTGCCAACACTCAAATCATGAAGAAAACTCCAGATTCTCAGTACACAGCAAAGTCACAAAATATGGCATTCGTTCTGGAGTTTAGGTATACACAAAAGGTGGTCAACTCTCAAATCATAAAGAAAAACCTGGATTCCAAACACAGCAAAGACACAAAACTATTCAAAGATGGCATCCACTCTCAAGTTTGGCTATACACACAGGATGCTCAACTCTCAAAAGAAGAAGAAAACTCAAGATTCTGTACAGACAGCAAAGATAATGTTGATGATGAAAACTCTAGAATATTATATATATTATGAAACCAGTTCTCAGGTTTGGTAGAGAGATCGCAAGTAATGATGGCAATTTTGCTGAGAAACATAAGGCCACAGGTCTTCTGACCGTACCAAGACAAACTGATCACATGCAGACAGAGAAATAGATCCTCAGTCAGGGGCCTGCCTTACTGAAACAACTCCATTTCCACAGAGCATCCAACAATCTCAGTTAATATGTGGATGTACTCTATAATCCATAACCTTATATGGTTACATTTGTGGCTTCATATTTCTGAAGAGACCCCTCCTCACAGCCCTCTCACAGCAGATAGCAAGTGTTTAAAAAGAGGCAAAGAAGTCCCTGTGAATAAACTTTTAAATCCCAACAATCTTAAGACATTAAAAATGGCTGCTTTGCCATACATACGTACTATTACATGCATCCTAAGCCCACTGGTTTCAACAACTGTGTTTAGATGTGCTCGGATCAATTGAGCAAATAAAGCAATCTTTAGAGATAAGGCTATCGGAAAGCAGATAGCCTCCAATGATCCCTATTTAACCCGACTATCAGAGAGTTCTCACATACTAAGTGTGGACTGGCGATTGGCCATTGATTTTCCTGGAGCGAGCAAAGCTGGAAGAGATCAGAGGATAGGATGTACGGTCTTTCAGGAGCCAAGCCAGCCCAGTGCCGATCACAATTCACACTTCATAATCGGCCAAAAACGAGCCGAGAGTGACGTGGACATATTTCCCATGTCTAGACTGACTCTTTGTTCACTCTCCAGTGAGTTATTCGCTGTGGTTCACTATAGTTTTATCACAATGCCCCCCCCCAATCCATCAGAGCTAACCTAAGCCTTGAACCCTTAAAGATTTAACTTGCGTGAATAAGCCAATAGTGAAGACGATTAACGTCAGTTAGGCCATTGAAAGTTCAGGGCTTTAGAAGTGGAAATCATGTTGGTATTATTTTGGGGTATGGTTTCAGCTGGCAGCTTTGATCCATTGATGTGGTTTTGACACAATTTCCCTAGCTTTCAGCTTTTAGTTAGTATATGGCTGTGGGCCTCTAAAAATCTAAATCAATTCCATGAAACTCTTTAAACAAAGATATCAGCAGAAACATTGATTTATATTTTATAGAAAACTTTTATTTTATAGAAATATCAAATACAAAAAAACACTTTTCAAGACATGTATGTACAAAAAAATGTGCATTTCACAGATCAGTCTTTGAAGCTTCTCAAGCAGATAAGTTGGAAGAAAACACAACACAAAAAAATAAAAAAAAATCACCATCTAATACACAATGGTGTCCTGAGTGAAATTACTTCTTGAAAAAAAAAAAAATTCCCCCTCACAAAGTACACTTTTTTATGGAGGTGCCATTCCTAATTTGTCATTATGTCCACCGCCAGATAAGCCACTTTGGCACATCTTAGTGTTGTCATTTTTCGTTTGGCCTGGTAATTCCACCCTTGTGAAAGTGAAACAACCACTTTAGCCCTTGCAAATGAGATTTCTGTCCACCATACAGTGACAGGTCATGGGGTAGATCGTAACAATGTGCTTTTGCTTGTTACACAAATCTATGGATACAGTACAAGAAAAGAAAAACAACAAAGTTGGAAGACTGGGCAAACGGGGAGAAAAAATTAACAAAATCAACAGATTCTCTCTGTAGGCATCAAGAGAATGATCTGCATACATTACAAAAAAGTGCTTCATGATCATCAAGGAAAACAAAGACCTTATTAAATATAACAACACTGGTTTGCGAGATTATGTGGTCTAATTTCTGCATTAGTTACCCCATAACGTTATAGATGGGGAGTCTCATATCACAATATGGAGTATATGTCATAATTGCAACCAATGCACCACAAACACACTTAAGTGATTGATAAAACACAACAGAAATGGACAGAGGCTTTGAGATGGTTCCTCAAAATGAAATGCCCCATGATAATAAAATGGAATGACAACAAAGGTTCTGAAGGATGCACATGCTCCAAACCAACACATTCTTGACCATGTGGGGGCTGAACTGGAAAAGCTCAGTCCCAGATGAAAAGAAAGTCATTGAGTGTCAACGTAATCAATAACTAGCACTAACAACAGACAGAACACACTTCTGATTCTCAGCAGTACACTTGGATTAATCCAAATTCTGAAAATTCACAGGGGGGTAGCAGCTTAAGAATAGCAACCTTTGGCGCGCCACTCGACTTTAGCGGGGCCTTGGTTCAAGCACTGAAACCTTAACAACAAAACAAGGTTAAAAAAAAAGTGAGCGCTAAAACGCGGATGGCTTTGCGAAAATAACTACTACATTGCTGACAGTGCAGGCACGGTGTAGCACCGACTTCCTTTTCCCCCTTCTCTCTCTTCTTGTTCCCCTTCTCGACTGGTCCCCCGGACCCTCTTGACCACGAAAAACCACACTTCCACCAGTCCTTCTCCTCGAAAAGGCTTCAAAAATGGGCTTCTTTTTGGGTGCTCCACCTTTCCTGAGTTCATTCTGGTGAACAAGTGCCTAGAGTGGAAAGTGACCCCCACCACAGACCCAGTGGGGCGTTTTAGAAGACAGTTTAGCAGACCTGCAGCATGCGGACATTGCCATTCAGTTCCTCATCCACCTGCAGAACACAACAAAGGGAAAGGCCTGTTAGACCACTGACCTGCAAATATCATCCAGAATACATATGACTCTGTACCTCTCCATTTATTGCAGATAAGCAAGAAGAGATAGCCACTTGTCCCATTTCCTGAATTACCCCTTGTGACTGTGATTTGAAAGGTCAAAGATTTTGACTTTGTCTGAAGTCTCACCTCTGTGTAGGCAGGAGGAGGGAAGGTAAAGTGGGGCGTGTTCATGAAGATGGGGCTGTCGTCTTCATCGCCGTCAAAGTCGTTCAGCAGGGGTGTGAGCGGCTGGTCCAGACGCACATCGCGCGTCACATCGCAGTAGCTGGGGGGTGCCGAGGGCATGCGCAGTGACACCCAACTGTTGGAGGCATTGCTCACGGAACCATCCTGGCTGCTCATGCTGTTGGTGCGGCTGCTGAAACCGCTGGAGTGGCTGCCAATGACCAGGGGCAGCTCGAGAATCAGCTTATCGCTGCCGGGGATGTGCACATAGATCTAGACAGACAAGCATAGAGAGGAGGCAGAGTTAGGTAGAGTTTGGTGATGCTACCAGAGATTCACCTATAATAGTGTAGCTATATCCACACATGGCACATTAGCATTAGGGCTTGAGGCCTGGACCTACTTCTGTATTTAGAAGTGTTAATAAGGAAGTGTCAGGCCTGATAAAATGATGCTCACCATGAGTGCATACTCCACGCGGATGATGTTACAGCCCAGCATAGAGGGCTTGATCTTGGGCACACGGATGGTCTTGCCCTGCCACGCGTCGCACATGCCTGAGATGATGTGGTTGCCACGGACAGATGAGAGCTTCTGGCGGAAGACCTTTGTGCGGCCGTTGGCCTGGTAGGTGTGCTTGGCCACGATGGCTGCCTTGGGCACCACAATGCGTGAACAGGTGTTCTCGAACTTAGCGTTGATGCTGATCTCCTCGCCCTCACAGTAGCCACGCCTGTCGATTTTGGCGTTCAGGGACACCTGGCCATCTGGGATGAACATGCAGGTGACCTTCTTCTCCTTCATGCCACCAGTGGGGGACTGTCAAGGAAGGAAGGACAGGATGCAGATTACTTACACATGAATTCATGAATGTATTCTTGCTACTGAAACTCATCTATTGGTAACAAGCTGTTGCAATATGAGGCCGTTACTAGCTGTCAGTGAGACTGCCATTGCCCATTTCTGTTGCGGTGAGACTCCAATCATCACTAGTTGCTTCTCATGTTCAGGTCAGTGCCATTTTTATCCATGCCCATTCAGGATTCTCCATGAGCTTTGCTGAGCAGGATGTGACACAGCTAAACCTCAGCACTGACTCCTATATAATCCCACTAAAGCCAACTAAGGTTTATAACTGCTAGGGCAATCAAGGGCATGTCTACTACCAACTTCTCTACTGTCAAAGACATTAAAGCCACTGGACAGATCTCTGACTGCCATGCTGCCACTGGTAGTAGTGCAGTAATGTGGACTCACCAGCAGGTCAGGGGTGTTAACATCCAGGGGCTCCTCCACTTCAAAGCGTCTCCTGCACTCCTGAGGAGGCTGAGAAGGCCTCTCCATCACTGCCTTGACATAGTACTGCACAAAACCAAACTTGCCTTTGTAGGAGGACACAATTTGCCTGTAAAGTAAGATTCATCCGTCATCTCTGTGGTAATGATTTACAATCCAAAATATTACAAATACTTTATCAAAGGTTACTCTTTACTGCTTTTGGGACATTTTGAGGGACGCTTACCCTTGCTGAGGCAGCTCGAAGCCAAACATGTACTCATACTTGTTGCCAGGCCTCAGAATGACTGATCCATCAGTGTCTAATTGCAGGAGAGAAAAATACCACAGGTGAGCATTCATAGTGCATATTCATGTTTTGTCTCAATCATGTGGATTTATCCAGTGTACCCATGTTTTATAAACAGTCAAACTGATTCTCGTCCAGTAACTTGCCATCTGTTCATGTAAATATCGCACACTGTAACGCCATAGCCCACAAAGACCATCAGTGGTTGCCTAATTACTGATTGTCAGTTTCCTCTCCAGTGCTACTGATTTAGAAGCCAACTAGCTAACAGCTGACGCTAAGTTACTTAAAGCCAGTTAAGATGCATTAGCTACCATCAGCTAGCTTAGATAGAACAGGTTCACTGATGCCCATAGCTCACATTTCAGATCCCTTCATCACCCCTCGGATTCCATGACATTTATTAACAACTTGAAGATATAATCTTACCAGCTGGCTGATCATCAAGATGAACCACCTCTTCATACTTCAGGTAGTCAACTTCTTCTCGGCATCTCTGTTTGCCTTTGGCATACTCAACTTTGGCGCATCCGACTCCGAACACTTTCATAGCCGAGACTCTTGTTACTTCATTCACCTCAACCACGATCCTCCCGGCGACTTTGTCCCCACTGCAGTAGAAAGCCTTGCTAGGATCGTTGAAGATGATTTCGAAGGTCTTCACTCTCTTGGTCATAGCAACCATGTTTGCGTATTGATGGATATCCAAGTCACGATAACAAAAAGATATTTCCGATTCGTGCTAGCGAGCAACAAAGCTGGCTAAATTATTGAATGACTAGTGCATTCAACAAGTAAAATCAATAATATCAATTGTCTTGCGAAGACAGTAATCAATTGTCTCAGGTTATGATGAATGCAACCGCGTGCTAAAAGCACTAGTTTAGGTTTTCAGTTCACGTGTATCCTCGGATCATTTCAGTATTGAGCGCTTTGAGCTAGGATAGCTACACAGAGTATATATATGTCGACGCTCCAGCCAGTGATTCACAGCGCTTGTTTATCGGTTCGAGTGTGCATGTGGTAGAGGAATGAACAGCATGGCTCAGCGCGTGCACAACGCGCCCATTGGTCGAAATCTCTTGTTTTCGCCTACGGCAGCCAATCAGCGTTCAGAAGCGGCGCGTGGACACCTCGTGGCTTGGAGTACAGTGCGAGTGCACAGCTGCTGTCGAGAAAGGAGGGGGAGTCAAAGGAGTGGCTTTCACGGGCCTGTCTGGAAACTGACTGAAACAAAGGCGATGGGAAACACCCATGAGCCAATCACATTATTGCTTTCGCAGGCTGCGTTTACCCCAAATTGTGTGTAGTAGCTTGTGAGCTATGAGTCACGTTCCCATCTTGGTTTGGTACGAACTGTACTGCTGGAATCCCCCTTAGAGCCAAGTGAGTGAAACGGGCCGGTGGTCAGGTCATACTGGGATAATTAACTGAGGCCTACATACTCCTTGGCTCATCATTTTGGTCAGCAAATGTTATTCATTCAACATTGTTTAGCCTACAGGCTCACTTTAGGATTTTCATTATATTCTCACAACTGAAAATGTACCTATTTATTTACCATACCAGTAAATACAATAGGCTATCTATGTAAAAACAAAAGTAATTAAATAATTGGGAATTTCTTTCTTTCTTACATAATCAAAAAGGATGAATTCAGCTTGATGTTTCTCTTCAAAATGAGAAAACCCTAGGCTATACATTACATTGTAGGAAATTCATAATATGACACCGTGGCATTTCAGACCAGATCATTTCATTAGAATAATTACTCAAAGCAGACAGGACCATCCCATGTGTTCAGAAGTGTCCTTAGTGAATGTGCGCAATCTAGTGTTTGTCACTCACAAAAGAATGATACACATATGAAAAATGAACAATAATGGTGTCATGTGGTGTGTTGTATCCCTTGTCATGCAGCAAACAAAAATGGATAAGAAAGTCACAAACGTATAACTGTTGTGTGTTCTCTGAGACACTCGATGGCTGAATGCTAAATACCCCCTACATCCTACAAGCCTCCTGTACTTGCATATGGTACGGTGCACAGTATAACAATGTAATGCCAACACTGGACTGTATTGGAGTTTCAATCTTAGATAATTTCTCATACATAGTCTGTATCTGTACTTTCTCTATATTATGGTTATTTTGTAAGGGCCTGCTGGATTGATCAGTAGGCTACCTCCAGAGGTGGTCTACTTGTACCCTACTTTAACAATCACTGGTCTAATTCATGCACATTGTGCAAAAGACGTTATCATTGTGTCTTGTGATGCTGCCTGTGTCCAACATAAGCGTACATCAGTGAAATTAACCAGGGGAAGAAATTCACACGCAGCTACTAAAATAGTCAGACCAGCAAACTACTGACTAGGTTACAGAGCCTCAACTCTACCTTATCACCATGGTGCCACCTAGTGGTAGGAACAGGGTCATAACAGATTAAACAAGAGGGATGCCTAGGCTCGGAAATCAAGACTGAAAGTCAAATGTAAATCCTGAGATGTTGTATCTATCGCTTGGTACAAGATGGGGCTATACAGAGTGTCCAGTAACACAAAAGCAAAAAACAAAAAAACATACAAATGTTACTTTCAGACATTGTTGTTGCCACTGTTATTTCATAAGGTATAATAACACTTTGTAGTGTTCAGAGGTTATGCAGCCCACCTCTTAACAGATGGATAACATTTTAAAGAAATAAAATACTTTGTCATGGGGGACATTGTGGCGCAACTGACTACAGCACTCATACCATGAACTCAAGTGCCCAAGGGGTTTGAACCCGGCTTGCGGTCATTTCCCAATCAATTAAAACGGTTCATTACTTTTATCGCTCAAACTATCACAGAATGTCATGTTATACGCTATTGTGCACTCATAGCTATAAATTAATTAGGCTAAATAAATAAACAGTTTTATGATTCACGATTTTATGGACAGACCCATTGCAAGATCATGGTAATTGGCCTGTAGCCTGATGCATCAAACGCTTTTACATCGGCCAAATGGACATGCACACAGGTAAACAACTAGGGTAAACAGGTAAACTAGGGACCACGCAACCATCTCAGGCCCATGTCTCAGATTTACTTGGTGTTTTGGCGCCACCTAGCGAGTGTGCCAGGCCTGCACATCAGAATGTGCCGCTGAAAACATTCCACTCTTATCTGCTGTTTAAAATAAATCAACCTGTAATTTGTTTACGATGTCCCGACGCATCAAACGTGTTTGAAGAACCGTCTCTCTGATTTTCTCATAGACAGAGAAAAAAGACAGTCCACAGACATCAACAGAAACCATAGCAACAGCAACAGAGTGATGAAGTACTTCCGAGTTAAAAGTCATTCTGTCACTAAAACATGGCTGCCCCCTTGGAGTTGTACTGTTGGAAAGACGATTGGGGTTTACCCTCTGTAGACGCTGACTGTTTAACTGTTCTGGTAAGATCCGCTGCCAATTGTAACAATAATGGATCCGCGGTGAAAATAATAGCTTTTGAAGCTAGTTTGTGTTTGAATTACGCCAGATAAAGATAGTAGCTGTCACGGTGAGGTGACCCGCAAATCGTGTCACAGAGAAGCTAGCTAGATGTGTTTCTAGCATTGCAGTACCTGTTTGCATGTCTGTGACAAGCCACCACTTTTGAACGACGACGAAGGGACAACTAATGCATCAGTATTTCAGAATTAAAACTATGGTGCACAAGATCTGTCGTTGTTTGAAATGTCTGGAAATGTCAAATGCATTACAAGGGGATGTCATTCCTAATATCAGGTCACTAAATCGAAGGCTCCAGTAAACTAATCTTCAATCCGTAGTGGATTGCTATTGTTCTTGCAGTTATTCTTAGCTGTATAAAGCAACGTATTGATAAACAAACCGAGTAGTTGTTCGTTATAAATTCTGATACAACCCAGTTTTATAGGTAACTTATCTATCCTGTTGTCAGGTGACCAATTGCGTTGACGAATCAAATAGATGTCATGTCGTTGATGTTCATGTAGCCTATGAATCGAGACAGGGTACTTTTACATTTCTCTTATCCCTCATCTTTTTGGGGTAAACATGTTCAATTTGCATGCTGTCAGAGTTATTTTGAGCAGGAAACATAGCCCAGAGTTAGCCCATTTAATAACAATGAAATGTAACGTTAAGTGATAACTGGAGCTTGTCAGTGGCAATAGGATAAAATTACTGGTGTCGGGATGTCGTTATTGAAATGGATCTATTTGTGAATCATTTAGCTTTGTATTTGTTTAGCCTACTCCTGTGTGCCTGTTGTCAGAGGAAGGACATTATCTTGTTCTTCACAGCTGCTCAAACAGCAACGCTCCATAGTTCTCACCAGCAGAAAAGGGAGGCAACAAACAAAAGGGAAAACATACAAAGACCTGTCCCTTCCTCTCAAAAATGTGCAAACATGCATGGCTCACCCTGAACAATCCATCACTCAGGCCTATTGTTGTGTGTGTCTGTGTGAGTGTTAGTTTAACTGCCAGTGTGCTTGTGTGTGTGTGTGTGTGTGTGTATTTACCATCTGTAACTTCATGATTTAATAGACCGGATATAGGCTTAGCTTTGACGTCCACCCCAGGAGAAGTATAGAGCCTAACTTAGTACTGCGACAGTGATTTAATCCCGGCTTGGAGCAAGAAGTGGACATTTTCTCTTTTTTCTCTCTTGTCTGCTCAATTTCTTATGCTTTACTGGACCCAATTAACAGGGCAGTGGGTCAGTAGAACAGTATGCAGCCAGCTCCATGCTGTGATAGCAGTTTTTTTGAAGGAGACGTTCTTCACTCTCTAAAAGGTCTTTCGCTCCAGACATGTTCTAGCTGAATAAACAGTTAACCTCCTATTTTCTCTCACTTCTTACTTCCTTCCTGCTGTCTTCACCAGACGCGGGATAATCCTTGTCTTAATGGTAGGAAAATATTTAAACTTATTTCTTCACCCCTCCCTAATCTTTCTTTCTTGGGGAGACATTTCCTGTCTCTGAGTCTACCAGTGGAGAGCCAGCAATGGTTTACGGTTACCAAACACACTCTGGAGACTTGGGAGAGCAGGATATGGTGTCCTGTTACCATGGCTATGCTTTTGGAAGAAGAGAGGGTCTTTTGCTGTGGTTGCAGTCAGTCTTTTGGGAGTGAGGTGGGGAGGTTGACAGACCTGTAATTACTAGAGCTTGACTTCATGTTGTGTGTTGTCAGTGGTCTGCCTTCAGAGGAGTGGGCTTTTGTCATTGTGTTTTGTCTCAGTGAAGGCTAATATAAGTTTGGACAACACATAGAACAGGTCAAGTTTTTTTTCCAGTCTTTTCCTTTGCATCGATTGAAAATGACCTTACAGCTGCACAGATTGTAAAATGGCAGGTTGTTTCAGTAATACAGCTAGATTCAAAGATTCTTGTTGTGTGTGTGTGTGTTGTGTGGGGTGAGTGAGTGTGTTATTCAACTGCCTCTAGGTGTTGGAGGCCATCACTGCTCTTAAGTCTCCTAAATCCATAGATCAGTGTCTGGGGGCCTGAGATTGAACAGTAGTGTCATGTTCCACCACAGCGCAGACATATTCTGTTGTTGCTGCTGCTAACACAGAACCACATTTATGTGTGTTTGCTTATGTTTAGTTTATGGAGAGCCACAGAGGGCCCCTCTCTTACTCTTGTACACACACACACATACACACACACACACTCTTTCTTTCTCTCTTTCTCTCTCTCTGTCCAGATTTCTTACTACCTTGTCTGAAGCACTGCTATAGTGGCCTGTGGCGTTAGCTTCATGGTTGCTTCATGAGATTGGCATCCAGGGCCTCATTTTACAGGCTCCACTGGAGGGTCTGAGTTGAAGCTCTGCTCCCTCCTGGCTCTTTGATTAGGGCTATAAAGCTTAGTTTCTGGTCCCTACTCCTAAATAAATAGATACTGTATGTCTGTTTCATCCATTGATTCATTTGTGATTTGTGTCATTTGTGAACAGATAAAATGACAGACAAAAAACAGTGCAGAGAACAGATCCTTATCAGCATCCATAATTGCTGTTTGGCATAAATGAAACTTAACATGAGTGTTTTGAGATGGATACATAGATGTATCTGTTATGCTGCTTTCAGTTTCCAAAATTCAATTGAGTGATGAAGTCAGCTGTTGGTGTCTTGGCCATGGTGTCTGAACAATTAAATAAACAAAAGATGGTGTTTAATTTAGCTATTTAGCTAGGTTGTCCGTAATGAAGTTTTTAGCCGAGGCCTCGATGCCCGTGACAAGTGACTTGTTAGACAGCAAAGACAGCAAAGTATAACAGTACCTCCTACTTTTAGACGCAATCATATTTTATCCAGAAATGCTGATTCCATGGAACAGAACCCAGATAGTGCTTTGCCTTTCCCAATCCAAGTTTTTCCCCCGTGGAGTGTTGAACTGTCAGGGTCTAGTTTTGACCATAGGCCATATCCTGGCCATGCCTTCCTGTGCACCTCTGCTCAATATCATCTCCCTACAGTGCTAGTCTGGATTTGATCTCGTTTATCTGGTTGTCTCCGGAGACATTTTAACGTGTCCAATCAGCAAATAGAGGGAGGGGTTGTGAATGCAGAGCTAGAATGTTATCAGTCAAGGCAGGCTATCACTCAAGGGCTGATCCAGTCTTTTTAAGGCTCCAGCAAGCAATTGAATCTCAATACCGAATGTCCAGACCTTTTGTACGAAATAAAGTGGCTACATAAGCCGTAGTCTGTTGAGTAGCTTATATTGTCAATGGCACATCATAAGTGAGATTTACACTTTGATTTCATGTTACCAAACAAATAGAAGCAGTTTATATAAGACTGGAAGGGGGAAGGGCAGACAGACGTCAGAGACTCATTGGAATGTGCCGATGGGGATATTTTCATTTGATGTTTTTAATAGTGGTTTCCTCACTGTTAGGGGAACAAGGGGTTTGTACCTCACATGGATAGGCTCCATGTAATCTTTCAGCATCCTTCTCTCTCTTTCTCTGTCTCTCTCTCTCTCTCTCTGTCTCTCTCCTCACACATGCACACACATACATTTCATTCTCTCTCTTTGCCATGCTTTTGTTTTGTGTGTTCTCATTTTCTCAAGTCTGTTTCTCTCGTTGAATCTCTCTCTCTCTCCCCTCTCTCTCTCTCTCTCTCTCTTTGTGTTTAGTCTTCCTGCCACCCATGGAGTGGCAGCCTGCCCCTGTGGCTGTCAGGCTTCTAGCCCTTATGGTTATGAATGCTTGTGCATTTTAATAGAATCCAGCTGCGATGCAGACTTCAACTTGTTTACAAATCTGACAGGCTTGGAGTCGGTCCAGACACACCATTTTCCTGATGTTGCACAAAATGGTCTTCAGTGGCCCTCAGTTGTGTCTGCTGCTGGTTGTTAAAGAGGAAAAGCAGGTCTCAAGTCTAGCCTACACTGAAAGCTCAGCTGAAGTAGACAGTACACTAAATTTGGACTGGGCAATTAAAAAAAATGGTCTGCTTAACTTTCTCAGAATCAAAAGAACCCTCTCAGTCAGATGCTGTGGGGTTTTGACCTGTAAATATTCAAAAAAGACTTGAAAAGTGTTTGATCAGACATGTACAAGTTGGAGTGGCATAACTCAATTTCTTCCTTTCTACCTCTTGTCTTTCTTCCTTGTTTTCTCTCGCCCTCTCTCATGCAGGCCTATGCCAAGTTTGCTGGGGCTCCACTCAAAGTTCACAAAATCACCAACCCTTGGAGAAGTCCCACCGGTGAGTCCCCAATAGCATTTCACCAAGACTGTCAGTCTGATGAGAAATGCTAAATGCAAATTGATGTATGAAAGTGGTGGGACTAGTAACTTGGGGGAATTGAAAGGGGTGAAAAACATTTCAATACTTATCCTCTGCCAGAGTAATGATGGGGTCAAAGGTTACGAGATCATTACTAGGGACGCCAGTGGGTGATGGGACTACTTGACTCCACTTTGCATGAAACCTCAATAACCTACACACACACAAAAAAAAGTCATGGTTGAGAGGAAGCGCGTGATATACGATGAGAGGAAGCCTTAGACCTATTGCCCCCCTCCTTTCCACTCTCACTGAGCTACAGGTCGTAAGGTTAAAGGTCAAAAGGTTATTGATCAACTGACTTCCTTCACTCTGGCTAACTATCTCCTTGCTGTGTTAAGATGGTGTTCTATGCCCACCCTTGCCCACCCTCTCTCTCTCTCTCTCTCTCTCTCTCTTTCTCTCTGTTTTTCTGTCTCTCACTTTCTCAGTATCAAGATCTACCATAATATCCCTCAACATTCTGATCTGTTTCGTAGCCATGCACAGCCATTTTAGCTATTCTGTGCCAAACTATGCTCTCCTGCTGATTTCTCCTTTAGGTACTCTGCCTGCGCTGAAGACCAGGGAGGAAGGCAGTGTCTCGCAACCCAGTAAGATCATCATTCACCTCCGGAAACAGGTGAGCAACCTCAGGGGCTAAATCTCTAAGCCCTATAAAATCCTGAACAGATGAAGGCTCTGCTTGACACCACTACACACACACACACACATACACACAGACACTCACAAATAAACAGGTGTAGAGAAATCTTAGTGTCTCAGAAACTGGTGGAGACAGATGATAGATCCCCAGCTCATCCAGATGATGACTTCCAACAAAACAGGATGCATTCAAATAGGGATCCGCTAAACCCACTATAAGTCGTCTTAAACCCATTATAAGTCGTCTTAAACACACACATATGGGCGGACACACATACAGACACAATCTTAAATACATGCATATGCATACACGTACCCGCTCCTGGTCACAGACACACACACACACACACACACACACACACACACACACACACATACATACACAGCAATTACAGCATGTATAAAGCAGGAAACGGTAAGACTTTGACATCTGGAGGCATTTGATGGTCTCGTAGAGTTGTGGAACAGGATGTTACGGAGGCCTTCTTTCTCTGAGGTTGAAATTAACACGGTATGCCATCAGCAAGGCTCTGTGCAGACACCTCATGTTCAATGTATGTGTGTGCATGTGTGTACATGTGAGTATGTGTGTGTTGGTACTCAAGACAAACAGTCATGGTCTTAAAGCACAGAAGGCTTAGCACAGCAAAAGCAAAAGCCAGACCTTTTTCATCACAAGGTGCACTTCTGTTTTATGACTCCTTCTGGAATCTCATAAAGACTGTTGGCCTCAGCAAAAACACCTTGTACTCCATGTCTGTATGACACTTGTGTGCTTCACCAACGTTAGATCCAGGCAGATTACAGGAGATGTAGTGAAGACTTTGATGACCTTTAAAGTCTCTGTAAATGTTTACTTATAGTAATACATTTGTAAACGTATGTAGATGTATGTTTCCTGATAGTTCATAATCCACATTTCTATGTAAAGCGTGCCATAAACCATGACAGATAACTGTTATAGATGAGAAGTTCCCATATACAGCCTACAGTCTGCAATATATATTATTGTACATAAAATAGATATTATGCATTTAGTATAGATATATATATATATATATATATATATATATATATAATGCAGAGAGATGTGGAGGATGAGGTGAAATTGGTAAGGTGCATGGTATAAGAAACACATTTCTGTTATAATTAATTTTAATATAAAACGTGTAATTGACCCTGTAGTCAGACCCAAACCTGTCATTGCATTGTTAGCAGTCAGGAAGTTCTCAGTTCCAGTCTCAGACTGTGCTGTGTGTGTGTGTGTGTGTGTGTGTGTGTGTGTGTGTGTTTGTGTGCGCATGCAGCCTCTCTCACCTTAAGCCTAAACTTAGTGAAGACCCATGTCCTCCTTTCACCTGCCCTCCTCCAACCCTTAGTCTGGCCCAATCCAGTCCATCATGCGTGACACCCAGCTGGAAGGCATTACCAGGATTAGCAGCAGTTAGCGCCTCTCCGTTTGGCATGAGACCACAAACAGGCACAGTGGCTGTCCCACTGCAGTATCCTCCTTACTGAGTGTGGACCTGACAGAGCCTTGATTGCCCTGTTATTCTTAAATAAGGAAACAGCATGCTAATGAGGTGTGAAAAAAGGCACTTGTAGATCCTTTGTAAGTCAAGATCCAAGTCTTAATTACTGGAGTGTTGTTGCTTTCATATGGAGAGTAATGGCGCCTTTTTCTTGCCAGTAACAAACAGAGCGGTAGATGGATGACGTTGCCCACTGTAGGCCTTGGCACATGTTTTTTATGGGCAGTGGGTACTGGCACAGATATTTATTGGCCCTGAGATCTCGTGCAGAGGCTGTGGGCTTTGATACTCAGCCTGGGTTTTAAATGTGTATTTTTCTGTTCAAAAATGTTGCCCTTTGCCTGTATAAGTGTGGTGGTGTATGTGACTGGTGTATGATATGGACAATTATACTAGTTAATCAACAGTAAAGAGGAATATAAAAACAACAACCTTAGTAAAAAATATATGCTAGATCCAGAAAGCATTTATAGTTGATAAAAACAAGGATAACATCTGTTCTAGATATGGTTGTGCATAGATGTCACAGAATAGGGGATTTTAGGTGAAATAGTTTTTTTCCCTCTTTGCAGAAGTATAATGCTGACTATGATCTCTCGGCCAAGGAAGGAGCAGACACACTGGCCTTCGTCTCGCTATTGGAGGAGAAACTGCTACCTGCACTGGTATGAGTCAGAAAGATTAAAAACAGAAAACAACCAGACTGGATGATGTTGTCAGTGTAATTACAGTGGTTACACCAGCACATGCTCCATTATTTATGCACAATGTACTTTTATAAAGTCAGCAATCTGATTGGAACGCTAAAAGATGGGAGAAGGCTTCAAAGCAGCCCACTATAAAGGCTGTGTAATTATAATGGTAGCACAAGCAAAGCCCCCCTCTCCAAACTTGCAATGAGAAATTTTTGTTAAGTAAGTGATTTGATATAGACTTGACTTCAACACACTGCATGAATGTGATTTAAAGAGATTTAATCATGTATTTTTGTGCCTGACTTTTTTTAAATCATATCTGTGATCTGGATCTGGAAATAACAACACAATGCAAAGAGCCAACTGTATTGATATAATGTCAAAACACCTTAGCCGACACAACCTTTGCTGTCCCTATCTCCAGTGAAGTTAGTATGCACACATTTCGGGTGCAGGCAGGCTCTAGTCTATTCTGTTAAACCATGTGGGGCCACTGTATGAAAAACAATGCAGGTGAATGCAAAAGCTTAATTGAAGACAACTTGAATTCCACCCAGCTCTTTTAAACGTGTTCACAGCTTTGCACGTTGACACGTTTGTGTTCTCTGTCCTCCACTCCTCCTCTTCCTTGCTGTCCCCTGCATCTGTCTCTCATTATCATGCTACCTGCCCCTTTAAACACACAGCAGTCCGTCAGCATTCATAAAACCCCGACCCGTGGTGCCTTTTGATTGCTATCTAAATGTGAAAGAGCTGTTTGACTTTTAGCCTGTGCCAGACCTGGAGGAAACCCTGGAGATTTAGGAATGCTCGATGTCTTGGAAAATAAACCAAAACAATTCCCAACAAGCCAATCGGTAGCAGAATCACTAGTCCTAAGACGTTGTCCTAGTGTGACCTGAGCTTGTCTTCCAATGGTGCAGATAGTGGAAAAAGGCCTGGTAGCAGATGTAATTGTCCATTTTCACCTCCAAACTTATCTTCAGCTCTTCAAAATCTAATAATTTTCATAGATATGAACTAACACATGGTTCTTCACTTACATAGTTAGCCAGGTTAGCCAGACCTGATGCTAACAGATTTAGATATATAACTATATTTTAGCAATCTTCAGTCTTGTCAACTTACCAAAGTCTTTTCCAATATTTAATCCTAACCACCCCTGCATTTTCTACAGTCAAATCTGTCAAAATTTTTGCTAATTACAAGAGGACTTGACCATAAGTGACTTGTTTGACTTTTAGGTTCCTCTTTGTGTGTTAATGACACCACTGCCTCCACTGAAGCCTCTGTTTCCTCTATAAAAGTAGAAATGGTTACGTTGACACAACAGGTGGAGGATGTCTAGTCAGGGTCTGTGCACAAAAGGTGATGGCCTTCCAGTGGTTTGTCTTGCCCAGATCTTGACCTTAACCCCACTGACTTGTTGGAGATGGGTTGAAGCTCTCCAAACTGGGGCTGGACAAAATACTGTAGACATGAAACTGTAGCACAACAGAGTGCTGAAGAGTGATGTCTTTTCTTACCAAAAAATACAAAGGTCTATTTTCTTACCCATTTTCTTGCAGAAGAAGCGGAACATGTGTAATGTCTTTTCGATTTTACGTCTTAACATTCCAATTGTTCAAATGAACCCTTCTTGTTAGTTCATATGGCTATTGGATGTGTTCTGAACACATTGTGTATTATAAACAAAGCTGAAGCAGTTTAGGAACTATATTTTTTCTTTGTTTTTGTTATCGAAGTGGTCGATGTGGCGGTGGTAGTGTAGTGGTTAAGGAACCTGGCTAGCGTGCAAGTAGCCTGAAAAGTTGTGCCACCGTTGTGCCCTTGAGCAAGGCACTTAACCCTAAGTTGCTCTAGGGGAGACTGGCCCTGAACAATTGATAGTTGACAAGTAGTAAGCTTTGGATAAAAGTGTCTGCTAAATGCATAAATGTAATGTTAATGTATACAAAAATAAGACATACGTAAGCATCTGTACTGTATGTAAGCCGTAGAAAGATTGAAGTCAAAGTCAAAGTCGCTTTGAAATGTCATGTCTTTATGATACTCCAGTGCGTCAGAGCACATGCACAAGGAATGCCAGCTCTAGTGACCTCGGCAACTTAAGTCTCTGTTCTACACTTTAACACCTGACCCCTAAACCCTGACTGATCTCAACCCCAGGCCAAGTTTCTTTTGACCCACATCCTTAACCGTGACCTAGATGCATGGCTTTTGCATGTTCCTTTTCCACTCAATATTCTATTCTAGGCTTATATACCAATCCAATCCTACTAGGTTCTGGCTTTACTGCAAACTTAAAACTAATTTGTACTGAAAATCCCTCCCTGCTTCATTTGCAGGCATTTTACTCCAATCTAACTGTTTGTTAGTACAAGAGACGGGTTCTAAAGTATCTTTGTTATTACTCTCCAAGACATGGAATAGAACTGGACATCCTATATGATTGTTTGTGTGTGTGTGTGTGTGTGTGTGTATGTGTGTGTGTGTGTGTGTGTGAGTGTGAGAGACAGTGAGTGAGAGTGAGATGGGGAGGCTGCCATTCTAGATAAACAGTACCACTCCCAGATATGGTATAATTAAAACCATTTATTATTTATTCATTATGATGACAAATGGAAACCCAAGCTAAATGTTTATGTATAAATGTTTATAGAGAGACGGAGTGAGGCACTGTGAAAAACCTTGTATTGATGTCCATCTGTTTTGTGTGTGTGTGTGTGTGTGTGTGTATGTGTGCGTGTATGTGTGTGTGTGTGTGTGTGTCACTTGGCCGCAAATGTCTTGGACTGATTTTTTTCAGCCACCTGGCTCTCTCTTTGTGATGAGCATGTGTGGATTTATGTCCCTCTTGTAGACCCCTACATGCCTGAGATGTTTCAGGCTGAACCAAGATAACCCCAGCCCTTTAAATATCTGCATTTCTGTAGTGTTTTCCCTCTCAAAATGATATGATGTAATATCATGTAACCACAAAACGTGGGTAAAATATATATGAAAAAATAAATACATGTGAAAACATAAACCACACGTTGAGAAATAATTACCTATTAGGAGCACGTCATGAAGCAAAATCTTCCTTTCTCTTGGTCTTCCTTGCCCTTCCTCTTCTATAGCTATATATATTTTTTTCACCAGAACCCCTTTCCTCTTTCCTCTGTTCTGTATATCTTAAGGATGGTTGTGTTTGTTTTTTTTATTCGTATGCAACCCCCTCCTTTAGATCTACACCCTGTGGGTGGATGCCAAGAACTACGTGGACGTGACGCGTCGCTGGTATGCGGAGAACATCACCTTCCCCCTCAACTTCCTGCTGCCCAACCGCATGCACAACCAGCAGCTGGAGAGACTGCGGCTGGTCAGGGGAGACCCACTGCTGGAGCCGGGGGAGGAGCTGGAGAAGGAGGTGAGAGAAGGAAAGATGTAAGAAAAGAAAAGAAAGAAAGAGTTAAAAATTGAGAAGTAAGAGAAAGAAAAAGTAAAATAGGAGAAAAAAGAAAGAAAGGAAGAGGTAAATAAAGAAGAAATGAAGTAAGAAAGGGTGAAGTAAGAGAAGGAAAAGGTAAAAAAAGGAAAGAAAGTAAGAAAGCGAAGGAAAAGATAAAAAAGCATAAAGAAAGAAAAAAGAAAGAAAGAGAAGGCAAAGGTTAAAAAGGGAAGAGGAAAGAAAGAGTTAAAGAAGAAGTCCAGTGGACTTGGGGTGTATTGAATCACGATAACAAGTACAAACTTTTGTCGAATAGCCCACCTCTGTTCGCCCACTAGTATTCTGCAGTTTTAGCTGATGCCCCTAACTAGCTCACAATGCAAATGCTAAGGGCATAGCGTTGCCCATTCAAAGAAATACACCATTAACGAGGCTACCACAGTTGTTGGTAGCATAATGAGGGTCCCAACACTTAAAACGAGGCATTGAGAAATTTCTAGGTGTACAGATAGTACCTTGATTTTCCAGTAGAGTGATTTGCAGTTGATGTTTTTTGATGTTGCTATATTGCCTCCATCTTCGTCGGTTTCAGAAGTTTTTCAGACAAGCTTAAAGCTATCTAGTGATTATTGCGCCTAGCATGAAACATCACCATTGTAAGTCTTTTGCAAACATATAGTAAATGCGTTCTTGTAGGAAAGGCATAGAGCGATGGGGAAAAAAATGCACCTTTTAATCATGTTTCAATATACTTTTGGTCCATTTCACACCGGATGTCTCCTTTAAAGAATGAAAGAAAACAAATGAAAAAGAAAATTTTCTGATGTTTGTGAATAACTCAATGAGATAAAGCAAACAGCATAAACCAGGCAGGGAGGAAGTGAGGATGAAAAATAAAGTGATGAAGGAGAGAGAAGGAGGTCAGCCAGGGAGGGGAAAAAAGAGGAATAGAGGGAACTGGAGAAAATAATGATAGAGTGATGGTGATAATTGAGTCATTGAGATAAGCTATGATGATACACCACAACTGCCTCACCAGGTGCTTGTTCAAGACATCACTCATGACCTGCTACTATAAATGGCCTTTATTTAGCTCATACAGCAGTGGATATACTTGATGAAAGGATCTTCTACTTAAAGTCCAATTTGGATGACCATGGAAGTCAATCAGGCTTCATGAAAAGTAGTCTTCATCCTGGCCAGTGTTTACAAAACACAGAGGTAATGGGATTAACCATTGGGTTACTGTGGTAACCACCCAATTACATCATAGTGTTTGTAAAACTGAAATAGAGTGATGAAAAGAAGAGAAGGATAGGCATCTAAATAATGTCATGAAATTGCATCTCTTATATTGATGCATTGGGTCACTATGGTTGTAGATCAGAACAGTTTCATTTTTAGCCATGATGTGTCTAGAAATGGGGCCCCACTGTTGTGCCCTTGAGCAAGGCACTTAACCCAAGTTGCTTTAAGGGAGATGGACGGTGAAATAATTGACAATTGCAAGTCTCTTGGGATAAAAGCATCTGCTAAGTGCCTAAATGTAAATGTAAAGACAAATAGATGGATGAGCATAAACAGAATGAAGAGTGCATTCTGTTTAGCCAACTTTGTAACTAAGCCTCCCCTCCTCTGCAGCTCTATCAG
Organism: Tenualosa thibaudeaui; assembly: GCA_027481765.1. NCBI lineage: Eukaryota > Metazoa > Chordata > Actinopteri > Clupeiformes > Clupeidae > Tenualosa > Tenualosa thibaudeaui. The sequence goes on along the minus strand of JAIFZK010000039.1, from coordinate 1,858,850 downwards.
GACGCGTTGGAGTGCATGACTCTCCTCTCGCAGCGCCTGGGCTCACACAAGTTTTTCTTTGGAGATTCGTAAGTGGCCTTTTCCCCTTGCTTGTGTGTGTGTGTGTGTGTGTGTGTGTGTGTGTAGAGAGAGAGCGCAAGGGCAAAGGAGGGAGATTGTGAGTGTCATACTATGTAATGAAAACCATTTACTGAACTTCATTATGATAAAATATGGGAACCCAAGGTAAATGTTTATATCTAAAGGTTTACAGAGAAAGACAAAGTGAGACAGTGTGCATTGATGCCCATCTGGTGTGTGTGTGTGCGTGCGCACGTGTGTGTGTTTGTGTGCGTGCACATCACTAGGCCATCCTCTCTGGACGCGTACGTCTTTGGCCACCTGGCCCCTCTGCTGAAGATCAAACTGCCCAATGGGAAGCTACACCAACACCTGACATCTCTCAACAACCTACAGCAATTCTGCACCAACATCCTCGTCCTCTACTTCCCTTCAGATGTCAGAGGTTTGTGCATGATTTTACACGCAAACACTAAGATAATGTCTGGCATATTGCTGCTGATAATGTCTGGCATATTGCTGCTGAAACACACACACGTACACACACGTGCACACACACATAGCCCTGATGTTCAAAGTCACTGAGTACTGGTGGAAAAAGAACAAGAAGATTCGGTAAAACATAGACCAAATTGTGAATATAATATAATATTTTATATATATATAAAAATTCTGAGCAGCGTCTCAGATCAGTATGGGCGGGCCCAGACTTGGTATAGTTCCATCTTTGTCAGTAAGACACACAGCGTCAAAACGTCAGTCATTTGTATGCACCACAATGAAAAGGTTTTAAATTATTCCAAGTGTTCCGGTCATCCCTGGGTTTAGTCTCCTAGAAGAACCCCAGCCTGTTTTTCTGATCCTGTGGTCCTGGACCATGACAAAAGAGACACCCTTCTTGCAAGTTCCATCTTTGTATTCAAAACAAGTCACCTGTTGTCGCCTAATGTTGTTTCCTCACTTTCTGAGTCTAACATTTTAGTTTGGACTCACACTCGGCCTTAAAAATAACATTTATAACAAATATAGAAATACTAAAACCAAATACAACAGACAGGTTTTTTATATTTTATAACCTGCAGTGATGTATTCCTCAGCCACAAAGGCTCATATTATTAGTTCTGAAGAAGACATATGTTTTGTCTTTAATGCATTGAGATCTAACCCCCCAAACCCCTTTTTCTACCTCAGAGCCACCTACTCGAAAGATATCTGTCCAACCCGATGGCGGGGACTATGACGAGCCTCACAAGAGACGCAACCAGATCCTGTCAGCGCTGGTGGCCATAGGGGCCATGCTGGGCTACGCCATCTTAACAGGCATCGTCTCTATCAAGCACATCCGACCCCAGGGGGCGATAGAGAGCAGCTCCGCGGGTGGGGAAGAAGAGGCCGAGGAAGACTGAGTAGTGAAACCAGGGAGATGAACACAGTGCTAACCATAGGGCACACAGCTAGAAGGGAACACGTGTTTGTGTGACAGACTTTGACTGGAAGGATGGGGACTGCAGCTTTGTTTGCCCATTCCTTTATTGTTTGTTTGTTTGTTTGTTTTTTAAGTTAACTGCCAAAGAGTACCAATAACCTCATTGAGAGTAATCACTGGTTAAACACTATGCTACATGTAAAACATGCCCTTTGATGATATTAATGTTGTTCTTTCTTTTTTTATATATACTTTAAATTTAGCATGGCTTCATTGCCAGAGTGAAACGGGGAAACACTGATGTGAATGTGTATTGTACCAAGACGCTCCAGATCCTGCCGTTATGGTACTGTACATCTTTTTCAGGGTTTTATGACATTTTGTTGTTTTTTTCTGGTTCAGGTCACAGACACGTTGACTAATGTTTTGTCAGATTTTTACTCAGACAAACAGAATTGACTGACTTGATTTTCAGGTCATTAAATATGAAGTCATCTTTCACAAACTAAAGGCTCTGACTCCATTGTGTTTGATATTTCCAAACCCTGTTGTTTCTTACCCCAGCAGTTTGGTCACAACAGACTCTGGGAGACTACATACTTTCTGGATGTGACATTAAACGAATACTTGAGTTAGTTTCAATCAAACTACACTTGAACTTGCTTGTCAGCATATGTACAGTATGAGCCACAAGCAATAAATAATCCAGGAACATTTTAACGTCCCATCCTGTGGCCCCAGCAGAACAAACCACCGTTTGTTTGAGGTCTACAGTCTGATGTGTGATAACAACTGTGGTTTGTGTGTGAACATAGTTAGTTTGCAGAACAATCTCATTGAATGGGACAAGGACCAGGCCCCATGCTGGCAGTGTCCTCCAACCTACAGGACCTACAGTTCAAAAAGTATTTTTGTGCAGATGTCTTGTAAGTCCTTTATGTTTTCTGAGCAATTTCATTCAGCTTGAACTTTTCTTCCAAACTGCCTTAGTGTTGCTTAAGTCAGACAAGTGCTAGGGACAGCCAGTGACTTATGTTAGCTATAACATGTTATTGTTAGGGCCATAAATTAGAAATAAATGTTTATCCACAGGGGTGAGCTGTACAGTGCATACCTCAGTCTCAATGTTCAAACTTTTTACAATAGAGCATCTCAGTCGTAGCTATACTAAATGTGTCCAAGCACAGTGAAATAAAGAAAAGAATAAATAGAATAGGGAAAATGGATACTAAGAAGTAAGCTATTAAACTAGACAAATGCTCTTTATCAGCACAGATGTAAGTGTGAGCTGTTTTGTGAATAATCTTGACCAGGGGAATATGAAAGGTGGCTTTTTGTTTGACTCATAAAGAAATACGTCAGCATAGCGCTTTTAAAATAACATAAGTTAATCAAGCAGATAGGCACTACTGAAGCAGGGGATTTAAAATTAGCAAATCAAAAGACAAACTCATCTATAATTGCATCTATCAGCAGTTTTCAGTCACAACACATCAACAAACAGTGACGTCGACCTAAAAATCATTCATTGCAATAAAGACGCGTGCTCTGTGGTCGGGTTTGGGTTGGGGAGTGGGTGAGGTTCGTTAGATGTCGTGCAGAGACGCGTTACTGGACGGACAGTAGTTAGAGTTTTAATTTCCAACATCTCCAATTGCACTCGCTACACGATAGGTCGATCTCTCCTCCACCTCCAATTGTCCCCACGGTCCACCTGTTTCTCGTTAGCAGGAGGGACGGGATCGACCCTGGCACCCCAAGCAGAGTGAATCTGTTGAAAGCCATCCGTTGAGCATTCTTCAGAGCAGTGCGCGCAGATTAGCGCAACAACTTAACCGCGAGCCGCCGGTCAGCTGTGAAGGAGCTCACATTATCAGACGCGCGTACAGTACAGACGGCTCCAGGCTGTCCTCTGAACTCTGGGAAAGGCTATATATATATTTTAAAGATTTTTTTTTTTCCAGAGTGCGTAAAGGTTTTTTGGGTATAGCAATATCAATGGGAACCGAAAAGCACAGAATGGAAGTTCACCGACTGCTGGCAAAATTGCTTATTCTGCTCGTAGCGCTGCAATGCCATGGCACCTATTCATCAGAAATGCAAGGTAACCAAAATTAGATGTTTTCTAATTGAAACTGTTGTCCAAATAATGTTTTTCAAATTTTCAATTCATGAGACATAAAATGTGTCGGTATTTTGCAGTGGCAATTACATAAGCAATTACACAAGTTCCTTTCTCGCAAGAGATGATTAGTTCTGTGTTTCGAATGACCCAACAGTTTGGAGCAGGTTAACATTTAACCTCATTGTCTTTGTGGACACGTTTTCTCGCTTAACTGTACAAATGCAGGCTAGAGCAATCATGCTCTGCAATTTGGAAGGTCTGCGTTTGTCCAACTGATAAAAAAAACATGTAGGCATGTCATTCTTTCATACATCGCATTCAGCAGTTTGTGATTAACTTTTTTGCCTTTTTGTTCAGAATTTGCGTGTCCTCATATAGGAAAAACCTACCCAGTTAATGAGTGAATGATCACACAGCCAAGTCACAAAAAAGGTTAATAGTGAGGCTTTCACAAACTGCCAGCTGTGTGAACTATTATAGATTCATATTCATTTATTTGCCTAGTGTTCATAAAGTTTGCTTGAAAATGAAAATTGTTTGAGGGAGAACTCATAGAAAAAAGTAGGATATATGCACAAATTGTTGCTCAAAGGGATGAACAATAAATCGTCTTCACAAAATCTGTTTTCAGTTTTGAAGAGCAACTTCAAGGAAAAAAACAAACCAACAGAGACAAAGCTTTTAACTCAGAGCATAAAGCATCATAATGGACGGGGCTGTATTGACAGACACCGATGAAAGAGAGGGAGAGAGAGAGAGAGAGAGAGCATCAGACAAATCCATGTTTTCCTTTGAGCCAGACAGAGGCAGCGAGGAGGTCGCCCCCAGAGGTGTTGATCTTTCCCCCTGGCCTGATGCTGCTACCCTGGGCTTTGATTTTCTGCCATGTGTCAGACCGAATGAGTATGAACTGCCAAGGAGCTGGACAGGGTGTCCCACTCAACAGGCTGAGTGTATGCTGAGAGTAACGGAGGAGGGAAATTAGAGAAGGAGGGAGAGACAGAGAGGGGGAAGGAGGAAAGAAACTTTGATAAGGTGCCACATCAGCTGTGAGAGGGCCAGAATAATATAACATGTCTGTTTAAAAAAATTAAATATTCAGAGGTGTCATCTTCCTTGTATTCCAAAGAAACAGAGAAAGGTGAATAAATTTGAAGCAAGAGATTTAAAGAATTTCTGAAGTAATAGAGACTCAGGGTCTGAGAATTGGGAGGGGGTGGGGGTGGTTAGCTAGTAGTAAAGCCAGATACTGCTTATTAGTGAGAAGTGAGGGAGAGGGAGATGTGTTGGCTTTGGCCGGCTCGGTGCTGTAATCAGTTCTACAGACAGGCTGCTGACTGCATGCAGGGAAACACACACTGATGATGGCCTGACGCCAAAACACGTTTGTAGCCTAGGACATGGTGCAATAAATGTTTTAAGAAGCAGGAGAAAAAGCCAAGAGAGTGTGGTTCCTTCTTCCATGCATACCATACTTGATGTTTTTAACTCGCACCCAAAGTAGTTTTGGAGTTTTTGGAGTCTGAGCAACGCCTACTTTTGAAACTTGCATGCGGGGACAACCACAGAGAGCAGAACTATAGGATGGATTTCACAAAGGTGCAGCAGGGAGACCACCAGCAATCTGGGGAATCTACTGCATAACTACTTCACTTTAACCACACTGAACCCACCACACATTATACACAATCTGCTAGTGGCATTGCGGAAAGGATCTTATATGAATATCATTTTGCTCTTTCCATTTTAATGTTACAAATAACAGACATTTTCGGCAAGAAAAGTAAAGTAATGATGGACCAATTAGGAAGGGTACATAACATGCAAATACAGTTCATATAAATGAGGATATGGGTAATGATATCTCTATTAGATTATTAAAACTGGCCCGTATATTCACAAACAAGGCAGTTTTAGGCGACTCTTTAGGCGTGGAGGACAAGTGAGTTTATTACTTTAGGAGTCCCAGGGAAACAGTAAAGCTTGAGTATAGGCTTTCGCCTGCCTTTTATATGCCAAGGTCAAGAGACCTTTGACACTAAGAAAGCTGTACTCCACACACACACACACACACACACACACACAGACACACACAGGAAGAGTGCAAATTCCTTGTTCTTTTGTTGTTGCTTTTTTCTCCACAGTACCATGGAGATCTTTTCTTCTCATTGTTTGTATGTTTACTCTGATATGTGACCTCATCAGTCAGCGTATTTCACATTGCATACATCTAGAAATGTTTTTCACATCATAGATCTTATCTGCTGTATGTTTTCAATAAACATTTACACATTTATCGCTTCCCCATATCTCTTTCACCACTTTTTTTCTTTTCCATTAAATTTTCTTGTCCATCCATAACCCCACTCTCTCTTTCTCTCTCTCACACTCTCTCTGTCTCTCCGTTACTCCAGTGATTGACTTGCTGGACCTTGCAGACTCTAAGCAGACAATCTCTGCAGTGAAGAGTCTACAGAGGGCTTTGGACTCCAGCTCTGACCTCTACCTGACCTCCACCTTCCGTCTGCCCACTAAGATGGGTGGGATGCTGATGGGACTTTATGACAGGCAGGACAACCGGAAGCACCTGGAGGTGTCCCTCGTAGGCAAGATCAACAAATGTAAGAGCACCAAGAAGGGATATCAGAATCATATTTCAGATAAAGGTTCACATCATACAGTGTGAATGCCTGAGGCAGGCATTGCATGAGTTCTATGGTACATAAATCATCTATCTCAGTTGGAGATTCCAAAGTGAGCAGGATGAGATCTGTGGTCATTTTGTCTTCTGATTCAAACTTTTTTTTATTATGGGTTTTGGTTCTTGATTTGATCTCCAATCCTGTTGAGTTTATCTTCTTTCCCATCACTTTTACCCATGGGTTATCAGCTTTGTGCATTCTAATCTTCATTGTGTGTGTGGGTGCCCTCACTTTAACCTTCTCACTTTTCTAATCTTGCTACCTCCATCTCCATCTCTGTCCTTGAATGGTCCAGTTCTGGTGCGGTATGTCCGCGCTGATGGGAAGATCCACACAGTGAACCTGCAGAACCCCGCTCTGACTGAGGGACGCACACAGTCGGTCATACTGAGAGTCGGAGGGCTTCGCCGCAATCACCTCTTCCTGGAACTCTACGTCAACTGCCGATTGGCTGATTCGGCTCAGGGCTTACCTCAATTGGCTGGGCTGCCAGAGGAGGTGGAGTCTATGGAATTCCGTCATGGGCAGAAGTTGTACACCAGATTGCAGGTGATTTTTATGACCATTCTGTGTATTTGACAACTGTAAAGTAGTTAGTTGTTCAAATGCTGTTGGCTATTTTGAGTAAAATGTTTTTCTATAACATCCTGTATCACATTCTTCTTTTTACATAGGCCTACACGTCCATCTTAATTAGCTTTGACAAAAAAACTAATTGTTATCTTACGCATGTTAATTCTATAAGCATGTTTATTACATTGTTTACATTTAATAACTATGACCAGTTCTAACACCACATATGAATGATATAAAATTGTTCATGACATTTTCAGCATTCTTCATAGTTGAAATAGGGAAGGTTGATTAAAAAGACACATATACTCTCTCAATTCCTCTCATCTTGACCTGTGTGTCCTTTGAGGAAACATACCACACTGAATGAGGCATTTAAATATAAATTAATGATCTAATCCAGATGTACAGTAGTTTATTTGAGTGCAATCCAGAGTAACCACAGTGTGGTTTGGCATGGCTTGAGTTGCCTCTGCTTTATAGTTTTCCTTGTTCATTAAATAGACACATGGACAAAACACCAATTTAGCTCAACAGCTACTTTACATTTATGTGTTTGGCAACATGTTGCCAGCACCTGTTCACCTGTGGTGGAATTGCATAATTTATTCTTCATAATATTCTGCATAATTTATTCTGTATGTCGGAGAGAACCTTGTATTCAATTACAATGAGTGAGAGAGGAAAGGAGAGAGAGAAAGACGGAGGGAGGGAGAAAGAGAAACAGTGACAGAGAATGTGTGTGTGTCTGATGTGAAAGGGTCCTAAATGTGGTCTTAGTTTGTCCAGTAGTGGTTTTAGGCACGGGCGAACAGGGCAGCCGCCCGGGCACCATTTCGTAGGGGGCGGCACGAGCACTTAGGGAAAAAAAAACTCTGAATGTCTATCATATCACTATGTGGGCAATTGGCACATTGGTGCCCCCTAACTGCAGGCGTTCGTGCTTGCTGAGAAGGTGCTGTGCACAGAAGCTGTGTGTGAGAAGGGCAAAGGGGAGGGGACGCGGGGAAAAGTTTAGCTCTGGGTTGCAAATGCAATGCAACACCAAGGGTGGGACGGGGATTCACTGTATAGAGCAATACTCCAATCCAATTAGTGAGTTATTCTTAAGTTATATGTTTTGGACATTGACAATATTTTTTCTGTTTCTTTCGGGGGGTGGGGGCGCTCAGAGGCGGTCTTGCCCGGGGAGTAATCAACTGTTGAACGCCACTGAGTTTGTCAATCTGTAGTCTGATAGATTGAGCCTGTCTAAACTACCTCCAGTTTAAGGAAAGAGTAGATATAGCCAGTATAACTCTCTGGTAGCTCTGCAACTTAGGGCTTCAGAGTTGCTGAACTGTAGACTGCTCTCAGGGATCATCGAGTGATAATAACTACCATTTTCACTCTGTGTGGCTGTGTGTGTGTGTGTGTGTGTGTGTTTATGTGTGTGTGACCAGGTGTCAGTGCATGTGCATGCATGTGCTGGAGACTACAGAGAGAGGAGAGGATGTGATTGACAGAGTAATGGAAGGTCAGGGAGAGATGGGAAAATTGTTTCCTGAGTATACATTTTCCTGCATATGATTGTGGTGTAGGCCTGTGTGAATAGACAAGAGTGGAAGGGAGTGATTTAAGTAGGAGAGGGAGAACAGAAGTAGAGTGAGAAAAAGAGCAGGAAAAGAGGCAGGGAGGGAGCGAGTGAGAGAAAGAGAGAGAAAGGACCATACTACACCTATCACTCCTCTCTCTTTTCACCTCTCCGTTGGGTTAATTATTAAATGTTACATAGACAGTGGATAGTCATGTGGTCAACAGTGGTACACGGCTTAGTAACTGACCACTCAGAACCTCAGGCCATCAGGCTGGGGTTGGAGAAAGACATGGACACTTCTTCTCTTACAACAAATTGAAGCGATGAGATCGACGAGTGTGTCTGTACGTTTGTTTTTGAGTGTGTAGATGTGTAAGTGCATGTGTAAGTATGAGAGAGAGAAAATGTTTGTGGGTAGGTGAGAGAGTGTATGTGTGTGTGTGTGTGTGTGCACCCTGACTTTCTCTTTACATGTTTATTGAGTCTTTCTGGCATGTCATAGGCAGAGTGAGAATTTTTACATTCCTATGTAACATGTAAGATATGTTGATGCACTAACATATAGTTGTTAGACATGACAAATGATGCTCACTTAACTGTAAAGGATTCAGATTTCTGGAACATTCCCATGCTGAGTATGTGCACTAACATGCACTTAGATATGCTGTGGGATTCTGTTTTGTTGTTGCAGGGGTCTCTAGATTCTCTTAAGCTGGCTCTAGGTGGCTCTCTGGCTAAAGCAGGTGTCCTCATTGAGTGCCCATTTCAAGGAGACTCTTCTGTGGAGAATTCAGGTGCTGTCAGTGCTACACACAGTATTTCAAATGCAAATTATGCCGTCTAGTGGTCACATTGTGTCATTGCATCCATTACATTATATTGAGGTTTCCATGTCTGTTCTTTTGCAGTAAGCAGTGATGTGAATGCAATCTTAGGTGAGTCAACCCACCCCTACAACTAACACACAAACACATACACACACACTCACACACACACACAAACAGGACACAAAATGCTTCCTTGTATATTTTTTTCATCTTGTATTTTTTTACATCTGGTATTGGTCATTTAGGCGATCACACCAAGGCTCTGATTGGTCAGCTAATTATCTTCAACCAGATCATGGGGGAGTTAAGGGAAGACATCAGAGAACAGGTAAGCCAATCCCAGCGACATGATCAATACTCCCTCGAGCTCTTGTCTTTGGAGAAAGGGGTGGAAGCTGGGATGAAAAGAGATTTTTGCTGAAATGTATTTTCTCTGGTGCTCTTCTGCCTTAGACCAAAGAGATGTCCCTGATCAGAAATACTATCCTGGAATGTCAGGCGTGTGGTGAGACTCCATACATACTGTATACGTACATGTCTGGATTGGGGGAATGTGAAAGAAAGAGTATATGTTTGACTCTGAGTATGTGTGTGTGTGTGTGTGTGTGTGTGACAGAGATCAATTATGATCAGATAAGGGTGTGTGTGTGCATGTGTGTGTGTATGTTGGTGTGTATGTATGCAATCTGTCAGGGTTACATGCAAACAAGTAATTGGATTTCAGTCTGATTATTCACCTTCCTCTAATTAGAAATTGTCATGTAACTCAAGAAATCCAATTAGAATCAGAGTTTATCAATGGAGACATGTCATCAAGATTCCACAGAGCACATGAATGGAATCAAAGAAATTGGAGTTCTCTGTGCTTGTAACCGCACTGAGTGTATGCAATCTAACTTTGTCTGCATGATCCATTCTCCACGCCCAGGCTTCCATGAGCCCCAGTCACGCTGCCAGCCCAACCCCTGCTATAAAGACGTAGCCTGCATAGAGAGCCTGGAGTACCCAGGGTACCGCTGTGGGCCCTGCCCTGAGGGCATGACCGGGAATGGCACTCACTGCCAGGACATAGATGAGGTAGCACAGGCCTCCTGGCATACAGCATGCTTGGTCCTGTTGTCTGTCAGCAGCACAGAAGCACAAACACTAGCCAAGCTGACGCTTGTTATGCTGGCATAATTTTCAGCAGTAAATAGCCACTGAATTAAAGGATCAGAGGGAACGTTTCCTAAAAATATACATGCCCTCTTTTGCATGTCCTTTCTCTCTGTGAAGATATAAATGTATCCCTCTGCTTTCTTTCTTTCTTTCTTTCTTCCATTCTTTCTATTCTTCTCCTCTTGCATTCTTCCCTGCCAAATCCACACGCCTCTCCCTCCCAGTGTGCTCTAGCACAACCCTGCTTTTCAGTGAGTGGTTGTGTGAACACCGCCTGGGGTTTCTCCTGTGAGCCATGCCCCACCGGCTTCTCTGGGGCCGTGGTCAGCGGGGTCGGGGTGGAGTACGCCAAGACCCACAAGCAGGTCAGCAGTCTGCAACCGGTGCCACTATCACCCACTCCTATGACACTTATCAGCTTTCACACCTGCAGCAGTACCTTTATCTGTAATAGCTGTGGATGGTAGCTGCACCGAGATGAATGATAAGCTATGGCAAAGTGCTACAATTTCATTGTGTCATCTATAGGCATTACTGTTGATGTATTGCTTATGTGTTATGTTTAGGATATTATATTATATTATATTATATTATATTATATTATATTATATTATATTATATTATATTATATTATATTATATTATATTATTGTACAATGCAGTCTAATTGACAAAACAAGGGCCATAGATAGGGTCTTACATAAATGTATATACAATTACACACCAATCTAATGCATTCAGTAGGGTTTTTTCCTTTTCTTTAAAACTGGGTGGATGTTTAATATGTCTTTTTTTACAGGACTGTGTTGACATAGACGAGTGTGTTGACCTCTCTAGTACGTGCGTGCCCAACTCAGTGTGCTCCAACACAGTGGTGAGTCACATCCACCTGCATCACAGAACTGACCTGGAGACAGCCTGAGACTATTATTAAAAATAACGATATTCACATGTGACAACATTCACATGTGACAAATGCACTGCTTGATAATACAATACGATACACACAAGCAAATTATTCTGCAACCTCCTCTTGATGTCAGTAAACAAATGGACAAGCTCATAACCTAGCCATAAACAGTTTTAGCCCAACCAGCATGTTGTTTCAGAGGCATAGGAGAGAAGTATGTAATTTAACTGGCTATCAAGTTTATGTTAATAACCTTGCAGCTAAATCTTGGGCTGAAGCTTCAAATGCGTTCCAATGCATACTTTGTATGCCTTACTCTTTCATTGAATTCATACCTTTTTCTCTCTAATGCTCTCTCTTTGCGTACTTATGCTTTGATTCTCAGGGGTCATTCTCTTGTGGGGCGTGTAAAGCTGGATTTGAGGGGAACCAGACAGTGGGTTGTTTTGTGCGGCGGACCTGTGAGATGCTGGGCTACAACCCATGTGACCCGAACGGCCACTGTGTGATGGAGCGTAGCGGAGAAGTGTCCTGTGCGGTGAGAGCTCTCATATAGAGTCTACATGTCATGTACTGCACGGCACACACACCAGGCAGATTTCAGGCCTGGTGTGTGTCAATAATTTCATTTATTTTAATTACATTTATTCTTTGTCCCAAAAAGAGAAATTTACGTGTGGCAGGAAAATCTACCACATGGAAAACATACAACACAGACCACACAGCAATTAACAAAAGCAAAAATTATTTTTTTATTTGCAAATTTGAGCCTAAGACACGAATCAAGGGGCTCGGCACAGTCAAACATCCGACCATCAGCTTCTTGTGAGCTAGCTTTTAGCCCTGCACATTTCACTGCCAGGGCTTCTCAGTTCAACACTCTCTGCCTCTCAATTTGGCTGAGTTAAGTTTCAGGCCTGGTTCTAGTTTTTAAAGGCACACCAGGCAAGCTTGCTTTTTTTTAACCTACAGAGCTCCCCTTACAGTCGCAGATTTTTCTTTTTCAATTAACAACAATGCCTCACCAATACATGTGGATTCATTTGCTAATGAAGATTGAATAGGAACAAGTCATGATCATTTTCGTAAAGTTATGTTGACTGACAAGGTAATTAACACGATTTGGACTTCATTCAGTTTCAGTTTTTGTTTTACTGCAATTCGGTGATGAGAAGCTAAATATGGTATGGTATAAGGAAATTACTAGAGGGGCCAAGAGAGCCTCCATTCACCCTGTAATGAGCCATTTAACCATCAAAGCGAATCTATATACGTGGTAAAATCCTAGTGAGGATTGACTGCACACAAAATCAGCACTGTTGACATGGTTTGCCCAGCTTCCACTTCTGCAGAGCCTTTACATAACCGCCTAAAATGCATTAAATACTCAGATAAAACTGAAGAGGTTTACAAATCTAGAGGATTTCCAAGTGTTTTGGCTGAATCAAATTCTTTAGTGCTGTTGGCAGTAATCCGACTGTATGAAGACTATTCTGGATCTGAAAGATGTACATATCTGTCTGTCTCTTTGTCATCTGCCATAGTGTAATGTTGGCTGGGCGGGAAATGGACACATGTGTTCTCCGGACTCTGATATTGATGGATACCCAGATGAGTCCTTGCCCTGCATAGACAACGATAAGCACTGTCGAGCAGTAAGATCACTCTTTTTTATTGATTTAATTGTATTGTCACATCCATATTGTATAGTACGATATCTATATTGTACCATAGTTACTGGTTGTAAGGAATGCAGTGAAATTATCTGTTTGTCAACCTATACTGTGCATAAATTGGGGGGGGGTTCAACACCGTTGTCCCTAGTATACTTGACAACAAGCTCAGGTGTCTTGGTCTACACACCAGTTTGTGCAGCTGGATCTTGAACTTCTTGTCAGGGCGATGTCAGGTGGTGAGAATGGGTTCCATCACTTTAATCCCCTTGACCATCAACACAGGTGCTCCTCAGGGTTGTGTCCTGAGCCCACTCCTTTACTCCCTGTACACTCACAACTGCGCAGCTATGTATAGCTCTAATATGGTCATTAAGTTTGCTGATGACACCACTGTAATTAGCCTGATTGCTAACAATGATGAGACAGCCTACAGGAGCAAAGTCAACAACTTAACACAGTGGTGTCAGTAGAACAACTTTCCTCTCAGCATTGCAAAGACCAAGCTGATAATAAACTTCAGAAACAAATGAGATCAAATGGACCCCATTATCATCAATGGTTCTACAGTAGAAAGGGTAAACAACCTCAAGTTCCAGTGTGACCTTACCTGGGATAGCCACACTGACCAGATTGCTAAATAAGCTCAGCAACTTCTCTTCCACCTCAGACGACTAAGGAAGTTTAGTCTGCGCACAAAGATCCTGAAGGCCTTTTATAGAGGCACCACAGAGAGCATCTTGGCCAGAAACATCACCGCATGGTTTGGAAGTTGCTCTGATACCAAACAAAAGGCACTGCAAAGAGTCATGTGCACAGCACAAAGCATCTGTGAATGTGATCTGCTCTCCATCCAGGACTTGTATAAGAGGCATTCTCATCAGGAAGGCCAAAAGAATCAGTAAGGACCCTAGCCATCCAAGTCATGGACTGTTTCAGCTGCCACCATTTGGCAGGCAATATCACAGTCTTAAGGTTCAGACCACCAGACTACAAAACAGTTTTTTCCACCAAGGGACAAGGCTTATGAACACTGAAACAATGACAGCCCAAGCCTGTGCCTGTCAGTCCATTCACTACAACTTTCCATTGTTTTCCCTCACACACACACCCTCTCTCTCTGTCTCTATCTCTCTTATACTGATATAATGGAGACTATCTTGAATCTTGGGCAGAGCATAAATATATACATTTCTCATCCCATTGAACATCACATATAACACATAGCCCTACATAGATGCCCTATGCAGTATATAGAAATACTTTTCTGTTGGTTCTGAAAGCTCTTCATCTTGACTGCCCCCTGCAGGACAACTGTGTCAACACTCCCAACTCAGGGCAGGAGGATGCTGACGGCGATGGCATTGGTGACCAGTGTGATGATGATGCAGATGGAGATGGTATCAAAAACGTTGAGGTAACTAATGTCTTTCTGGCTCTGTGTTTTGCATTGGCTTGAGCATTGTAGGTTTGACACATCAGTATACCTCCTGTCAGGGGAAAAAGCAAGCAGTGCTAGCTGCTATATGGACTTAGTTGGGTAGGTTACGCAAAAATCTTTGCATTGCTTTGCTTACAGCTTGGCTGTTTTTGAAAACTGAAGTGTATTGCTGTTTGCTTAATCCAATGCTAATCTAATTTAATGTGTTATTAATTCAGGTTATTAATTCAGCTCTGTAACTGTTTTCCAGGATAACTGTCGACTGGTGCCAAATAAAGACCAACAGAACTCAGACACAGACTCCTTTGGGGATGCCTGTGATAACTGCCCCAATGTGCCCAACAGATACCAGAAAGACACGGATGGCAACGGGGTGGGAGACACATGCGACAATGACATCGATGGAGACGGTCAGTGTGAAGGAATGGCATCACTATGATTGAGTATATGCTCTGACTGCCATACCAACAGGCCTGGCACTTTGGTGTTGCGGTCAAGCTGCAGGTTAGGCACCTCGGAGACCCAGCCGGGTCGGGTGGGGTGGGGTCGGGTCACTGCTCTCTCACTCTCTATAGTGAGGACTGCCTACCTGCTTATTTGAATAGGGCTGATAGTGTTCATCATTCTCATCATCATCATCATAATTATTCCCACCATCCTCTGTCAAATTCACCCTCAGGCATTCCTAATGTGTTGGACAACTGCCCCAAAATCCCCAACCCAATGCAGACGGATCGAGATGGTGACGGGGTCGGAGATGCGTGTGACAACTGCCCTGAAGCCAATGATCCACTGCAGGTGTGTGTGTATTTGTGTGTGTGTGTGTGTGTGTGTGCTAGTTTGTGAGTATGTGTACATGCATGACTATATTTATATGTAAACTGCAGCTTATAATATCTGTGTTGTATAATCCTTTATCTCTTGTCTTATACAGTCAGATTCAGATGATGACTTGGTTGGTGATGTGTGTGACACAGATCAGGATCGGTGAGTTTATCTCTGAGCTCCACCAAACACACACACACATGCACACACATGCACACACAAATGCGCATGTGCACCCATAAACACACACATACACATACTCACACATACACACACACACTTATTCACAGTTTTCACAATTAATTTTTTAATAAAAATGAATTAAGGTTTCTTATGTCCTTTTCAGGGATGGTGATGGTCATCAGGATACCAGAGACAACTGCCCTGACGTTCCCAACAGTTCCCAGGTGGACTCAGACAACGATGGCATAGGTGACGAGTGTGATGAGGACGACGATAACGACGGCATTCCTGACACACAACCCCCCGGCCCGGATAACTGCCGTCTGATTCCCAACCCTAGCCAGATCGACTCAGATGGTGGGTAAACTGGACTTAGGAACTAGTTATATGGTGTAAATAAATATACAAACAAACAAATAAATAAATAAATCATTAATCACCTTTTTAATATTGTGTTCACTTTAAAATATTTGGGCATGTCACGACGTTAAGTCATTTGTTAACATTTAACTGTATAAATGTCTATTTTATTACTTAACATAAACTCATAACCAGAGAACCTGGCTGATAAACGTTTTTGGTGCTACCTGTGCAGATAATGGAGTGGGCGATGTATGTGAGACAGACTTTGACAACGACAAAGTGGTCGACCTGATAGACGTGTGTCCAGAGAACGCCGAGGTTACCATGACTGACTTCAGGGCTTACCAGACGGTCATCTTGGACCCAGAGGGTGAAGCTCAGATTGACCCCAACTGGGTCGTACTCAATCAGGTGAGGGTATTGATGACCTCAAGGTGCCAGCCTCAGGTGACAGATACTATGAATGTCACATCACGTACACATTAGCGGGCATTTAAAATACCTATGATAAACTAGTCATAATAACGAAACTACAATATACTGTTCTCTCTTTATCTCATATGCTATATAATTACTTAGTATTGGTTTATGACTTTGTGGCCATGGAATAACTGATTAACAAATGGCTGATCATTGTTGATTGATCCAACTAACTTTCAGGGCATGGAGATTGTCCAGACCATGAACAGCGATCCTGGGCTGGCTGTAGGTAAGTTAATCTATGGAGTAGTAACAAACAGGTTAACAAAGTGCAATACCATGTACTTAATGAAAACTTGTGCTTACATATTCTTAGCATGTATGTAATAAGACATGCTTGGCAGAGTACAGTAACATACAGTGTAAGTACATGATACTGTATGCTTTGTTATTACATTGTATTTTATGGCATAGTTACACAGTAACAATAGCACTGTAATATAAAGTATTTTTGCAATGGATTACACTAATATGCTAACAAAGTCCTAGGAAGCGTAGTAATACTGAACTCTCTATACTACTCCAGGTTATACAGCCTTTAATGGTGTAGACTTTGACGGAACATTCCACGTCAACACGGCCACAGACGATGACTACGTGGGATTCATCTTTGGGTACCAGGACTCGTCCAGCTTCTACGTGGTGATGTGGAAGCAGACGGAACAGACCTACTGGCAGTCTCTTCCCTTCAGGGCCTCTGCTGAACCTGGCCTACAGCTTAAAGTAGGTGGCAGAGAGATGTAGCCATCCTAATAGCATCACGTCAGTGTGTAATGTGCTTAAGTCCTTAGGCAAAACATTTATGCAAAGTGAGTAGGTAGATAAGTAGATAAGTGCCGTAGTATTTTTTCTTAACTAATTGACTAGGTAATTAAGTAAATAACATTAATTTACACATTTCGTAGCACAAAAGGCTACTCAAAATGCTTCACATAAAGACAAAGTTAAGGGAGTTATCATAATGTCATACTATTAGTATTTATAGTAAGACTAGGCATGTGTATCAGAATATATACTATGGAGCTGGAGAAATAAAGGATTCTACTCCTTCCACCTCCAGGCAGTGAAGTCAAGCACAGGCCCAGGTGAGTATCTGCGTAATGCTCTGTGGCACACTGGTACCACCCAGGATGAAGTGACCCTGCTCTGGAAAGACCCCCGAAATGTTGGCTGGAGGGACCGCACTTCTTATCGCTGGCACCTCCGCCACCGCCCTCAGGTGGGCTACATCAGGTGAGAGCACCCCCTCCTGAGTTGTTGATGTATGACTTGGTTGCAGTTGCTCTTGATAACCTCAACAGACCCTACTTGTGAGTGATACTGAAATAAGGGATTGATATACATGCAGAACAAATACTTACAAACTGAATGTTAGTCTGGAGGTCATGCCCACTTTGTGGTTACAAACAGTAATTCCAAAATAAATAATCAATTAATAATTAATTTTGTTTTGTTTGTTGTAACTTCTGCCATCTCTGGTCCTCTGACAGAGTGCAGCTCTTTGAGGGCACCTCTCTGGTGGCAGACTCTGGTGTGGTGATTGACATCACCATGAGAGGTGGCCGACTAGGGGTCTTCTGCTTCTCACAAGAAAACATCATCTGGTCCAATCTACAGTACCGTTGCAATGGTAAAACTGCATGTGTGACACCTCCAAACAATCTGCCAATCAGACAAATTATTTTATGACAAATTATATACAACAATCAATTCACAGATAAATACTGGGATAAATACTGTACACCAATATCCCTAGTCACACTACCGTTTAAACTTAACTTCTGGTTGGCAGATAAGAAACGTACTGTTATTATTTTATTTCCTGTCAGTCTGACTTCATTGGCTAAACTGAAATTAGTGTTTTAGAGTACAAAATTTAAAAGTTTAAATTGACTGGTATATAGAAGACGCTTTTATACAAAGTGATATAGACCCAAAAATCAAACCTTAATGGTCATTTACCACTGTTCCAACAAGCCCACAATGTTTTCTGCCAGTTTCAGAGCCATGTTCATCCCACTGAATCTGTTATGGCCTGTGGCTATGCATCTTTAATGGTAAAAAGGTGTCTGGGTGGGGCAACCATTAATTAAGGCCACTGAACTGTGAATGGGATTAGATCAACCAGCCACTCCTTGCAGTTCACTGAATAGTTGGTCAGAAATTGGACAGATGGAGATC
The DNA here is from genome assembly GCA_027481765.1 of Tenualosa thibaudeaui. Lineage (NCBI taxonomy): Eukaryota > Metazoa > Chordata > Actinopteri > Clupeiformes > Clupeidae > Tenualosa > Tenualosa thibaudeaui. The sequence goes on along the minus strand of JAIFZK010000039.1, from coordinate 1,840,348 downwards.
CAATTATCACCTGGGTAACCTAGAATTTCTGAGAAGTATAATTTATCCTCATTAGGGCTAATTATCACTTGTGACAAACTGTTGTGTTGCTTTGTTATCTTCATGTTAAACTTGTTTGTTTAAATTTGTATATATTTTTTGATAACATGGAGTTTCTCTCTCATCAGATACCATACCAGATGAGTTTGAGCTCTACCAAAAGCAAATGAACCTAAGGATGGGTGTGTAGTATGTGATGTTTCCTTCAAGACCTTGTCACATCACATATATATCTTTTGATTAATTGTGCCTTTGTTTGTGTGTTTTGTCATGTTTGTGTGTATGTATGTGTGTGTGTATGGGTGGGTTTGTGTGAGTGTGTGTCTCTGTGTGTGTGTGTCCCCGAAATGCGTGTGTGTGAGGAGTTAGTGAATGAGTGAGAGAAGCATTTTGAATGAATTAATAGTGTGTTTGTGTATTACAGTGTGGTCTAAATAAACTACAGTTGTTTGTATCACTGAGTCTGTGCATATCTTGTCAAATTCTATGCCGTGAGTAGACAGAGAAAAGCAGTGTCCAAATGGTGGATGTGAAGGTCATTTCATGTTATATGTTGTAGAGTTATTGCAAATGCCTGGATATGGTGTAAATGTATTTTCAGAGGAACTACGTTCATTTTTAGGCAAAGAATATTTCTTATGTATTCTTCCCATACATATAGCCTATAGGCCCAATATCCCAAATGAGAATAATAGGCCTATAGACAATATGTATGTAATAATAATAATTTAATTATAATACTGGGAAATATTATGGAAATAGCATATGCAGAGGACAAGGATTTGTTCTTCTTCTAATACCTTTGCCATCAATTTATTTATGCCATCATCATCAATCTTTTTTTTTCACACAAAGCACAAAGCACCAGCAAACTCACCTTTAGATAGGCTCTTCCAAATTGTGAAATGGAATCCCATTCTATATCCAGAGGCTGTACATGCAGAATTGATTGGCAAAATATGTCTAGCTGCACGTCTAGCTATGTCAAATAAACATACAGTTATGTTTGTTATGGCATATTTATTATGAGATGATGAGTAGACAGACCTATATGAACCATTACCATTGTGTAGCCATGTTGGTGATGAAAATAAAATAGACCTAAAAAATAATATAGCTGAGGGCGCAAACGGGCAAATTTAACACAAGAGCGAATTAGGCCTAAAGCCAGAATATTCGTCTCCAATAAAATTCACGATTAGGAACAGGAAGAGGTCCAGCAAGGTGCGAAACATAACATAAACTATAAAGTTAAAGACTCTACCTTGACATTACAGTCACATTTATGTGTTTATTCGTGTAATTATAGCAGTTATTTTATTGTTATGTTTTGGATATAAATATATCAGATGTAGTTATATATGGAAATTTTGCTTTACACACAAAGCAACTGATAGGACCTCCTTCCGATTGATGACGGGATTCAAGGCGCTTCTACTACGGGAGCGAGGATAGTCGGGAATCTCGGAATCAGGTAAACAAATAAATTATTTCCCAAAGGAGCGTCAAAAACATGCTGTTGGAATCGTCAATGTTAAACGGTACAGTTTGCAAATGGCATTATCTGTTAGCTATTATAGTTGCATTTCTTATCCAAAACGCGTTGGTAGAACATGCGATGGCCTTCATTTAAATGACCCTTTGCTTGGCTTGGTCTCAGCGGCCAGCTAGCAGACTGGTTTTGATGTTATGGAGGATTGTGGAAATAAACAAGCCTAATTGCTAGCATTGACGTTCTGTCTTTTTAGTGACTAGTGGAAAATACATGTCTTGATGTAATATATTGCAAACTCTTATTTTGGGCACATTGCAAGAATAAGACCTGCCAGTGTAATATAAATATAACAAAGTAAGTTTGTAGCTTGTTAGCAGCTAGTTAGCAAAATCGTGTGGTCTATTGGAGAGGTGGATTGAGGGCTAACGAGGATAGCTAGCTCACAGTTGAAAATAGTAGCTATCAGAGGCAGATATAATTCAGATGTCGTCACATCAAACGTGATAGATGCGACTTGCTAGTTATTATAGGGTTTCCCCGAATGTGGCTTTGCGTGTCCAGACAAGGATGTGGCGCTTGATTGAACACCGTTTTTGTCAATTACAACCTATTGACACTAGCTGGTTAGCCAACTAGCTTGTTGTTTAACATTTGTCTGTGATGTGGTTGCTAGGTTAGCTAGCGTTAGCTGAATAGCCTGGCTTGGCCCCATTCACGTTAGCTCTGCCCATGTCCAGTCCGGAAGAAACGAGCAATTTTGGAACTGGTGTAGTTTATGTTTATGATGACTAATTACTGCACACATATGAATGCGGAAATATTTAATCACTTAAGGAGGTCTTGATCACCACATATCACAAGGTTTGTCTTAATAGATAGCTATTAGCAGATGTAGCTAGCTTTTTGCTGTTCTGCTGTAAGTGAAAGCATTCTTTGATCTCCCTATAGCAGTCGAGGCGCACACTCGATTGAGGAGGGTGAGTGATGGGCTTAGAGTACAGGGTGCTGGCACACTAAAGCTTTTGTATTGGCTGATTCGGCTTTGATGGATGGATGGGAGGTGTGTCTTATTGTTGTGACTGACAAGTGAAATTGATTTTTTCACTTTCCACCTGCCTCATGCTTCACATGTAATAACAAACAAATAAACAAGGTGTTGCAATTCTTTGGTCTAGCAGGGGTTTGAAAAAAACGAGCACTCATTATTGTGGTGGGTGTCTAACAAGGCTGTTTCTTAATATTTCAGGACTGTGTCGACTGTCCCGGCATGGGGGACATGAAGACCCCCGATTTTGATGACTTACTGGCTGCATTTGACATTCCTGACATTGATGCCAAAGAGGCCATTCAATCTGCCCGTGATGAAGCTGAAAGCCACCACGGGCCAGGCAGTGGGACCCTGGGAAAGCCTGGGGATGATGGGGCAGACGGGGGTCATGCAATGAGACCCACAAGCCCCCCTGGAATGGACCCGCACGGAGACCCATCCATCGTCAGTGTGATTGTGAAGAACCGCGTCCGGGCCGAAACTCTTGAAGAAGGGTCGGTTTCTGAGAGGGAGCCTGCAGACGGAACACCTGGTATCGGACTCGTACCACGGCTCGGAACCCGAAGCCCTGGTCTGGTGCCACCAGAATCGCTCAACCACAATGGCTTTGGGTCCTCTAGTGCATCTGGTCACCTTTCTCAGAGTCCGGGCCAGTCGAACGGGGACCCATGGCCCCTCTGTGCCCCGAAGGCTGCCCCCGACAGCGCAGAGTTCCTATCTGGCTCTGCCAGCTCTTCCAAGCAGGGCGGAGGCAACATCTTCAACAAGCTGAAGCCTCTGGTGACGCAGGGCACAGGAGACCCTGTCGGCAGGGCCCGAAAAATGCAGCTCCTGCAACAACAGAAACACCTCCACATGCAGAAGCAGGAGGTTGCTGCTTTGGACACCAACCTAGACACAAAACCACCTAGAGCACCTGTGGCTGCCGCTGCCGCAAACTCGGGGACCCTGGCGTCGTCTCCGTTTTTCCCCCCTTCCAAAGCCATGCATTTGCCTTCCTCTGCTTCATCTTCGTCATCCTCCTCTTCCTCCTCCCACACTAACAATCCCCGAATCTCGGGGCCACAGGGGTCATCTGCACCTCTTCAGTCTTTCAATGGCACCTCACGCTCTGGCCCGGCAGGGTTCAGGCGTTTGGACTCAGATGAAGATGATTCAGACCCTGATTTGGGAGCTCCGCTGGTGATCCAGGAGAGCCCAGGCTCACCGCCATGCACCACTCCAAAGCTGGCACGACGCGTCCGCTCCCCCGCCGGGAGTTTTGAGTCGCCCTCGCTGCCATCGGCAGGCTCGTCATCATCCTTCCCAAAACCAGGTGACGTGCCCTCCGCATCGCCAGCTTCCCCTCAGGGCCAGCAGAACTGGCTGTCCTCGCCCTCCTCCTCCCAGACCTCCACCACCAGCAAGAGCTCCCCGCAGGAGGAGAGGCACCCGGAGCACGTGGTGGAGGAGAGGGACTCCCCTGAGAGTCCAGAGCCAGAGGCCTCCAAGGCGCCAGCCTCGTCCGTGCCCAAGAGAAGTGCCAGTCCAGCGGCTGCCACTACAGCCACCAAGACGCCCTCCCCAGCCCTGAGGGAGCCCAAGGAGGAGGAGGAAGAGATGGAGGTTGCTAAGGGGGTCGTCGAGAAGACAGAAGAAAAGAAGGAACAGGAGACCAAAGCAGCGGAGGAAGAGAAGATGGACGTGCAGGAGGAAGGAGAGAAAGAGGAGGGAAAAACCCAGTCAGCCGAAGGTGGGCTGGCACCTCCCGTTGCCGTGGGAACGGCCACTCCTGCTGGGTCCGCGCCATCACGTCCGCTCAAGGTCCGTATCAAGACCATCAAGACTCCCACGGGCAGCATCACCAGGACTGTGGTGGCGTCCAAAGGAGCGGCTGCAGGCAAAGGGTTGGAAGTGGTAAAGGCCCAGCAGGGGAACTCGGTGCCCGCAAACCGCGCCCGAACGAGGACAAATGCGGCCGTGGCGCGCGTGGCAAAGAGCTCGGCTTCACTGCCCGTGTCCACGCTGGAAGCCAGCAGCGCTATGCTTGCTGCGGCCACCAAGGTGCAAAGCAAGATGGCTTCCCCGTCTGACAAAAGCAAGGTGACTGCTACGGCGGTCAGCATCACCAAAGCGGCTGCCTTGCCCGCAACTTCCGTCGTCAGCGGCATCAGCGTCCGGCCTGTCACCAAGACGACCAACGGCGGCACCTCTGTGGCTGGGGGTGGTGTCAATGTCCATCAGCCTAACAAGCCGGCATCCATCGTCAACAGCACAGGTGCCGTCATCTCGCGCTCGCAGTCCAGCCTAGTCGAGGCCTTCAACAAAATCCTCAACAGCAAGAACCTGCTGCCCAGCTACAAGCCGGACCTCTCCACCCTTCCACCCCCCGAGTGGGGCCTTGGCATGCCCACTGCTGGATACCGATGTCTGGAATGCGGCGACTCATTTGCTCTGGAGCGCAGCCTGGTGCGCCACTACGACCGGCGCTCGCTGCGCATCGAGGTGACGTGCAACCACTGCGCCAAGCGCTTGGCCTTCTTCAACAAGTGCAGCCTGCTGCTGCACGCCCGTGAGCACAAGGAACGTGGTCTGGTCATGCAGTGCTCACACCTCGTCATGAGGCCCGTCTCCATGGAGCAGATGATCAGCCAGCAGGACACCGCACCCATCGGTACCACAGCCATTCCACCCTGAATCCACTCATTGGCTGAATCCTAATGTCCACCCTGAACCCTCATCTCCAAGTTCTAAACTCTCAAAGACTTCACTGGCATAAATTGACTTTGTCAGTGGTGATGAAGTGATTTATGGCAGTTTAGTCTAGGAGAGCACAGGGCTTAGGTTTTGGAATGAGGGAGGACATTGGGATTCAGCCATTCACACTCATTAGTCCTCTTATGGCTTTGTTATTTAGCAATGACATGCTTACATTTGCTGAGGACTCATTCATGAATTAATACATACTATTGATTTATCTTATCAGACTTTTATGGCATAGTTGTGAATATAATGGAGATGTCACTATCCTGGTTATTGCAGTAAATAAAATGACTTTCAGTTGAATTTTATGTAAATGTCCAAATAAAGTACAATTGAAATCGGTCGGAAGATGCCAACACCATGCCACAATAAAATGAATGAAGCATATGTAATCATAATGCTACACATAATTAATAAGCCTGCACAAAGGCTTACAATATAAATAAAGAATTCTAGAATGTTTCAATGGTTCTACTTAAATTCAAAAGTACTTTTGCTGCTTGTATATCACATCAGACAGCTGTATGGAATGTTAAAACAGAACCCCTGTGGGAACAGCTTATCAAACTATTTTGAAACTATAAGTTGAAAATATTCATATTCAATACTTATTCGTCTACATTCCGTGGAATATTAGCTTCATTCTGTCAAAAGACAGATCAGGTCAACCAAGAACACCTGTTTATAAATGGGCATGTATGCATTTACTGTCAAAATTGCCAGCAGTTGTACAAGTTGTCACCACCACAACAGTTTGTTAGTCAGAGAATAAAATATTTTTTAAGGATAAACTGTATAAAAACCACACATGTATCCATTATATACATCAGTTATTGGTTTTCACTGTAATAATGGACCCTTTCATGGGTCAGTGGGCAACGTTACGTAAGCTGTTTGGCTAGACTTTAGACAGAAGTCTTTAGCATTATCCTAAACCTCCCCTAATCTTTTGTCTTTCTAGGAATGCTCTCTCCCTCCTCATCTGTTTCATCAACGCTGGCTGCTCCGCAAGGCACCCCCTCTGTCTCCACTACCACATCCAGTCCCCAGAAAGACACCCCATTGCCCTCGGCAACCAGCTCCCCCCAGCCCAGCGCCCCACGAAGGCTCCCCAACAGCCCCCAGGCCATCATGCCCCTGCCCTGCAAGAAGGTGGACGTTCTCCAGTATAACAACTTCAAGTGCCCCGAGTGTCAGGCTCAGTTTGGGGGCAAAGCAGAGCTGGTGGCCCACTTCCAGCAGATCAGAGCCACCCCGAACTCTGTGAGTGACCTTTAAAGTTTGACCCAGCTGCAACCTCCTGTTATTTTTATCTCCTTTTTAATCTACTGAATTCTTTTGTCATTTGATATGATGAGGAGTTAATCAGTCATTTATTCATTTAATGATTAATTTCAAACTGCTGCTTTATTTATCCTGTAATGTGTGTATGCATTGTGTTTGGATATGCATGATGGTTTGTGTTTTTGTCTGTCCTAGTAGTAATTTCCATCATAAAATTATTAAAAAAAAAAGATTAGTGGATCAGGAACAGGAGGCTGTTGTCTCTATTCATCCATCTTTCTGTCATTGTGTTTCTCTCTCTCTCTCTCTGTCTCTGTCTTTTTTAGACGTGTATGCAATGCTCTCCGCCCATGATGCTGCCCAACTGGTGCAGTGTGTCAGCCCATCAGCGCATTCACAAGCACCGGGCGCCGCACGTCTGCCCCGAGTGTGGCGGTGTGGCCAGGCAGGCCAGCTTCCAGACGCACATGGAGGAGTCCTGTCTGCACTTCGCCCGACGCATCGGCTACAGGTAGGCACGGTGTACCACACCTCGCCTCAACCCGACCTCGGGTCTGCTCCTTTTGCTTATACTAAAGCTAAAGCCCTGAATCTTTAGAAGGCACAAGTTTCTCTGATGTTCCAGAGTGTTGTAATGTCCTAAATAGTTGTGATATTCTAGTGATTCAGATAAGAAGGCACCTCAAAACACCCGTTAACAATGTAATGGTGCAACAGCATGCAATTGGATTGAGCGACCATAGTCAGAGACTGTTTACTTGGAGCTACAGCATGGTATCCTAAGAGTGTCTACTGGTGGGTTTAATATGGAGTGATTGAGTCTCGGTCATTGGTTTTGTTTTCCAAGAATCAGGGTGGGTCCTCCAGATTCCCAGAAGTCAATGAGAGGTGCCAGCTGGGCTGCCACCGTCAGCATTGCCAGTATTTCCGTGGCAATAATACTTTGCAAGCTGGTGTTGCCAGGCAATACTACCTTTTGGTGTGAAAAAAACTTACATAATTCACTCAAATAATATACAATTAGGCATTAGGTAAGCCATTGAGTTAATTGTTAGAACAACCTGTTAAATTTCACCAGAATGCAGAAAATTGCATCTCATTTAAAAAAAAAAAAAATCCTGGGAGAGGACCCCCAGACACCCCTAGTACCTGTGTACACACACATTAAATATTGATCCACAAATTCTGGAGCAGCCTGTATTGTACTATGCCTAACTACTCACCCCCATCAGTATGACCAACATCTGTTATATGTGCAACACATTTTGATTGCAGAGAAAGTTTGGCAAAACTACTTTGAAACATGTGATGGCACCCCTAGCTGCCAGCTAATCACCGGAGTTGTGCTAATTTTAGCATCATGGGGATTTGGAGGGAGACTAAATGTGTTATCATCATCACTAGACGCTGGCTTCGCTAGGGACATAAATTATGGGCTATAACAGGGTTGATTCTTCCTTATTTCTGAACAAAGATGAGAAAATTATGATTTAAATATAAAACTTAATACTTTATTAGTCTGTCTTCCATTTCTTCCATTCTCCCATGTCAGTCATTGCAGTTCATATTTTTTAGAAATCGCATGGTCTAATACGGACAAAAAAGAGAAATTCTGCAGTACTGTGTGTGTGTGTGTGTGTGTGAGAGAGAGAGAGAGAGAGAGAGACCGAGATCAAGAGATTCTTTTTACATCATTTTGAAAGGTTCTGTGTAGTGGGGTACATTTGTAGACATGGAAATGTGCTAATGTTGCTGCTTGATGTTTGCACTCTCAGAGCGTTGATCTCCACTGATGAGATCAGTGAGTGTGTGTGTGTGTGTGTGTGTGTGTGTGTGTGTGTGTGCGTAGACGGTGACATTGAGATTAAGGGGTAATCAGCTTACTCAGCAGACAGGCCATGACTCATTAAATGAATTAAGTGTACTTCAGTGTAGCGTAGTATGCTCTTGTCTGGAAACTTAATTAAGTCCTGTAATTCAGTAATCTGTGAATTGTAATCCACTGCTCATTACTACTACTACTCCTGGAGTCCCAATACACATCACTACCACTACATACATTAGTCTCCATCCACCTGCCCCTGCTTTGGTAAGTGTATCGAAGCAAACTGTACCGGACTAACCTGGAGTGCATTTCCCAAATCCATAGTTGCTAACTAGTTGCGGAAGCACCCCCCCACACATACAGAATGGCTACATAGGTGTACTGCTGCAGTCTTTCCTAGAACGCTTTACACTTTCATTTGTAATGTTGTAAAACTCACCGAGTAGTCAGTAATGTTCACTGACACGCTGACAGAAAAAATCATTGCAAGAAGAAGAGAATGGGGGGTTGGAGACAATGCAGAAATGTATTGTTATTTCAAGACGGAATTACTCAAGGAACCGCTAATCATAGTGAGGAATGCTATATGCCATTGGAATCAGTAGGATCTCCTGTTTATTTTGATATGCTTGCCACGGGGGGAGTTATGAAATCATGATGTATTGCATAGAGAAGAATGGGTATGACATGGACACAGAGCTTTATTAGTGATACAAGACTAGAACCGAAAAGTCAGGGTGTGCAGTTTCTTGTGATATGTGTGTGATGTCTAGTGTGTGAGTAAAACTAAAACTAAACTAACTAAACTAAAACGGAGAAGAACAGGTGTGTCAAATCAGGGTTCAAAGGGCTATAATGTCACAAGTGAGCATTGAAGAAGTGACGTCCCCTGCATCCGAGCCATAGGTCCGAGCAGTGAGTGCGACTTGATGTGAGACAAGAAACAGAAATGCTGCAAAATATTAATAATAACGCAATTAAACATTATATTATTATATATTTAACTATAATCATCATCACATGACTCGCATTTATGTTGCATCTAAGCATGTTGTCGTATAATAATCTATTGTGACTTCCTATTTCTCTCTAGGTGCTCCATCTGTCAGGTGGTGTTCGGGGGCCTGAACTCCATCAAGTCCCACATCCAGACGGCCCACTGCGAGGTCTTCCACAAGTGCCCGAACTGCCCCATGGCCTTCAAATCTGCCCCCAGCGCCCAGTCCCATATCAGCACCCAGCACCCCACACTCACTGCCACCCAGCCTAAGTACGCCTCTTCTTTCAGTCTTGGGCTAGGCCTATGTGTAACAAGGGTTAATGAGGCACTCTTGCTCTCTTCAGAAAGCTCTATTAAATAGGGTAATTTATAATTGAAATATTATATTATCACAAATATTACCCACAAGCTTCAGGATGTTGTTTTAAGGGAAGACTGCCTTTGACTAATTCTCAAAGTCAAAGTCAGCTTTTTTGTCAATTCTTCACATGTACAAGACATACGAGGAATCAAAATTACGTTTCTTATTATCCCATGCTTAAACAAAGACAGACATTGAACACTGAACATTTAAAACCATTGAGTTAGACATTAACCATTTCACAAACATTAAAGTGCCAGACAAGACAAAATGGAGTAGTGCAGGGTATTGGTGTGGCAAGTAACATACTTATAGTAAGTAACATTTTCCCTAACCACTACAGTAGTCTCTTCAAGTGAGATTGCACACAGCACAATGTATAAATAAATAATGTATTTAAAAAATACCTATGCACCTCTACTAAAGTACACATACAGTACATCTGTTCTATTTGTTTATTGTGAAGCACTATTTCATTGGTTCACCTGCCTCAAGAATGTCATAGCCCTCTAGCTTTGCCTTTGTTGCCCTAGGCCTATTCCTTAGACTCTGGAACGGACATGTCTTTTCTCCTGTCTATTTTTTCCTCTTATCTAAAATAGAACCACATTGTATGAGTAAAAAATAATGGCTAATCTCTCAGACAGATGTCTTTTTATAGCTAGAGTAAGCATGAGCAAAAGCGGTAGTACTCCTGATGGTGTTATTATGGCCTGCTGATTAGCATGCCAGTTTCTTCATTTTGGTGTCTGTTGCCCTGGTAACAGATTTAATGTGATGCTAATTTAGTCTTTTGACAAGATCCTCACAAGCATCACACATCACTGTTGTATTCTCACAGGCATATGTTGTGTCTTGACACCTTCTCACTATTGGCTGTTATCTATGACTGCACCAAGATCATTGAAAGATTGAGAGTCTAGCCTTTTGCTATTGGCCTTGTCTTAGAGTCTGTGTCTTTCTTCCCTCTTCAGGATGATCTACAAGTGTGTCATGTGTGACACAGTGTTTACCCAGAAGCCCTTGCTCTATGTGCATTTTGACACTCACCTGGCCAAGCAGAAGGTGCACGTGTTCAAGTGTCCCGACTGCACCAAACTCTACGCCCAGAAGGCCTCCATGATGGAGCACATGAAGGTTTGCATCACTGCTCCCTTGCTTGCTCTGGGACTCTTATTGAGATGCTACAGAGAGTGGGGCAAAGTTAGGCTAAGGCTACAGGATGCATTAAGTCACATTGAATTAAATGTAGAAGACTGGTCTGTTTTTTTTTTTTTAGAATATGCTGTTATTGTGGAAGCTTGTTGCGGCATACACAACAGGAACATAACACTCCAGTAATCTACCTTCCTTCCTGCCCTGTGTTTTACCACAAGAAAAAATATTTCCCAGGGTCAAATTATTTCCCTTCCTTCTGTCTCACTGTTTCAATTCACATAGCCCTCTTACGGTGGCAGGACTGTATCTGCAAGTTTCATTTTAAAAGCAGTTTACTGACTGTCAAAATATATGTTGAATTTTAATGATTGATTAATGATGCATTGCTTTTATATAGCACCTTTCTATGACTATATCTTTACAGAAATAAATTGGTAGATGATGACGATGATGATAGTAAGCTCTGCTCCTATCACCTAACTTCCTTTCCCTTTCGTACAATCAGACTGTCCACAGAGGCCTGTCTGCTAAGCCAGAAACCCCACCCACCACAACTACCACTACCACTTCAGGGGCCACACCCCTCACAACCACGCAGCCAGTCCCCAAAACCCGAGGCCAGGATGGGGAGGAGTGGAGCGGAGAGCCTGGGGAGGAGGAGGGAGATGGACAGGGGGAGGGTGGGGAGAATGAGGAAGAGGAGGACGAAGAGGAGGACGAGGAGAATGAGGAGGAAGAGGAGCCGGTGAGCTCGCCGGAGAGCTCCTCAATGGAGTGGAAGTGCCGCGAATGCCGCACACGCTACTCTGAGAAAGAGGACTACATTTCCCACATGAGGAAGGAGCACGGCAAGGTACACACACACACACACGTTCACACACTACTCTGAGAAAGAGGACTACATCTCCCACATGAGGAAGGAGCACGGGAAGGTACACACACACACACACAGAAACAGATAAGTGCCACACACACTCGCACTGCAAAACTTGCCCTTCTTAACCAGAGCTGGACAATTAATTGACAATGATCAAGCAGAAGTCTATTACTGCTTATTGTTTATTATTACTGCTCGTTGTTTATTATTACAGTTGTTATTATTTATGTTGTAAACTTTTTCTATTCTGTGCATTCCACTGTGCACACTACCATATGTGGTGTCATGTGATTCTGCCCAGTCCAGTCAATTCAAATTGATTTAGATTTAGGTTCTACCGCCTAGCCCTTTATCGTGATAAAAATTGATATCGGTCAATTCAGAAAAATATATCCTGCTCAAATGTTTTGCCATATTACCCAGCCCTAGTCTGAACTTTGCTGTCTTTCCCCCACTGTAGCCCATGAAGAAGTTCCCGTGCCGGATGTGTGAACGCTCCTTCAGCTCGGCCAACAGCCTGCGACGCCACGTGAGGGTCATCCATGAGGGCATCCGCAGAGTCTTCCATTGCCAGTAAGTACCCAAGCTAGGGTTGATGCCACTGAACATGCCTATATATATATATATGTTATGTATGATGCAATTTTTCAGGCTTTGATATTTAGATATTGTCTGTTTTAGTTTTTTGAAGGCACATGGCAAATTTTGCAAATGAATGAATGACTGGAAATTGACTGTATGTGTGTGGTTATAACATATTCAATAATTAAATAAATAGTAAGCTTACAGTTTAACATGAAAATGTAGCCAAGCTGCATGGATTACTGTTCCTCTGGAGGTGTATGTGATCTTTGGGGGTGTGAAACATTTACCTTTTGTGTGTGTGTGTGCGTGCGTGCGTCTGTTTGTGTAGGTACTGCTCTGAGGGTAAGCGCACGTTCAGCAGCCGCCTGATCCTTGAGAAACACATCCGGGTCAGACACGGCATCCGCTCCAGACAACCAGTCGACAGACAGGTCAGTCTTACCTCTCTTGCTATCCCTCTCTCTAGTCCTTTGCCTCACTTCCAGTTTGAATCAGTTGTGTATGTAAGGGATAGTGGCCGACAAGGTGACCAGTTTGAGGCGAAGTACTGGTCACCTCGAAGGCTGTTATCCTACTTATCTCCCGTTTGTATTTAGGATATCATTTTATCTAGAACTTTCTTTATATTTAGGAATCATTTGCATGAAAATAACCTATTATAGCTACTGTTAAGGGGGGAAAATACATTGTGAAATACTTTACTACTGTTGTTATGGTTACCATTCATAAATGCATTCATATGGAATCGCAATTAAAATTTTTCGGATCTACTTCAAAGGTAGCCAGTTATGCAAAGTTGATTCCCACCTCGTCGGCCAATCAGAAAAGAGAATCCCATTGTTAAGGGAGAGTGTTTTTGTTTTATATATAAGTCATATATTAACCATAATGTTAATATTTTTGGTTATTTTTATGATTGCAGCCACTGTGATTAATTTTTGCCCCCCTCTTCCTCTCTCAGGGTCCCCCCAACACCAGGAAGCGCTCTGCTCAAATGGAGGGGGTGGGCAGCTCGTCCGAGCAGGAGGGGGACGGCACGTTTGAAGAGGGGACCGAGGGCACTGGCAGCGGAGTTGTGAAACGCTGGCGTCCCGCGGCGACGGGCGACACCTCAACCCCGCAGCAGCAAGATCGGGACGAGCCTCGGCAGGAAGGCGAGGAGTCTCGCGGCGGCGAGGGGGAGGAGAGCGGCACGACTGCCACCTCCACCGCCGGCTACAAGTGCACGCCGTGCGGCTTCACCACGGAGGACTGGGCGGAGTTTCAGCAGCACATCCCGCAGCACCAGGCGGAGGGCGGCTTGGGGGGCGTGGGGGCGTCGCTGCAGTGCACCCAGTGCGGCGCTTGTTTCGCCTCGGCCGGCTCGCTGGCCCGCCACCGATTCATCACACACCGGCTACGCAACGAGCCCCGGGGGCAGGGTGCCAACGCTGGCACGGCAACCTCGTCGTCGCCCGACAGTGGCGCCGGGGCAACCGTGACGCCAGACGGCTCCCCGTCTTCGCCACTCCGAGGGGAGGATGGTACCTACGGCTGCCGGGTGTGCGGTCGGCGCTTCGACAAGCAGGGCGACCTGAACACACACTTCCGCACGCACGGCATGGCCTTCATCACTGCACACAAGAGTGACAAACCCACATAGAGGAAGAGGAGGAGGAGGAGGAAGAAAGGAGTACAGAGAGAGGAAGGACTGAAAGAATGAAGAACAGGAAGACATTAGGGAGAGGGGTTGGGGGTGGGTTGGAGAGATTAACGAAGAATGACTGCAGTGCATCAGCAACAGTGGATATGAGACTGGTACAAGACTGTGTTAAACCACAAACCTGTGCCGTCCGCCAGTTAAACACAGGATACCTTTCCCCATCTGTGGAGAGGACAAGTTATTGTGCATTTACAGTTAAGCCCAAAATTATTCATACCACTAGCAAATGTCTATTTAAAGTCAATTTTCTTTTGACCAGTATGTTTGTTTTGTCTGGAAACGATACTGCTTGATATTTAAATGTAGAAATGTGTGAAATATATCCATTTTCTGAATTATTTACAGCAATATCTTTTGTTGCCATTACAGCAACCAAAACGGTCCTTTTAAAAGGTAATTAGTCTCAGTGATTTTGGACTGCTTCTTGCAGCAATCTCCAGTTATTTGACATCTAAGAGGTTCCTTGGAATTGTTCCTTAAAAGTGTTTTTTTTTTATTATTATTATTTCATATTTCTTGTTGTTTTACATTTTTTTTTACATGCCAGTGACATTTTCAGTCAGAAAAAACAACCTCTTGTTCAAGTGACGATTCACTTGACAGTTTGTCAACAATATGAATAATTTTGGCCTTAATTTTACTGTGACCGAATATACCGCAAAGACACTTGATCTAATCTAAGTGTTGATTTGGTTAAGCTACACATTTGAATCTTCTTGATGAGAAGAGAACCGCATTAATTCCACCGACGAAGGACAGTGACTGAGTTGGAATTCGGAATTCATTATTAGCTCCAGCGATGCCAATTCAGGACTCTGTGTGTGTTCCACTGTCCACTGCTTGTCCCAGCAGAGGCCGACGGATGAGTTCTTCCTCTTGCATCAGTCCCAGCCACCAGGGCTCACAGACAGAAATCCATTTTAACTGAATATAGAGTTACAGGTCTGAGACTGGCTCCAGATCAGCTATTGTTTTTTTTTGGGAATGTCTCAGTAGGTATAGGTGGATTGGTCTAAAACTGTTGTCTGGTCAGTGTTACTGTGGGTGGGGGGGGGTTGTCTAATGACTGCAAAAAAACAGAGGTGCTATCGAAGGTGTTTCTAAATGAACAGAAGTAATATTAAAATTGTATCGACATTGTACTGATCTATTTATTTATACGTTACGCGTATTGTGTCTTTTTGAACTATCTGATTAAGGAATGGTAGAAAAGTGATGGAACTTTTTATTATCTGGGAGGAAAGTCTACTGAACTATGTGGCAGATTCGCGTTTCCAGCTCTTTGCATGACAGATGTGTGATGTCTGATGTTTGAGGTGTTATAAAAATCAAATATTATTGTGAAAAATTACAACAAAAAAAAAAAAAACATGATTACGCACTTCTTGCAAGAGCACATTTGTATGTGTGTGTGTTTGTATGTGTGTGCGTCTAGGTGTGTGTGTGTGTACTGTACAATGCAGTAATTTCAGAAACATTTAGTCGGGGTAGACAATGTGAAGTGTGAATTCCATTTACTGTAAAGGTATTTAAACTTGTTTTGTCTTTTTTTTATTTAGCTGATTCATAGCTGACTGAATCATGAATGGATATTTGGATATAAGTTACATATTTTTTACAAAAGAATCACAATATGGACCCCCAAAAAAATAAGATGAGTGTGAAAGCATTTGATGGGAGTGCTTTCCAAGGCGTGTGTATAAATTAGTTGTTTGTTTGTTTGTTTGTTTGTTTACCCAACCCCCCCCCCCCCCTTTGATATGAGTCTTTTCTATTTACACAGGGACAGTAGTAGTCGTCGAGCATCGCCCTTCTGTGAGAACTACAACTCAATGACACTTGTGACTCTGTGACAGCCTGTGTGTGTGTGTGTGTGTGTCCTTTTTTTGTAAGAAACAAAATGTTTGTCTTATGTACACTCCTTGCATATAAATATACATCTTAATCATTTTATTTTTCTGTGATTGCTGCTTGCAACACTGCCATACCCTTTTATGTCAACTCCTACTCTCCTGTTTGAGGTAATAATAAAAATGACAACTGTACGGCATGGATGTGCCTGTCCACATGGTGTTTTATTATTCCTGTAGGGAGGCGCACATCACCAAAGACAGATACTTACTGTACATTTGTGTTTTTCCTTGAATGCATAGAAACTGCATTCCAGCAAATCAAAATAAACAGGTAACCAAAATAAAATTGTGAAAATGACAGTATTTAATCTTACAACGGATGGGTGAGATTATTGTTCATTTTTTTGTTGACCTTTGTTTTGGGAATAAAGTGAAAAGTGACAGGAGGTGACTGGGAGAGAGAGAGGTGGGCTAGGATCAGAGAATAAGTACATTATGACAAATTCGGGCCAGTCTCCCTCAGGTGCTTTAATATGAATGCAGTATAGATTCTTCAGTCACTTTCACCCCAGCTTTCCACCCAGTCAGTAGGACTAGGACCCATTTGGTAACTGAACAGCGCAGAGTGAAGTGGGCCTCTGGTTTGCCCTTTACTGGTTTTGGCTTTCTGAAAGCACTAAACAGTGTTACATAAAATGTCTGTGCAGTCTCTCCATGTTTTCAAACTGCATTTAATCATGTTTAGAAAGGCGCGAGTTGTCCTCCATAGTCTGAATCTCGCAGCAAAACTAGATGAAGGATTGTGCAAAATTTCTTGAGCATTTCATGTCAGGTAAAGTCAGATCAGTCATTGCACCCTGACACAAAATCTCTAGAAAAAGACACAAACCTTGACACAAAATCTCTAGAAAACGAAGCTTGTTAGGTACTGTTGGTCTATTGATGTTGAAGCATGCTAATGTTTGCCTCAGCTACTTGTGATGAACAGAAGCTCATTGGATGAAAGTTGTATGATATCCAATTGAGGCAGCTTTACGAGTGGGGCTGAGGACAAGACAGGTTTGGGCTTAGTGGGCCCAGTAGCACGGACTATTAGCTCAAAATCATGCTAGCCTGGCCTGGTCCGACGGTGTGAAAGCGTCTTTTGTGCTCAGTCTCTACTCCTCAGGTGGGTTTGGAAATTTTTCCATCTGGATGTTTGCCCTCCAGCTCCAGTGTAGGGTGGTTGGTGAGGACGAGATCGTCGGCAGAGGCGTCAGAGTCAGGGTCAGGGAGGTGCACCCCAATCAGCAGCTCGTAAAGCAGGGAGCCCACCACAGCACCCAGAGAAGTGGCCACCACTGGCACCCACCACCACGACTGCCCAGCACTGCAGAGACATGAGTGTGTGTGTGTGTGTGTGTGTGTGTGTGTGTGTGAGTGTGAGTGTGAGTGTGTGTGTGTGTGTGTGTGTGTGTGTGTGTGCGTATGTTTGTGTGTGAGAGAGATTTGTGGAGGAGAGAGTGATGAGCATGTATGTTTGCACATACATGTTTGTGTGTGTGTGTATATATATGAGAAAGAGAATATGTTTGTGGGTAGGTGAGTGTGTTTGTGTGTGTGCATGTGTGTGTGTGTGTGTGTGTGTAGTTTTGTGTTTATGAGAGAGAGAGAGACATCAAGAAAGTGGGAGACATACATTACATACATACATACATTAAATGTATGACTATGCTTGGGTTATGTGTGCATAGTTTGTCAAAGTCATCCTTTAGGATCTATAGTGATTTGACGAGATCCTGCTGATAACTATTATTTGCCCATAGGTGTTTCATGACATGCCTCCTGTCTCCTATTCTGTGTAAACGCACAGCTCACCTGAACACCTCCTCCCCCCACCCAGCTATGTAGGTGTACACTCTGGGCCCTAGATCTCGTGCAGGGTTGATGGCATAGCCACTGTTGGACCCCATGGAGACGCCTATCACCATGACGATGGCCCCCACCAGGACGGGCTCCAGGCCCCGAGGCGCCGGCGTGTTCCTCTGGTCTCCGATGGCCAGGACACACACTAGCAGAGCCGCCGTGCCAATCACCTACAGGAAACACAAAGACATCATCAAAGGGCCCTATGACAACTACTGTTCTAATGATGACAACTAATTAGAACAGTGGCGGATCTCAGTTCTGTTCCTATAGTTTTTGGAGAACGTGAAAAATCGATCTCTTTAAGTTTCAACTATCTAATCAAAAGGTCTGCGGAAAATTCTATGAACATCTCAACATTTCAATTCTAGTCCAAACAAGACATGAGTGGAATGCAGTGGAAATGGATTGGGCTGGACAGCAATGCTATGCCAGCCAAACACTGTCACCCAAACTGGACTGCAGATGAAAAGCAAATGTGTCAGACATTGGAGAGGGAGAGTTAAAGCACTTCACCCTTGCAAGACATAGCTCCACAACATAACTTAACACAATCTTTTTTTACATTATTGTTCTGTCCATTGAGATTGGGTAATTGTTATAAGAGAGAATGTGGGACAGACCTGGTCTATTACTCCTGCGCCCAAAGAGAGGTAATCTGCTGGGTAGGTGGCAAAGATGCCAGCTGTGCCATTGGGTCCAGTTACTTCAAGTCCACCATAAGTCAAAATGGCATCTATGCAAATTCAGACAGCCACACACACCCATCAACAAAACTGTATATACACACAACATGCCATTAAAAAAAAACAACAAAAAATCAATCTTGCTGATAGCCCAGATATAGATAACGTAAAGTTAATGACACAGTATAGTCCTTGATGTGTAAACATAAATAAAGGTGTATGTGCAAACACTGGAAGTGTGGCTGGAAAAATCATATATATAAAAAGACTAGACTTAGGACAAATTATAGAGGCAGTAAAAAAAAACAGTAAAGACAGTTAAACATGTTTGCTTGGTTACAGTTCATAAATTTCACTTCACAGTGTTTTAAGAGGGTCAAGATCCACTCGAAACTACCACAGCACATTAAACATTAAATCATACATAAACCTCAAACTCTTGTAAAACGAGCCGCTGACAGCATCGGGCTCATCACATTAGGTGTAGTTAAGTTTAGTTACATTGTCACTAAGCCTGTGGGTTTGACACAGATGTCTGTCCCTACCATAGTACTGGAGGTGAACGGTGGCCGCAGCCAGGAAGGCCCCAAGGAACTGAGACACTATGTAGAAAGGCAAGCGCGTCCAAGGGTGTCTGCCCAGCAGGCACAGACTGAGAGACACTGCCGGGTTAAGGTGGGCCCCTGCAGATAGTTGGACAGACAGACAGATTGATTATGACTGAGTGACTGCCACTGGTACTTTATCTTTTATTATAATTAAATAATATAAATGATTATTTTAAGAACACAGCTTTATACCAAGTTGAATTATATGTGTGCAAAGGTCAGGCATATTATAACATATTATAACAGCATGTTCAGACTGTTGTTTTAAAAGCCAAGTATATTCATTTAGGTATGATTTAAAAACAAAAAATAACTTTGTATGTTGGTGCAAAATAATGATGCACAAACATGACGTATAGCCACTCACCTGAAACTCCTCTGGCGATATGCACACCAAAAGTAGTTCCAAGGGCAAAGCCTAGGTTGATTGATAGGTACTCTCCTTTGATGTTGTTTGAGGTCACCGACTGAGCAACTGAGCCACATCCAAATAGCTGTGAAAAGCACAGCAAAGAGGGAAATAGAGACTTTAAAGACCCACCACATGGAATTTTGCAAAAAAGCATTCCAGAACTTCCGTGCACTTGTAAATGTTTTGTATTTGTGTATTTGTGTTTGTTACGGTCAGAGTCATGGCAGTCAATGATGGTAGAAGCTAGATAGACAAATGCCACACTATGGAAGGATGCCTGCCAAAAATTTTACCACCACGTCCCATACTGGGAGAAAATCATCCGAAATGACAAAAAGGACTAATTACATATTAGCAATAGTAACAATAGCAATAGTATGCAAATAGTACAGGATAAATATGCACAACTAGACTGCATGGTCAAAACTATAATCATCCATAGGACAGCAACGTCTCCTTTTAGCTGTTATATACTGGATGAGAGCCAACAGACCACTGTGATGAAAATGATGAGCATAAGCCATCATCACCACATGTGAGACGGGCCTGTTGACAGCTCTCTGTGTACCCTGGAGATCCTGTAATTAATCTGGAATTGACCCAGGATTTATCTTCCTCTTCAAGTTCATTTTGTTTCAAAGTCCTCAGTTAGTAGGCTAGTTTTAGTTAGGCTCATTTCCTCATTTCTCAGGACATGCCTAGGGTCCCTGCATTGCTTTTGAATCTTATCTGCAATCTGCATTGCTTTTGAATCTTATCTGCAATCTGACTGGTGTTTACAGATTGTGGAAAACTGATAAAAGATATCTTAACAGGGACATTGAGATATAAACCTATGAACCTACGATGCATGTAGGCCAGGCTCTAGTCTCTAAGCTGTATCTGATTGGACAATAAGCATCAAATTTTCTGTGACATAAAATCAATCGTCAAGAATGCTCTCTTTCATAATGGCGAGTTCTATCACCATATAATAAAAGATGTGATAAGTAAGAATGTCAGGTTCATGACACATCTCTTATCAGGGTGGTGGAGAAGGAGAATATCACGTACACGCCATTGTGCACAGAGTCATGTAAGCATGCATGCAAACATGCCTTAGTATACACACATGCATGGACACAAAAAATAAATTCTTCAGTCGCCATTTATTTTTTAAGAATATCAGCCCTCTTTCACCAGTTGACTAAGAATTTTTCGAAATTTGTTCTTAACAACCCATTTCAATATTTATATCCAATAACATTTTTTAAGTGCAAAAGTCATGCAGTGCTTAAAGTTTTGAAGGATCTTATCCATGATGCTAGATAAGAAAACATTGGTGAATGCCAGAATCTTTGTGAATACCTTCTACACAGAATTTAAGAATACATTTCTTTGTAAGAATGACTGGTGAATGAGGCCCAATCGCCTGATGAGAGAACTGCAAATTACACTAATATCTCAGGCAACATACAATATACCACACCGTACCCATCTCTAGTGGGTTTTGATTAAACAAGTATGTACACACTGATTCACACACACACAATACAATCATAGCTAGTGAGCTTCAACTGTGACAGTTCCATACATGCCACACACACAGACGCACACACACTTACAATCAGAATATAGACTCCCAGGCCTTCTGCCAGACATTCTCTCGCGAGTGAGCTTCTAATGCGACACTTCCTTAGAAGACGGTCCATCTTCACATTGGCCTCTGTTCTGGAATCAGTCTGACACTGAAAAATGTCTCAAAGCAAATCAGTAAATCAATCTCCCAGGAATGACAGCGACCACCAGTATCCAGAGAGAGAGAGAGAGAGAGAGAGAGAGAGAGAGAGAGAGAGAGAGAGAGAGAGAGAGAGCGGAGCAAGCTGTGCTGCAAAAGACTGTTTGTGTCGAGACAGTCGGGTCCGCAGGGGCCTCTGTACTTTTGTACCTCAGGACTTCGTCACAGTTAATGAATGATTAGCTCTGGTGTGTTTGTGTTGGTAGGGATGATCTTGTTTATTGTATGCTTTTATATAGTATATTGCATAAACGTCTCTCACAGACTGATGACTGATATAGTGATGAGCAATGATTTGATGGACTACAGGGGAAGTCAGTTATGCAATTATATTGGGAATTTGGTTTTCCATCGTGAAGACATCCTATGTATAGAAAATAGAAAATCTGAGCTACCAAGTACCTGTAGTCTATGTTCTCATTTGAAGGATTAACATTAAGTATGACCAAGACTTTTCAGTGCAGTTCAATTGTTAGACTATCCTAGTCATCATTCCCTTTTTCACTCAAATGGATGACAGTATTTTAGCACCATACTCTGGTCCACAACCTATACACAAAAAAGTGTGTTGGTTGGAAAAGGGGCATTCTTTATTCCTTCAATGTATATGTCATGGGCATGGAAGTCAGTCCACCACTTATGACAAAAAAAAGCTACAAACCAATTTGAAAAAAATTGCATAACTCATAATAATGATCGTAAGTAAACATTTTGAATAATATCAAAAGACTGACTGTTTTACTTGGCTCTTGGAAGCGGAGGAAACAGGCTTCCATACTGTGCATACTGTGCATAAGTGCACAGTAGCTTGAAGAAAATTTGATACAACATTGACCAAATAGCAAACGGCAACTATAATGTTAACTGGATGGGGCATAGAAAGATGAAACTGCAAATGAGTTTCTGTGCCACAATCAGTTAATGTTAGCTGCCAGTTCTATTGTCTAGACAGGTCTATGTTTTATCAAATTTTCTACATATTTTTTCTACCAACAGCCCTCTGTGACCTCGAATAACAGGGCTATTGATGGATTCACAACATACCTCTCCTTTAAAGGCATACTAGGCAATACTGCAGTTTTTTTTTTATTTAATCTCTGGAGCTCCCCTGCAGTTGCCTTTTTTAAATAGCAACATTGTGCATTATCCTCTAACCCATGTGAATTTACCTGCAAACCAATTTAATAGGAACCGGCGGTGATCATTTTCTTTACATTGACAAGCCGGTAATAAATGCCATTTTGGTTTCATTCACTTTGTGAATACACTTAGGTTTTCTCTGTTTCAGATCCTGCAAGTGTAATAACCGCAGAATCTTCACTAGAGGCAGCCAAGAGTCTTCATTCACCCCGTAATGAGCCATTTAATCATCGCAGTGACTACTAAGCTGGTAAATAAACCTAATAATGTTGCCTTTAGTGTGCCTTTAAGCTCTGAACCCTCAAAGACTTAGCTAGACTAGATTGAATGGTTTCCATGATCTGTCTTTTTGAGGATTAAAGGTTTAGGGTTAGGGAGGGCACTGTGATTCAGCCATAGATAACGAAGACATCAACAAGGAAGACTGTGCAGCAAAGGGACAGGTAAAGAAGTTGATCTATAATCGCTGATTTTGATAAGATGCACACCGTTTTTACAGTCCACTGATGTGATTGCACTGATTAAGATGACAACTTTAAAGTCCATAACGAGAATCAGTGAAAGTTGTTTTTATCTTTTATTTTTCCTGTCAACAGTCTACTCAAAGTCATGTCAGCAAGGAGGTCTTTACAAAAATAATCTTTTGTACACACTCATTCAAAGTTTTACTGAGCAGTTCTGGTTCTGGTTGGGTTGCCTTGCAGAAAACCAGCTATGTGCTGTTGTATGATACTAATGTCTACTAAATAAAACCACCTTATTTTCATAAACATACTGCAGGGTTATTTATCTATATTCACCAACATGGCAGTCATTCCATTATATGATTGTATATGTTTGTCTTTATCCATATTGTTTACAGTTGCAGGCAACACACACACTTCATCATATCACACTTTTACTCAGCACACTTTCTCAAAATTAAACTTGATCACAGTTAATGTGGAAATAAATATAGGGAGTCGAAACCAAAGTCCAGACAGATGAAAGCATGAGGAGAGCAGATATGATTCAGCCTCTGAAGCCTCCGAAGAACCTGGAGAACATGGACATGTTGTCCTGCATGTCAGAGAAGGAGTCTGGCCCTGTAAGGGAGAGACCAGAGGAGACCTTCAGTGGCTAAATCCAGAGTTGGGAGTCAGCCATTATCTTCACCAACCACCTATCTTGGGACCCACTTGTTCTTAAAAAGCGAAATGGTACATCAGATGTCACCCAAGCGTTTTTCTGCCTGTAAGGGGGAATACTGACCAGACACAAGGGGACTGTTGGGGTCTCGGGACCCCTCTGTGTCTGATGGACCTCCTGATCGTGTGACTGTTGTCTCCTCGTTGCCCTGGCTGTCCCTCACTGTGCGTGTCTCCTCCATGGTCTGCAGGCAGGTTCACACAATAAATAACACACCATGGGCCACAATCATATCCTTTGTTATTATTATTACATCCATTATTACTTGCCTAGTATACAGTCCAGTCATTTATTACTTCTATTTATTTTTGATATTTATCAATTTGATAACATCGGACCTTTTTTTTAATGTGTCATTTTATTTTGCTCAGTGATTTAATTATTCCAGTTTACATTTCAAGTAAAACGATGCTTGAATGTTGATGACATCTTGATGCACAAGTATAATACAGAGTTGGTAATGATCAATTAGCTTCCAGCAGGTTTGGATAACACTACACTATAAAAAATCTATGCACTTTTAAAGAGGACATTTTGCCACTCTGGACTGAACCCTTGCAGAGGCCCATCTACAGTTTTTTTCAATCACTAACAAGCATTAACCTATACTTAAAATACTTTTTCTAAACTCTACTAAACACCTACATCACAAAAATTAGCCAAGCAGTTAGTTTTCCTATCAAAAGCACATTTTGTAATAAAAGCACAGACAATCTGGCTGAAAAATCAAATAATTCTTCTGCACGCTAAAACACTAGCATGTGTTTTCTTTACACAGTGAACATGTAGTCAGTCAAAATATACTGACTTTCAAAATGCTAACAAGTGATGTCATTTCTGAAACTACATTAACTTTCATGTACGTCAAACCCACGACTTCACTTCAAAAGCCTGCTTCCATTTACTAGCAGTAACCACCAATTATATTTGTGTTTACAGTGATGTGTGCAATTTCTATAATGAGTCAGTCATTTTAAAGGACATAATGAATGTTCCATAGAAATTCAGATGCATAGGCCTACAGTTATTACCAGCTACTAACATGCTTTTACCCAATCTGGAATCACTTTTTTCAAAACCTCTAAATACAACAAAACATCAGTCTGTTGTCAACACCTGTCAACCTATCCAATTGCAATTGAAATTGGAGATGGTTTGTCTATTTTTCTATTTTTCCCCCAATTATCTGTTCAGTGTTCATTCAAGAATTATCATCTATGCAATCGTTGTGCTGCCATTACTGCTGAACTAAGGGCTTTGTGCTGTATTTAAGGTTTTGGACATTAGATTTCCATTTCTGACATGCTGTGTTTAAGCATTTTCAAATAAGCCTGATAAGATACATAATGTTGGTGTTTGGGTGATCCTGTATGTAAAGAAAATGTAAACATTATAGAAATGCATCCATTGACTGTATACAGTGTGAAAAAAACAAGAAAACTGTCAACCGTATGGCCAAAACAGGCAGATGGTGTACAAATTGTACTTAGAGTTTTGAAAATGAGGCTGATGATCGGACAAAAGCTTGTTAGCAATTGAAAAAAACTGTAATAATAAAAAAGCTAATTGAGACATGTACAGACAAAGTAACAGAACTTCAAACACAGTACTATAGATGGTACAAAGGCAAAAGGGCATCTAAATGCCCCACAAAGCCCTAAGCCTTGATCCCTTAAAGACTTAACTGACATGCACTGACTTTGTGCTTGACTAATTTGCATAGTGATTGAGGCTTCAGGGCTTAGGGGTAAGGGGGACAATTGGATTCAATTGGATATTTCCTATAGGCCTCTGAAACTGCAGGTCTGAGGAATGTTGCACTTACCCCATCTGGTTTTACAATTTTCTTGACCGTGACTGACTGGAAAAAGCCATGTGTTCTGGGCTCTGTCGGGGCAGGCGTCAAAATCTTGTCCAGCCCGCCAGAGGATACTTGAGAGTCCAAATCTGATAAGAAAGAGGAGAGGAGAGTAGGGGAGGGGAAATCCTGATACTACAACTGTCACTATAATGATGGTCAATCTTTTCCTGTTCCATCCCTATTTTACTGCAGTGTGCTCCAACTAATAAAATACTGATCAAATCATGTGACCTCTCAGGCTCTCTCGGGCATTTATATGGGCCTTCAGTACTACTGTTGCCACACCACGCCTCACCATCACAATAAATTAAAGCGCTAATCCAAAATCTGATCTTAACGAGTGGAGAAAGCGCAAACACGAATAGGTTTTAAAGCTGGACCCAGTGCCACCCCACCCCCAACTGGACCCAGCGGGTTATCCTTACAGCTGAGTGGACAGTGCTAAGCTGCTTGGCTGGTCTGTCTCGTGGCATGGCATAGCATGTAGTTTATTGCATAGTAGTTTTGTACAGTAGTTTTGTAAAGGACTTATTTATACTTTGTAATAGTTTTACATAGGACATTTGTACTTTGCACTGTGTGCACTTTTAAGGAGTCGCTTTTAAGGCCCAGACAGGCAACACCACTCTCTAAGACATGCCAACACCAGGGAGGGTGAGGATCTGCATTACTGCTTTCATAACTGACCGTCTTTCTCACTCTCTTGTTTTCTGTATCGTACTCTCCAATTTCACTGGACGTTATTAGTTCATTCATTCATTCAGTGTCTCTCTTAAAGCCTTACCTCCATCCTCTTTCTTGTCATCCTGTGGCGCGCCAAACAGACCATCTCGCCAGCCATCATGAAACTTATGAGAAGAACAATCAAATTCAAAGATCAGGCACCATATCCATGATCAAAACAAACACAATGCTATTGTTTTTTTCAGCACATGAAGGCCCTGAATATGTGTGACTCATGTGTATTAGTAATTATATTATTATAGATTAATATTAATTATAGATTATGCAAATGAAAAGATCTTAGTGGAAAGTACGGGCATGATCAAACCAAATAAAATTCTACTGTTTTCACCCTAGTGTGTAAGCCATTAACTTGTATAACACACAGAGTACACTACAAGTATATGCACGTATGCTAGCGACCATGAACAAAAGGCATCCATGTGTGTGCTCTTACCTTTGAGAAAGGTGACCAGCGGTGGAATCGTGAGTCTGGTGACAGCCCATGGCTATCTGGGGATGGCCGGGATGGCCCTGACGATTGGGGATCAGATGGGGAGGGTTTGTCGTCTGGGCTCTTCAGCATGAAATCTCTCAGTGAGCTCCCTTTACCCCTCGGCTCCCCAAATGGGCTACTGCCCTGAGGTGGCTTTAGCCTGGGCATCCCTGGTTCAAAAGCACAGAGACTAAAATGTCAGCACCTACTAAACATTGAAGCGGTCATGTACTAAAATGATAAAATATAATTTCATGTTGTTTTTTTTTTTTGACAGTCACACTTCACAAATGTCTACTTAAACTCACCGAAGGGCCCGTGCTGGTTCTCCCAGCGTCCGAGCTCTGAGAAAATATCCTCCATCTCTCTAAGAATCTCTCCAAACATTGGAGGCTCATGAATGCGCATTCCATTAGGTCCCATACTGAAGCCAAACCGCCAGGAATCGTCAAATGAGTCACGACCCTCTGGCCTTTCAAACGGGTCTGAGAAAAACATCTCCCCATCTTCCTCCTCATCCTCTTCGTCATGGGTCATGCTATCAAAGAAGGGTTCCCTGTGGGAATAAGTTATAACATAGTTGAGGAAACTCATTTTGTTGGCTATGTGCAACCCTCTGCAACCCAAATTGCATGTCAGTCATGGTTCCTAGGCAGGAGCTAAAATAATCGTAGGAATAGTACAATAGGCCCAAGTTCGATGTGCGAACGCACAAAAAGTTCTACAACTGCAAGAAGCACCACGGGTGGGAAAGCACCTATTAAAAGATTCTCCTCCTGTTATTTTACAGGGAACAGAAATCGGGGTCGTCTGTCAACCTAATCGATTATGTACTAACCTATAACCGACATGTTCACTA
Organism: Tenualosa thibaudeaui; assembly: GCA_027481765.1. NCBI lineage: Eukaryota > Metazoa > Chordata > Actinopteri > Clupeiformes > Clupeidae > Tenualosa > Tenualosa thibaudeaui. Next base: position 1,812,724 of record JAIFZK010000039.1, on the reverse strand, counting down.
TGGTAAGCGTCAGCTGGCTGGACACTTTAAAACATCTCGAAATCTCGATCAACTTCATGAACGAAAATGAAACCATTTTAATACCGTTGACACTTACCAAGCCGTTTTTTTATTTAGGTCTCTATCTTATGATTGCTTGTTGTTGCAAACAGCGCTTTCTTAAATCTAGTTTGTCAATCAGTTGACACTGACAAACAACGCAGCTCATGTGCATTGTTATATAGCATGTTATATAATCTAACTAATAAGACCGGAATGACATTATGTACAACCTCCCACCATTGCTCTTATTAACGCCAACTACTTACGAATATTAAAAGATGACATAAATCAGGTCACTTAACTGACAGCTGTTTTCTGTCAAACTTGTCAGTACGTAAACTAGCCTAGCTCGCTAGCTAACTCTGATACACAAACTATAAACACGAGGACACTGCCAAATACATGAAATTCTTCCGAAATAATTACGTTACCTTGGACCATGTCGCCCGTATGGTCCTCCGGGAACCCCAAAAAATCCACGAAAAAGATCAAATATGCTCATTGAAGGCGAAACTTCAAGCCAAATACGAGTTCATTCCCGTGGTCTAGGCAAACGTTGATAGCAGCTCACTAGTGCCGTAAAAACCCATTTACGACACACCATGATGCAGACGACGTGACATACAGCCATACTCTAGAGCGGAGCATAGCGCTCCAAATATTTTGCCTGTTACCGTAACACAGCTAAATATGCTTTTATCCACCTTCTCTACATAAATCAAGTCTACTTGCCAGTTCCCATACTTGAGAAAAGCCTTAAGACAGCAACAGGCAGTTTTAAAGCAAGAAACGTCTGCATTAAGGCATTAGAATCGAGTTCACTATAAATATTAGAATATTCAAATTCGTAATAGCTCGGCCCACACCTCAATTCCTGTACTTTTAACTGAGGCCTGACATGTAAATCTGGGGTCGGCAGCCTTTACAACAAACTATGCATAATATGGGGCCGCATTTCCAACATGAAAATATGTTGAGCCCATTCTTGTTATGCAAAGCAGCACTTTTGGCAGATGTTAATATTATTTTCTAAAAAAAATAAAAATAAATAAAACAAAGGGATATTCCAAATTAATCATTCTAAATGTCATAAACGCATGCGTGCTACAAATTTTTTTTTTTTTTTTTTTTTTAGCAAATTCTTAATTTGGTTCGTCTTTTATGTGAACCGGTTCAAAGCCTTGGATTTTGAACACTCCCACCGTTGATTGACTTCTGTCATTTCGTGTTCTGTCTCGTAAGGACGACGGAGGTTGGACAAATACAAACAAAACTTTCAAAATACAAGTACACAGCACTTCTACTCAGTACCACCCTGCCCAGTCGGGTGCATTACCGTCCGTCACACTACAGAACCACCCAACAACCAAAGGCTGTTTAACAGCAGATGAGGCCGATGTGTGTGATGTTCTGACACCATGTAAAAACAAGGACTGTGCACCATCGCCAGCGTGCCAGTAAGGGGTTGCCGACACCTGGTGTAAACTATGAATTCTTCTTTTGACATCTTGTTTACCCAACACTTAACAGAATTACTCGCATAGCAGCATTATAGCGCTCATTGCTCATGACTTGATTACCTTAAGTTTGTTGAACAAATCTGATCACATTGAACACTTCAAACGTCCTTCACGCATGATGCTGAAAGGAAAAGGCTCCTCTGTCCACCAGCCCGTCCATTACTCACTAAGCTGGTGAAACACATGAGATCGATTTTATACTGGCAATATAAGCTGACAAAATACCGATGTAAGAATACCAGTTGATTATCCCTGCAGTTTTTAAGTGGCACATTCAGACACCAATAGTCAGTCACCAAACTCAAGAAATGTACAAGAATAAGTTTTCTTAAAAAAGACATTCACATCCAAAATGATGAAAATGTCTTTTTCCTGTTTATTTACGTAATATTTATAGATATTTTACAAAATAAAAAACATATGAAACAAACAAACAAAAACCCTAACAAGTCTGTGAGAATCTGAGGGGGGACTGGGAGGAAAGCCATCTAACAAACAAGGACTACAGTACTTGTGTTTTTATATATATATATATAATATGTATATATATGTACAAGACAAGTTTATCCATTTTAATTATTTTTCTTTAAAACGCACAGTACAAAAAGAAATTCACTGACAAAAAAGAAAAAAAGGAAAGAAAAAAAAAAGGGCGGGGGGTGCTTCTGTCCATCATAACTCAGCTTTTCAGTTTTCCAAATAATCTTAAACAATCAATCACCCATCAGTAGCAAATTGCCACAGAGATGGGGTAACAGGAGAGGAAGAAAGAAAAAGAAGGGCGAGGGGCAAAAAGAACAAAACAAAAAAACCCACAAGGGTGGCTTAGGGATGACCTTTGACCTTATCAGTGAACAGCATTTCTAGGCACCCTGGTTAATTTAGTTGCATGACGCACGCACACAAATTCTGCACACACAAGCAAAATGGGGAAAAAGACTACAACTTGCAGAGACCAGAATAAATGGCAGGGATGTGAATAGAGGGTTACAGTTAGGAAAATAAAGTCTTTTTTTATACATATGAAAAGGTGCCTTAGAGGGCTACCGTCATGCCCCACATGAACAAGTCTAAGATCACCACCCAGGCCACCCTTCACCATGCACACTCACGCAGGCATACACACACACACACAAACACACACATGCACACACACAGACAAAATACATACACTCTGCTTATATATCTCACTTTTATACATATTTTTTTTATATTTATATTTGGTAAAAAATAAACTTCACAACTGCTTTGCCGATTCTACAGATCCTTTTTAAATCAAAAACGGAAACCCAGGTAAAAACTCAAAAAAGTAACAAAGAGTGTGTGTTTGTGTGTGTGAATCAACTTAACATCTAGCTCCAATCACAACTCTCCCTCATTCTTCAACTCCCCCAAAAACAAATCAAGAAGGAGGAGAAGAAACAAACCAAAAACAAACTAACAAACAAAAACAAACACACAAAGAATCAGACAAGCATACAGGAGCCGAGCTTATAGACATTCTTTAGAGGTGGGAAGGGGGGGCGGACAGGGCGCAGCTCTATGGTACAGACAACAAAGACCAATAGGTGAGGAGAAAGACTTCTGAAACATGGGGGGTATGGTGGAAGGGGGGGGGGCGAAAAAGTAAGCAAGTCCAAACACTCAACGCTCGGCTCTGGAAGTGGCCATTTCCAACCATGAACAAACCCCCTCAGCCTTTAAGAAAGGCCCCTGTCTCACAGCACCCCTCTGTGGAGAGTGATGGACACTGTGGTGGGGCGACACGGGAAAGAGGGGCAAGGAGAACTTCATCTGGTTAAAGGACACACGAGAGGGGTGTTTGTGTGTGTGTGTAGGTGTATGTATATGTAGCTTTGTACTTTATATATATATATATATATATATATATATATATATATATATATATATATATAAAATTTATGTATATGTTAATGTGTGTTAAATGTTTGTCAGTGTGTGTACAGGGGAGGAAGTTGTTAATTGCCTCCCCAGGTGTAGCTGTTGTAAGCTGACTTGGTGATTTGGGATTTCTGTTGAATGGAGGCACTCTGACTACGTTGTCCAGAGCCACTCTGTGGAAAAGAGAGAGAGAGAAACTTGAGCACATTGACTCCTCAAATTCACAACCCCAGATGACATGGCAACTGCAGTTGTTTAACGCCACATCAACTACGATGTCCGTCATGGCACAAACAAGACATACAAATTACAAAATGACATTTCACGATCAACAAATAATTTCAGTCTTTCCATAGACACCTCCAACTTAGACTATAAATACAAACAACAACATATTATGAGCCCCCCCCCCACACACACACTCTCACAAAATCTCAAGGCTACGCACCTGCCCATCCTGCTGCATGTGGTGGTGCAGGATCTGGGAGTGGGGCTGTTGGTGTGGGGTCAGGATGTGCATAAAGGGAGCTGGGGCGTAACCAGCTGCAGCCTGGGCATTAATGGGACCCCCACTGCCCAGGGCTGACGGCAGGCTGAAGGGAGCCGCAGGAGTACCCGTGTGGAAACCCTGCTTCTCGAACGACTGCTGAGAGGTGAAAAAGGGAACAAGAAAAAGGTGTGTGGGTGATTAGGAGTAGATGTGCTTCAATGAACCGCCTGTGCACGCTATTGCTAGTTAGCTGTAGCAATGTAGTCGAGTCTCACCTGTGTCTTGGTGTAAACTGATCCCGAAATGTCGGGAACCCCAGTGTTGCTGGAGGTCACGGACACCCCTGAGAAAGATAAGGAAGCAGCATGCAGTCAAGCATCCGATTCAGCAACCAGGGGCCTCCACAGACACCTGCTGTACATGTGGGATTCAAGCCTACCATAATCTGTTCTACACAAAAAAAGCAGGGACCACTACATGGATTACGATGGACACAGATACTGAAAGGTCTAAACTCAGAATGTAAAACTCATTTTTATAGGTCATGAGGTTTATGTAATTTCAACTGTGACAAATTCAATTCTGTTGCTGCACTGTCCCTGGGTACATCTTGTGACTGTCTTTAGAGAGAACGTGTAATGTTATATTTTTGCCATGTCGGCGCTGCATAGATTTTCAGGTTCGTACTCAGGGTCTGATTCAGTACGGTCCATGTGAACTTGGATGACCAACAGCACCTCCATTAACCTAGGATTATAACTAAACTCTTGTTATTTCCTTGTCTTAACAGCAGCTAGTAAATCTTTGTTAAGCATGTGGTCTCTCCCTTCCTAAACATCATTGCAAATAAACTCTGTTCCAGATTATTGACATTTCCTGACTGAGTTTCTTCATCTGTAGTACCAAAAATTACCATCTATAGGCCAAAGGTTTAGACCTGGGGGGTATAGAACAAAGTTACTGGCTAAACTGGGCAACTTCTGGAGTAACCGCTGATCTAAAAACGTCGTCACTCAAACAACTGATGCTCAATGGAGGGTTCTTTCAGAAATCAGTGGTAACTTCCAAAGCTACCCAAGTTAACCAGTAACCTTGCTTAGTAGTACAGGCCCATGCTCAAAACACAAGCAAGTGTGCACACACACTCATCATCGCACTAATACAAGTTGTAGGGGAGAAAACCGTACCAAAAGAGGGCTTTCGTCCTGGCTGAAAAAAGCTATGTTTCCTTTGGGCCAATTCATAGTCATCATAAGTAAGTAAATATCGCTATGGAGGCAAGCTCACACAGATACTTGCAGTGCATGTTCAGCGTGGGTTGTTTGGTATGCTTCCACTGACTCCCATGTCATCACACGTGTCGTTGCGTCAAGTCTAGAAAATCTGACGCTTACACTTTGCTACTAAAGTAGGCATCATGGCGTCCTTGCGTTCGCCCTTCATGTAAAATTCTTCAAGTACTACAAAACTAAAAATTGTGCCTTGATGCACTACAAAAGTAAGTATTCTGGCTCAGCAGGCATGAGATGATGGATGATAAATACATGAATTGAACAAATCTCAAGGGATAGAAAGAGGTGATTAAAATTATGATCAAAACAATGGACTGAGGATAAGATAAGGAGAATAAAGAACCATGGATATCCATCACAGTAGGACTGTTTCACAAATCAGCAATGAGTCATTGAACTGTGCTGCTTTGTTTCACTGGGTGATCATCTTTTACCACTTATTTTGCCCCAAAAAGCCTTTGCTTCAACTAAACATCACAAGAAAGAACACAATTTCCTTCAACTTGATATCAGGACTTAAAGTCTGCACACAAGAGTTTACACCTAACAATGATCCCCCCCCCCACCCACAAAGATGTGAGATTTACTATTTGCATATGTTGGGCTGTGAATGTAGCTCTGCACTTGTGGCGTTCTGACTGAAGTTTTAAATAGGGTATATTTTGACAGTGCAAACCAAAATTACACTAATATAAGCCATATCTACTTTTCCTACATAGTTAGATGTCTGCAGTTTTCACATGAATGACACACACACACAAACTCTGACTCAAACATCTAAACAACAGAAGGAACTGGAAGATATAAAAATGGCTCCTGAATAAGATAACAGAAATTTTACCCCAACCCAAAAACTTCAGGTTCACTCATACTGACCACCACTGTATGACATTCATTCTCAAACAAACAAAACACACACACAAAAAATAAAACCAGTTATTTACTACAATAGTTCATTAATTTGTAGGTGAAAGAATTTTTTTAATGCGGCTATTTAAAGAATAAAACAAGAAATATACCCACAATGCCACTAAAAATAGAATAAAAAAAGAGACAGAAAACAAAGACAGAAAAGGAGTGGTGTGAAATGACAGAAGGGAGCACAAGAGACCTGAGGGGCCAAAAAAGGGCTGTTTTTTGTAAGAGCCAGTCTGGTCTGCCCAACTCCAGCCAGTGCTTTGCATATCAGTACTTATTGTCCCCGTCTCCCTCACTCTCTCCCCTTGTCTATGAGGCTAAGCGCAGCGGTGAGGACGACCATAACGAAGTACAGACACTGGAGTGGAGTGGGGGGTGGAGGGAGGAAGGAAGGAGGGACAAGAGAGAGGGGGCGAAGGGGTGGGGGGGGGGGTGGTGGTGGGATAGAGACGGGGCGGGGTTGGCGTGTGGCGGCACTCACCGACTCCTGGGCCGGTGACCGAGTTGGCCGGCTTGTTTTGAGCGGCTGAAGCGGCGGCAGCAGCAGCAGCAGCGGCGGCAGCAGCCACAGACGTGGCGTAGCCGCCCTTACAGAAATCCCCACTCCCCGCCGAAGCCTGGCCCATATCCTCATAGCCTGCAACATCACACACACACACACACACACACACACACACACACAGACACACACACCACACACACAGCCGCAGCCCACAGCGTTAAACACACCAGGCAGGGGGGAGAGGGGGTGTTGGGGGTGGGTAGGGGAGCAAGTGCCTGGGGGTGGAGGGGTAGTTGGTATGAGTGAGGGGGAGTAATGAAGGCAAGAAAGCGGCAAAGCAGTTTGGGGGGGGGGGGGGGGGGGGGGGTGAAGCCCAGGTGAACTACGGATGAGTGGAGGCAAATAAGACTCTGTTGGAGAGAAATTAGATGCCTACCAGGACAGGACTACAGACAATCAGAGAACATAAATATGGAGGTGGATCAGGTCAAGAGGTGAAGAACACACATACACAGACAGCAGAGGAAATGAAAAGTCAGAACGACAGGAAAAGAAAGTAAACAACAAAGATGGAGTGAACTGAACGAATCCCACTTTGCCACGGCTCTAAAAAGCCTTTGGAGATGAGAAGGAATGGGCTTTAATGATGAAGGAATGGCTTTCAAAGAGATAGAGAGGCAGATCAAAGAGGGGACATACCAGATCGTAACAAACATAGACATGACCGAGTACACGTGTGTGTGTGTGTGTGAGACAAGACACATGTGCGCACACAAAGTCATACTCACTCACTCACACACACACTCCCACACAAACAAACACACACACACACACACGCGCGCACACACGTGCACCAATTCATGGGATAGGATGAGCAGAAGCAAGCGCATGGAGGGCCAGCCCCACCCCTTCCCCTTCCCACCCTGCTAGAGGTTCCTACTCATACGACTCATAAGAGCACAAAGGAGGAGTAAAGGAGGAGCCAGTGATCTGAACTCAAGGGGCTACTCATTATTTGGATGATTCTGGGGACCTAGGCAGGAGAGTAGATTTTGGACAGGGGAAGGCTAGTTTGATGATGTGTGATTTGCAATTGTGTGTGTGTGTGTATGTCTTAAGTCTTTTACCTAACTTAAGTTGTCGACGTCGCGACAATTTTTATTTCTTGGGATATGCTTGTACAAGAAAAGAACAAGCACTTCTGAGAAAACTGCCTTGCATGCAGATGAGAGATGCATATTGAGGATGGTTTCTCTACTCAGACTGAAACACAGTGAGGGTGAGTGTGTGTGTGTGTGTGTGTAATCATGCATGTTAGACAGGAGACTTACCCGTGCCGTATCCGTGAGAACCATAGCTGCTGGCCTGTTGGAAAGGGGTGGCTGAGGCGTTGACTCCCACATTAACTCCATGCTGTTTTGATGAGGTAGGCGCCACCTAAATATAAAAACACACACATACATGTGTTACGATAACAAGAAGCGTGAAATCTATCAAGCACACATAAAAACACCTAAAAACTACTTCGTAAATTGCATCGTAAAATAAAGTATCGTAATGATAGTGCACGGACTGACGGATAGTCATGGATCAAACATTGCGAATTAACTCTGTGGAAATTCTCACCTCATTGCCGCCCCATGAATGATACCGATACTGTTTTAGGTTAAAATTACAATTTTAAAACTGGTAAATAAATAAATTAAATTGTTTAAAAAAGGCGACGGAAGCTAGAACTACGTTGTTAGCAAAAGTAGCTTGTCTGGTCTTTCTTTAGAACTGTGGGAGAAGCTAAAAGGTGCAGTGGACTCTCAGCACTTACCGGGAACATGGCGGGTCCGTACTGGAAGGTGTTTGCCAGGCCTGGGACACCGGGGTAGTAGGGCAGGCTGGTGTAGCTGTAGCCGGGGGGCAGGGTGGGGTTGAGGAAGGGCTGCTGCGTGGTGTGGTGTGCCTGCGTCTGGCTCTGCTGAGGCTGCGCCAGTGTGGTGGCTGGCGCTGGGGACGATGCATCGCCGCGGCCGAACTTCGACAAGTCACCAGCTGGGGGGAGAGAGAGAGCCTTTGTAAGTGGAGATGACAGTCTTACGGCAAATAAATGGAGAAGGGCATTTGAAATTTTCATTAATATTTCCTTTAATATTACCAGCATTTGGCTGGGTGTAGCCACACATTCAAAATTCACATCTGACTACAATAGCCATCACTTACCTGCACATCTAGTGTGTGAGTTGCCAAGTTGCTAGGCACTATGCTCACCTGACTATGAGTTTCTCAGAGCCCTGCAGTCCCTACACAAGTGTTGCTAGGAGAACAGCTTACCTGAGTAAGGGTTGTTGGTCAGACTGCCTTCTCTACCAGTCAGTGGTGTGGTTGGCGTAGCGAACGGAGCGATGCTGTAGTAGTCCTGCAGGAAAAGAACAGAGTGGCCTCTCAACATCTCAAACAAAACATCACACAGCAGTGCATCTTTATTGACTGATTTACTGCTCTCCCTCCATGTCTCTCTCTCTCTCTCTCTCACAAACACACACTCTGCCCCTTCTATCAGACGCACTCTCTCTGCCCCTTCTATCAGACGCACTCTCTCTGCCCCTTCTATCAGACGCACTCTCTCTGCCCCTTCTATCAGACGCACACGGACACACATTGCCTCTTCTATCAGACATGCACGCACGCACTCTCTCATATTTACATTTTACATTTACGCATTTAGCAGACGCTTTTATCCAAAGCGACTTACAACTCGTCAACTATCAAGTGTTCAGGGCCAGTTTCCCCTAGAGCAACTTAGGGTTAAGTGCCTTGCTCAAGGGCACAACGGTGGCAGCTCTCTCTGCCCCTTCTATCAGACATGCACGCACGCACACACTCTCATTCTATCAGACTCAGACACACACAATCACACTCTCTGCCCCTTCCATCAGACATGCGAACGCACGCACGCACACACACACCAATGTGTAGGAGAAATCAGACACAAGATAAGTAAAGGCCCATGAAGCAGGGCTGTAATGTACGTGATAAGTTATTATACAGCGTATACCTGCGTAACAGGTTATTGGGATTGCGTATATCCAGTAAAATATAGGCTGCAATACTGACAGCACTGTAACAGTACAAGACAGCATACCCAGTACAGTCACAGGCAGTAAACCCACTACAGCAAACTAGACTACAGCACTGCCATGAAGGCTGTGTGTGTGGCAGTACTTAAGTCCCAGGCAGCCATCAGGAGGGCTGGTGGATATCTGAAGACACTGCTGATTGGTCTGGCACCCACTGACCCCCTGTGTTGCTACTGTAATGCAGGACAGGGTCAACTGGAGTGCCAAACAAACACCCCTCTGTGCCATCCAAACCAAAACACAACCCACTCTTTTTACCAAGGGGTGGGCAGTGATAAGGCCAAATAAACTGTCAATCACATCAGTTATCGGAGCATTTAGTGCGTAAAAGGTTAGTGTACAGTTGGACAGACAAGCTGAGAAGCATTAAATGTTAATGACTGCTGGGAAATTAATAGCTATGGAAGTGTGCTGCACAAAACTGCCCTTAGTTTGCCTTGGCCAGTGTTAACTGGCAGTGGGTTGTCAGTTTCAATTTATCAGCTATAAAGGCATTTGTCCCACCACATGCAGCAATCACACACACACACACCTTTTACTCACACACACAAGACCTTATACTCACCAATGGTATCCTTGTCTGAAGCATCTGCAGGTCATCATAGCCGTACACCTGCGGCTGAGATCACAGGGGACAAATTATGTTACTACAACAATGTTCCACATGCTTCCAGTATAGCAGCACCAGTAACATTAGCAGGAATAGCAGCACCGGTAACATTTGTTTGATGCCTTATCTGCATTGATGACTAGACCACCAAAAAAGTCATTATAAAACACTATAATTTAGTGGTTAAAACACCACATGTATAAATAAAACCAATTACTCAAATAAGTTTCTTTAAATTTCCATTTCATAAAATGTTTCAGAATGTTTTCCTCTCAGTCATGTAGAGGAATGGTAAGGGCTGCGGTTCTGCAACTGATCACTGTTTGTTCTAGACACACACATCCACACCCCATCCAAAGGCAGAGGAAAAAAAAAAACAAGGAGCCATATTGAGAGAAAAGGACTGATGGATTTCACCACAGGATGCTGGGTTTCTTGAGTGCAAACACACACACACACACACCCCTACCCACACCTCCCCATCCCACTGTGTTTCCATGGAAACCGGGATCCAAGTCAGCTGGCTTGCCTTCACACAGCCGCATATTAGACCCCCCCCCCCAATTTCACTTCAGAAGAGAACCCAAGGTCAAAGCTTAAAAAGCAGGCAGAAATAACACACACACTCTAAAGCTGGCAAGGTTGCAGTCCATTCTTACCGGATATGCGTGGAGCAGGCCTGGGGCCATGATGTAGGGGTTAGGCAGCAGGGGGGGCACTCCAGGTGGCAGGTTTGGAGGTGCTTTCCCTGTGGAGCAACACACACAGCAGGGGAGTGTTTACGACTCAGCGCACGCGCACACACACACACAAACACGTCTTTGCTTGACCATGTTCTTCATATTCTGATGCCTAGAACAAAACAGTCACAGGTAATAATCATTTCCAAAAGACTGAACACCTGATGCCCTGAGTATCCATAAAGGAGTGATGTGCCCTGCATACAAATAACAAAAACACCACTTTGAACCACCAGCACCGGACAGCTTGCAATCAATGGCTTTTGGTCTTGAGGCGTCCTGTGTTTGTTGGCTGTCTGGCTGCACAGACTCAGTGACTCTGCAGGGGCCACCTACACAACCCTGGGGTATCAGGGACGTTCCAAGTGGGCGGACAAGCCGGGCCGCGGTCTCACCTGAGGCAGCTGTGCTGCGCGACGAGGTCGCTGTCGCTGAGGATGCAGGGGCCGCCACCGATGATGAGACGGTGGACGAGGCGGTCGCCGCTGCCGCGACCTGCGAGGGAATGATGGAGGTCGCTCCGCCACCGCCACCAGCAGCAGTGGTCAGGCCCATGCCCAGGCTGCTGACGGCGCCCAGAGCAGAGGGGCCACCGGGGCCTGAGCCCACCGAGGAAGAGGGAGGCTGTTGTGCCGCGGGGCTCAGGGAGACCGCTGCACCCGAGGACGACGAAGAGGATGAGGGGGGAACAGAGGATGGGCTCACTCCTGACACGGAGGGGAAGGAGGAGGAATGAAGGCTGGAGTCTCCATCAACTCCAGCATGCTGAAAGCAAGAAAGCAAGAAAGAAAGAAATCATCATGACAACGTACTCGGCAATTCGCACAAAATAAAGCTCAACTTTTGAAGCATGGGAATCATTTTCTAATGAAAGTACATTTCTATCTTTGTGATTTTAAAATAACTGATGGAAACACGCGCAAAGAAGAATTGACATGGACAAGATTAAGACTACTACACATCAAAGACTTTGGTTAGTGGCTTACGCTAGTGTAACAAAGAAAATTGATTTGCTCACCAGTAGATTTGAGTTTGCAGAGCGAACCGAGGAAGAGGGAGGCAGATGGTTCTGCTGGGGAGGGAGCGAACTGAAACAGATAATAGCAAGGCTTTAGCATCCTCAATACTACTTCACAAGACACACACACACAAACGTAATACCACTGTCCCCTCTAACCCTGAACCCTCAAAAGTCTTTGTGAGACGATGCTGGGACACACACACACACAGAGTTATCTTAAAGAACCATAAAACAGTCATCCACCTCTCAAACTTCAAGAATTCACAGGTCTTACTTGCTGTGTTGGGGTGGGGCCATAGAATTAGAGGATGGGTCTTCGCTGTGACCCAGTGCGGTAAGCGATGTCTGATTGGCTGTGGTAAGCAAGGAGGCGGGACCTGTTGTGCCGTCAGCCAATGAGCCCATGCTGGAGACGGAGGCGGCGGTGGCATCTGAAGGGGGCTTCACGGGTACTGCAGAGCCTGCTGCAGCTAGAAGATGTATCAAACACACACACCCCAACCATTTAACAGCCAGTTAAGAATAATAGGCAAGTTACCAACCAGTGGTCATTTTCCAGTCTCACCTCATCTCACTCTCACCCATTCCTGTCTCTCTCCACTATACCAAAGCCAATATACCAATATCTTTAAAACAAACAACAACTGAGGGGGACAAAAAAAAAAAAAGTCACATGGCTTTTTTTGTTAGGAGGTTTACCATCTACTCTGGGTTAACTTATCCAGGTTTGTAACTTGACCATGTACTCGGAGTGGTGCCCCAGGTTTACAGAATGCAAACTGCACTGGTGACTTTTGATTGTGCTGACAGGTTATTTTGCCTCTTAATACAATAGCTCAGCTAAAGCAATAATGGCCATTAAGCCTACCAATACAGAGTGGATAATATTACTTAAGTCTACTCAATGTTTTATTATGTAACAATCAGTTGGCACTCAACACATTCGCCAAGCGATTCAAATAGACTGTTGTGAACCATCACAGCCTGAAACTGTTCCCAGACTGGTGAAAGGAAAGACAGTGTCCCAGATGAACCAAGTCCTGTATGTGTGCACATGAAGCTCACCTTCAAGAGATTGCGTAGTCTGGAGGGAGCTGAATCCATTCTATGAGAAGAGAGGGGGGGAGAAAAGGGTCACATACATGCAGAATGTTGTTGAAAGGGACAAAGTCTGAAACATCAAGAGGCTGATGTTTATTTCTCATGTTTTGCGTTTTTTGTGCCGAACACACATATACAGGAGAAGCAACAAGACAGAGTGCTAAAATGGATGTTTTTCTTTTTTTTGGGGGGGGGGGGGGGGGGCTTGTTACCTTGGACTGCATGTCCTTTTGGGGGGACGAGGAAACGGAGGGTGGGTAACGCCGGGGCTGATTGGTTCTCTGCTCATATAGTTCCATCTGGCTGGGGTTGGACAAGGCAGGGTTGGGCTCACTGTGAAGAGAGGTTAATTAGGCACTTGTACCAGGGATCAGAACTTCCAGTGAGAGCTGTGAAGACCTGTTAGAAGACCTTCAACATGTCCTTTAAAGTTCAGACCAGCTGTTGTGGCAAACAAGGTGCCATCACCACCATCAAAGGGTTAAGAGATCATCTTACATGGGAAGTCAATTCTTTGAAGAGCTGAGTATGTCTTCTTACAACAGTTCCATTTTAATGATTCTGTGTAAACATTCCATTTCACTGGGAACACTCTGGTTAATGTCCCTGCATGTCCGGAGAACTATTTTGTCAGATTGATGCGAGCCTCTACAATGTTGAATGTTTGCATATGTTTCCAAATTTTAATGTCACTCTGGTGAAAACCTTACCATAACCACAAACAAAGCAATTGTCATAGACATGGAGTGATTACCTGCTGCCACTTGTGTAAAGGCTGTTCTGGGCCTGGTTACCAGGCGTTGCTGTGGGTGCGGTCGGCGTGGTCTCGTACTCTGGAAGAACTGGTTCCGAACCAAACTGCAGTGCCCCAAACTGCAAGTTGAGTCCCGAAATATCAGCCGAGCCAGGCATCTCCACAGCCATTGATGGAATCTGATAAAATTAGGACAAGGTTCACTTTTCCCTCACAGACACATAAAAAAACACCTGGAAGGATTAACTTTAAAGCAATAGCCAAATAGCGAAGTGGCAGCTAACGCCAACTGAATGGAACTGTGAGTAACGAAAGTGAAAGTTTATGGTGCTCGTTTATGTTGTCGTTGCAACATGTTATTTCGTTCTCTTTGCTACTGACAACACTAAACAAGCTCGTACATCAGGGCTATGATTGGAACGATCCTGAACCATCACTTTAAAGGCTGAATCCTAATCCCCCCCATTCCCAACTCTATGTCCTGAACACTCAAAGACTGAACTAGAATCAGCCAATCATGAAGCATATTCATGTCAGCCAAGTCTTAGGGTTCAGGGCTTAGGGTTTGGAGGTGAACACTGGTATTTAGCTAAGTTGCTAAAGCCAGCTCAAAATCAGACTAGCCAAGGTGTACGGCAACTGACCTTAGTGGTGATGGAGGCCCTCTTCTTCTGCTGCTTGAGTTTCTGTTGCTGCTGCAGGGAGCCAGAGCCGTGGGGTTCAGCGGGGCCGGGGGACACCTGCTGACCGGGGACTCCCGGTTTGGGCAGCGGTGAGGCGGAGACGACGGCAGAGGCAAGGGGGGCCACGCTGGAGGACGCGGAGGAAGGGGAAGGCTGAGGGGGTGTAGCCTTGTCCTGCATGAAAGCATCCATCATGGAGCCAGAGGCGGAGGAGGAGGGGTAGGGCTGGCGTTTGGTGAAGGGGCTGTGTGCCTCAGGGCCCGCCTTCAGATCTACACAAACACACACATACACACATTCATTCTCATTCATAAACCTTACAAAAAACACACTGGGAAACTAATCTGGTGTGAGGGAAAATCCTTCTTTGTTTGCTTTTAGACTTCTGATCCTGCATTGGGTAATTGTGGGAAAAGGGGGATGTGCGTGGTCGCAGACTTTTTTTCTTGGCTTACCATACTGGCCCAGAGAGCTGGAGCCTGTGTCCCAGGAAGAGGGCCCCGTGCTAGGGGCTGCTGGCTGCGTGTGCTGGGCGGCCAGCTGGGCCAGGGCCTGGGCCGTCTTGAACTGCTCCAGGAACTGGGAGCCGCTGGTCGGGCCTCCGCTGCCAGCCTTGGGCTCGCCCACCTCCCCGAAACCTTTAGCCAGCATGCTCACCTGCAG
Source organism: Tenualosa thibaudeaui (assembly GCA_027481765.1). Classification (NCBI taxonomy): domain Eukaryota; kingdom Metazoa; phylum Chordata; class Actinopteri; order Clupeiformes; family Clupeidae; genus Tenualosa; species Tenualosa thibaudeaui. The sequence continues at coordinate 1,797,358 of JAIFZK010000039.1, read as the reverse complement.
AGAGAAACGAAGAGAAGGAAAAGAGGAGAGAAATCTTAGTTGCCATAGTGAGGCAGGACATGTAGCTTATGTGGCGGTGGAGGAAGCTAAACAGCTAAACTAGGCAAGAGGGGGATCCCAAGATACTTGAGACAATTTTTTTTTTTTTTTGCTTTGGCAGATGTGCTTCGAAAAAACAATGCGGCTGCATGTCTCAGTGGCCGGTGTGACTGACACGCACGCACGCACACACACACACCACACACACACACACACACACACTTCTAGGAAAGCATCCCATTCATGGGGGTTAGGTGTGGTAGCAGACCATGGAAGAGTGCTTTTCAGTCACTTCATCCCTGCAGGTCAGGGACTAAACAACTTTAGCCACGGACCCAAAACCCTTCATCAGTGGACCACAGGGGACTACTTTCCTATTTTCCTCAGTACCTCTCCACAAGCTAGCTTTAGTTATTGTGATCGACGTACATGTGTAAGTGTTTATGCAAGTGTTTACTCACCATGCTGTGCTGGTTGTAGGAGGAGGTGGTAGGGGGTTGGGAGAGGGGTGTGGCCTGCTTGGAGTTGCTGAAGACCAGGGACTGAGAGAGTGAGGGAGGCTGCTGAGGCTCCATGGAGACGGGATCAGGCTCAGCAGAGGATGAGGAGGGAGGGGTCTTACCCAGGAGCACAGCCAGGTCAATCCTACAGGAAGCCCAGAGGGACAAACGGTTAGTGTATATGCAATTCAGTTAGAAAATAACAGGGTAATCTTCAAATAATACTTCAATACATGTATGCCAACAACGCAGACCCATTCTCTCTCTCTCTCTCTATGTATATGCGCACACTACGCACCTCTGTCCAGCAGTTATGGTCACGTTCTCTTGAGGGAGAGGCATGGAAGCCACACTGGAGGCAGTGAATATCTTAGTCTCTGAAAGCTACAAAGGGCAAGGACAAAAACGGTTTAAAACTGGCACTTGCTCAAGGAGTGTGCAAGCAATCATCTTCAGGAAGAAGTATCTAAATATGTATGTCTCTCACGTCTTCATTCCAGTCCTCTGTTCCCCATTCCTCTGGAGCAGCTCTCCAAGCTCCTGTGCAAGGAACACACATACATTACTTTCACACATGCACACGGACACACACTACACACAGTAGACATACACTAGACAAACATACAAACCCACAGTATACACACACACACACACACTATTATGCTCTTTTGATCCGCATCACAGAGGTATCTGCGGCCATATTGATGACACAGAATCAGTCAGTTGCAGCTGCAGTGCAGTTGCAATGCAGCTGTCCATCAGACCTACGCTAGGTTTTTAATAACCACCGTCCAAAAACATAAAGGGAAATTTGACTGATTGCACAGGCGGGAACAGTGCAGTGTGTCTGCTTTATAGCGCTGATGCAAACACTTTAATTAGGCTAAACATAATTTACAAAGAGGAAAGACTGAAAGTTAACACTCAATCGAAATTAGCCCGCAAGAATAGCTAACGCAGCAACGGTCAACAATATGGCCACTTGTGAAAGAGCCCTATACAAACACACACACTAGTATGAAGGCATGTCTACTTGTGTCAGTGCTCACCTGGAGTTGAATCAAACTTGGCTGTGAGCTCCAGTCCTGAGGGAAATAAACGAAGTGTTGTTGTTAGACAGTGGAAAGCACAGTCATCAAGAACATGCTGCACAGACAAGTCCAAACAACAACAGGGCCTCTCATTAACCGCATGGAGGACACGGGCACACTGTTTGCCAGGGGTGTAAGAATTAAGAAATATGAATGAATTCTTTAGGCTGTAAGAAAGCAATATTTATTGCACTGTCTGGAAATATAACAGGAATGGGTGCCAACATGTTGCAGTCATCTCCTACACTCCAGCGAACAAACCCCTAGAGAAATGATTTAGTGAGACATATCAAAGGAGTTTATTTCATTTTTCCAGTGCGGGGAAATCCAGGTTACAGTCATGCAGTTAGTTGCATTTTATTTCACTGGAGAACCACTCACTAAAATCCTGATCTTGGCGTGTGCTTTGTCAAATGAAAAAAATGTAGCTTAACTGCAGCTTCTCATGACTTAAACGCTGCACTATAATTATTTGCCAGCGCCCCAGTTGAGAAATGCTGGTTTGCTCTAAAGCCTACACTAATTTGTGGACACCAAACTTTTATAATAAAAAACACTGGTACTGCCATATGAATAGCTCTAACAATGATTGCAATGGAGCAACCTCTGTTTTAATTGACCAGCCTCTGATGTACACATTTCTTGCATCTCTCTGTCGCCAAAATAATGGATATATTAAGCGGACATAATGTACAAAGATTAATCCACAAAATAATAAACCAATATCGCATTTTTCGACCAAGAATCATAACCTTTGTAATACAACACAATGAATCATAATGCTTGACAGATTCTTGGTGTCAGATTTTCATCAAGATTTTTGCCAATGCACAGTCCTGGTCTCCAATATGAAAATGGTTTGTATGAGGTCAAAGGGGCTGGAGAAAAGGAAGTATTGGTTGGAGCACAGGCCTTTGAGGTACCAGAATCACAGACATGCTGAAGTTGAGCTACTCCAACAAAGTTTTTTTTTTTTACCAATATGGAGGATTAAATAAACAGAATTTGACCAAAAAACAGAGGCAAACAAGAAAGTGCTAAAAGAAAAGTATGTATAAAACGCAGGGATGTGGGAGAGAAAGGTACACAATGAAATGATAGATACAGAGTGAGAGAGAGAAAGAGACAGAGAAAGAGAGAACAAAGGAAGACACACATACACAGAATGGAGTACAGAGGAACACAGGGAGTCAGAAAGAACAGCAAGAAAGGAGTGTGTGATATGAGAGAGGAGAGACACTGACTGGATCCATCTTCATGATCCGTGCTGCTGGTGTTGCACCAGGTGCTCCCGCCGGCGTAGCTGTCCTCTGTGTTGGTCGGCTCGGCGTAGTCCGCAGGGTTAAACGTTCTGCAGAGAAAGGGGGAATGGGGGAAAGAGGCACAGAGGAGGTGAAACAGTTAGCGTAAACAAAGTACAGACAGTGTGTGACAGGAACAGAGTGAAGTATGCCAATCAAGAAACAGTAGTGCGGCTATATATGGACTCGTCTTTCCATTTCCAGGCAGGGAGAGAATACAAACAGCAGGATAATTAGAGTGCTTGCCAACATCAGACTATTTCCAAACGCTATTTCTTGCAGCTAGCTTCCTGTCGAGCTCGTTGGGCTGACTTATCAAGGTGCGATTTCCAGGCCAATTATAGAAAAGTGAACACACACCCTTTTACTGGTAACACCTAGCCATAACAACATCGCACAACATTCTGACATGCCGGTGACAACCTTCCCACAGCCAAGCGGTGCTACCTGCAAACTTCCAGCAGCCACCTCAGACGCTGTAAATGAAGCGCTAGTTTGGGAACACAGGTGTTAGTTATGGTGGGGAAAAGGAGACAACATCTAAATCAGTCAAAGCGGCGGCACATCTACTGCTGGTGAGAAATTCCAACATATCACTTTGCTCCTTAATAGATTTTTTTTTGTCTCTGTCCTCAGGCAAATCTGACTTGCTTTTCCACACTTGTGCCAATAGGAGCTTCTAGTACCAAAGGTCCCCCACCTCTCGTGACATGAATTTGACTGAAGTCAAGACACACCAAACACACCAATGTGGGATCCACTCACCTCTCGTCTCCTGAAAAATCATAGCTGGGGCCCTGATCAATCTGGCTTTAGAGGGGAAACAACAGGAGGTGCGATTAAAAGACAGCCCAAATCACAACAAGAACAAACTGAAAATAGCAGCAGTGAAGAGGTAGCCTAAAGCGCAATTGTGACTTTACAGCAAAGAGGGGGAAAAACAAACAAGTAGTGACGTCTAATGTCAAACTCTACGAACATGCACAGCTCTAAACATCACCTATGAACATCACACTCCCAAAAACAAAATACTAATGTGCATCAAACCAAAACCCATGGTGATGACAGACAATCAGAATAAAATAAATAACGGACAGTCCTAAGCCCAAAGGTAAAGAAAACTCCTCTCTTGGATAGACAGACACAGACAAACAGAAAGACACAGATAGACACCAGATATTAATCCTCCTTTGGCAAACACTGAATGATACAGAGAATGATTCCTCCAGAGTGCAGGAAAACAATAAAAAAAAAACTTCAACATACAAACATCCACAGCAAAATCTACAAATATATTTCCTATGGTTTTTCAGCCTTTCACCATAAAAGCTTTAACTGGGGTTGTCTAAAGCACAAGTTTGCATTCCCTAAAAATTCCATGTCTTGGCCTTCCTGTTTTATTGCGCACACAAGCTAGGCCTACCCATCCTGTAAACCAGACATCATTCTCTGTAACAAACAACGCTTCTGTGCCTGCCCCTGCATTTAATCCACCACAGCAAAAAAAGTTCAGGCTCATAAATCAGCTAACTCTATGAGGCCTCCATGTTGGCAATTTCACTTCATTAGTGGTCAGGCACAGGTCTCTTCCCTGAGTAAACACATTAAATCACAAAGCACTCTGCCTACATTACGCAAGCACCTAGGCTAGCGGCTCTGGCATCCAGGTACACTGCAATTACACTGCAATAACACCCTTGACCCTCCTCTGTCTCCCTATGCATGATTCATCCAAGGTTTACTGGATGAAAACTTGACATTTTGTAGCAGGAGGTTGAGTTGCCTCAGCATGCTAATGTCATTTTTCAAGAGGACACAGTTTATTTAAAACCATTTTTTGAGTGGAAATGTGTGCATGTGGGAGATAAACCTCTGCAACATCTGACCATTTTGCCTTACGCACCTGCAGGCTTTTACAACAGTAAAACTATGACAGATGCCTTCCAAAACACATAGTACAAACAAATCCTGCCTGCATCACCCATTCACCTGAGGTCCAGGTCAACGCACAGAGTAAGGAGAACAAAGGAAGGACGACTGATCACCAGTTTAGTAGTGCGTTTATTGCAACAAACTCTTTGCCAACATGCCAGTCGCCTCATCAATCTCCCCCACATGCCCATGTAGAGCCGGTCACTCGTCAGGTCAGGGATCAGCGGTTGGCCCTAAATCTCATTGTCCTCCCTATTCCTAAGCCCTGAGAACACTTCACTGGCACGCCAGTTCATTCTTTTAAGGTTCAGGGCTTAAGCGTGATTCATGCTTGTGCGCCAACTTGATGAAAAGGGGCACACCGTTGCCTTGACACCATTGTGGACCTTTCGAAGTTCTGCTTTGAATGTGTCCACGTTCGCGTAGCACACCACCAGAAAGTGAACTAGTCTATTCCTGTATACAGTCAAATCTATTGTTTGGCTTTGATTTGCTTGATTTAACATTACTGTTAGAGACACAGTTTCAACAACCTCACTGCTATAGCAAAAAAAGCAGCAAAGTTTTCTGGGCAGCCAATTTGTGTTCTGTTAGCAAGTGAATTTCTGTGTGTGGACCAACCAGAACCTTTGTGGTCTTTGTCGCCTTGACATGCAGTGAGAATTTGAGGGGCACGTCAGGCAACACAGAGGCTCTGTGGTGGGGGTTCATGTTGCCACTGAGGCTCTGCATCAGGACGGCACTGATTTGAAGCACAAGCACATAAAAGGGATTATCCGAAGTGAATCAACCCGTAGTCGTGGTGTTTCACATTGCCAAAAGCTGATGGTAAGTTTGAGAACGACACAATTTTGTACCAAATACTGCCGTTCTGATACCTACAGACAGCACCACATTAAAGAATGTGTCTTGTGTGGATATGGGCTGACTGACTCTGGATTTTTCCCTTTAAGGGGGAAGAGTGGGATTCAGCCACAAGGCTGGTCTGGAATGAGGTGAACCAGGTACAGTTTTTAGGAGTTCTGGAGAGCAGCAGAGCAGAGCTGAGGTGAGGTGAGCGGTCGTAACTTACCCCATGCCCTGCGCCGAAAATCGCCCTGCTCGCCTTCCACCGGCTCCTGTGAATGAGCAGAACGAAATGCACAGGTGAAGTCACATACCCTGCAGCCTGTTATCAGCCATGAACACAGATCTCACACACAAAAAAACAGCTCACATTTCCCTCATTTATGACAACTTTCAAATATGATAATCTTCACTTTTATTCACATAAGGCTTAAAATGAAATATCTATGTGTTGAATACCTTGCTTAACATCATGTATCAAGTTTCAAGGGTTAAGAATTTCAGCACTGAACCAGTAGACACACACAAGTCCCTCTACTCTCCAGGATGTCGTCGTCAACATTATTTCAAACCAAAAATATTACTACCACATGTTGTGTTGTGTGCGAGTAAGCTAATGGCAAAGTGTGTGTTTGTGAGGCCTGGTGAGATGACTAGGAGAGAGACGCTTCAGCATCCAAATGACCCACCTCTACCTCTGCCGCGGCTCCTTCTGCCTCGCTCTGTGCCACGGCCAGCTATTCCACCTGCTTTGGTCCCTTCCAGGCCGTTCTCCTGGCCACGAACTGACAGGACAGAACGAGAGAGACGAGAGGGAAAAACCAAACGTATCAGCAGATCAAAGGTAAACAAGAACAATAAACTGGTAAATTTAAACCACATCTATGTAGAGAGTGCAAAAACAGAAATGCATCGTGTTGGGTTGACGGCTGTGTGCTTGCACAGGTAAATTAAATTCATGACCATCCGTCGAGTCCATGATGCTTGCTATAGTGGAGGGAACTTATAATCAGCTGGTAGAGATGGAAACTCGCCAAACTTCATCATAAATCTGACCCATCACTTTCTCTTTGTTACAGAGAAAACAGCCCAACGCCTGCTTTGGGTTCACCGCAGAAATGTCACGTGAAAATGCCTCCTGCCTCCTCTGCTATGAAGAAGTCTATTGGTTTATGCAAACAACTTCAAGAATAACCACTACGCCATATCGTAAAGAACACTTCTGACACAACATACACCAAATGCAGTGTTCATTTCGAGCTGAATATTTACTGCAAAAGTTACCCAAATATGCCAGTATCCCCATCATTGTATAAAGCATTTCAAGAAAGTTCAATTATTAGCACCATAGCTGCTCCCACAGGGTTTGTTTTAGCATTCCAAACAGCCCCTTCTAGTTAGTTCCTATGGCTGCTTGATGCGATAGAAACATAGCGTCTGGTAGTCTGGGAATGAAATAGAATGTTCAGGCATGTTTTTACTGCTGAAACAGTATACACAGTTTGGTTCCCGCCTCTGGTAAAGCTGTTATGCTTCCATTATGTTGTAAACCTACACAATCTTGCAGTCTTGAAGGTAACAGCAGCAATTAATGGCTTCTTGTAACCTGACCTCTCTTATTCGATATCGGCCTCTTTTTTTATTCTGGAGAATTCAAAAGCTGACAAGTAGAGCAACTTGCACCGAGCCTGGGCAACACCGCAGAGTGACTCCATAACTTGTAATTCTGCTCTGGTGCTTCCTGGGAACAGGGCCAAAAGTTCTGATTGCTCCACACTACAGGTGAAGCTTGGTAACAAGATGAGGGCTAGCACAGATGCTAGCATAGCATACTCCTGACGAAATGGGACAGGATCAGCACCAGATCATTAGACAGATAGGCCATGTCTGGTATGTGCTACTGACTCAAAACCACTTGTAACGGCCCAGCTAGGCCCATGCCCGTAACAAAACAAAGACGGACATCACAAATCACCAGGGAGAGGTGTGATGATGAGAAAGTGAATGCGTGTCGAGTCATCTTACTCAACTTCAGGTCGGTGCAAGTTAATGAATGAAAATCAACTTGGACTTGGGACAGCCAAGACTCAAGAGCCTTGTAAAGGCATGAACACCTGCAAGAGCCATGAGCAGCTAAGACTTATTTGAACACACAGCCCCCCTCACTGTACTGTACTGGTATATTCATTTATACAGCACCTAAATGCCACCATACAACTGCCACTATACAACTACATTACATAATCTTAAAACTCTTGCTAACAGAATAACCACCCATCAACCCACACTCTCCTGGTCACTTACACTCTCGGCCACGGCTGGTCCCTCGGCTCCTGCGTGGGGCTCCTCCGCGGCGGCGGGCCATGTCCCGCTCTCCTCCCCGGTCACGGTTCTCTTTCCCTTCCTCTCCAGCCTCAGGCTGACTGCTCTCTTTCTGACCAGACACACTTTTCTTCTTGCCCACCATCTCCCAGGAGTCCTACACACACACACACACACACACACACACACACACACACACACACACACAATGAAACCCAGTAAATACCAAAGAGTCTCCATCATATCAAATCAGCTTCACATAAGCCGCAGAGTAGGTGGGTTTACAGTATGCAGAATGTCATGGTCATGGCTTGAAGCTGGCAGACATTTTTGAAGAAGTCATACTGGGCTAGGAAAGTGCTCATATCTTAAATAGCCTGGTACACACCTTTGTTCAAATACAGTACATGCACAGTCCTGAGTGGTGACAAGTACAATGGCGACAATAGGTTTCAAATCATTGGGTAACAAGTGGAACTTTATGCTCATTTTGAATGTGGTTTTGAATGTGTGAAGCGTTTAATCTCAAGAAAAAAACAATATGACAGGACAAAACAATTCAGGCTTCTTAGAACTGTTGTTATCTAGGGTCCCCAGGACAAATAAATTAATGTGACTGTTTTGAGTTTACATACTAATGAGATTTAACACGATCCCACTGATTATGGAGTGCCTGATACAATGCCTAGAGTTGCCATGAAAACGTTTGACAACAAGTACAAAGGTTGACTATGAGCAACAGGTCAAACAAGAACTTTGTTGCTCAATGATTGTCACTTAAAAATGCTGAGGACAATACAGGTATGTCTTTGTCTTTGGAAAAGAGGAAGGAAAACAAAAACAAAAAAACACAAAAGTGAAACATCATTCTACAGACCCTAAACCCATTTTAAGCGTGCAACCTACGCTTGCACTTACCGTGTCAGGGCTGCCCTCAAGCAGTACGTTTATAGCTCTGTTGACGTCTCCATTGCAGTCGTGCAGTGCAATCATGGATTCATCCTGGTCCTTGCCTGTGATGTCAATCAGCTAGAGGGACACAGGCAATCACAAAAAACAGGATCTCAAGTCAATGCTAACTTTTCAGTTACATTACTGAGTGATGACACTAAAATATCAACCTAAAACTTGAAAACCTTCACCCTGTCTCCCATTTCAATGTAGTAAAGCAAATTTTCAAAGTAATTTGTGAAGATTCTGCTCATAAAAACAAACAAAAAAACAAACAAACAAACAAACAAAAAAAACATAAAACATCTTACCCCATTACTCTGCCATGATGCATTACATTAATCTTTGTCTCTGCCACCAAGTCCACTAGCTCATTCATCCATCACCACGGCACCAAATCACCCCCATTACACACCACCCAGACTACCATCAGACAGTCCCTTCACAGTCTGAGGAGAACAGAGACGATAAGAGCCAGGGACAGGGACAACAGAAGGAGAATCCCAGCGTGCCTGATGGGAACGTTTTAAACTGCAGCCACTCAATTAAAATGATAATTGGCCAGGTACTCTTCCAATTCCTCCAGTGGCCAGCACGCCAAACCATCAGGGGTATTTAACAGACGTCTGCACAGTTGCATAACACAAGAGCTCAGCTGCACCAGGCTCGGCCACTGAGCAAGGAAGGACGTGAATGTGGACATCCAAACAAAAACACTCTTTAACAAATCACTGGCCTTTCGCTCTGGTAACAAAATGATCACCCCATTTCTAAATGTGTCTGTTACAAAGGAGCCACTGTTGTTAAAGTCACAGTGTCACTAGCTTCCATTTAACTGTTTCTTTACTTACAAAGGCAGTGTCTGACTTAATGCAGTGTCTTAGAGTGCCGCTACAGTAGAAGGTAAGCATTTCATTTTCTAGGTTAGGCCAAGCCCAAGCACGAACAATAAAATAACGAGCTTAGATGCTTTCATAAATAGGTAACGAAAAGGTAATTGTGCAAACAAAGACAAAGAGTGATGTGTCTCAAGAATCAATTACCAACATCTCTAAGGCAACAATACTAACTCTCATGTAGAAGTACAAGGGTTAAGAGGGAACCTCTGCACATAGGGTACTCTGATTACTGCCAGTAGCCCAAAACTAAATAGCTGCTATAATCGCAGAGATGTCATGTTAACGGAGCAACTATCCAGGCAGCTTTAGACGGCCTTTTATACCACCAAAGATGCTGTACATCAACATGCTGTACAACAAGCAGGATAAACAGGAGTTTTAGGAAGATAATACTATACCTGTTTAACACAGTAGGCCTAAAGAAACTGTGCAAATCAAGTGGGAAAGGGGCTGTGTTTATTTAGACAGGGCAGTGAAGAGTGACGGGAGGCAAATTGGGCAGATGGGCTGGAGTAGAGATGATCACAGGCAGTACTCCAACCTGGATCCCTGTGGGATACTTGGAGCTGCATGTGGCAAAAACACTGCTGCCATTTCCACTAGACTACAGTTCCTTCGGGGTAAATTTTAAATGGATTGCATTTATATTTATATAGTGCTTTTCTACTCCTATAAACACTCAAAGTACTTTACAATGTATGCCTCACATTTACCCATTCACATACATACATTCACACACTGGTGGCAGAGACTGTCATGCAAGGTGCCAATCTGCCACCAGGAGCAACTTGGGGTTTAGTAAGGGGCGCAAGGCGGGGTCAGGCGGAGTGGGGCTTGAACCTGCAACCCTCCGGTTGCCGAATGGTACCTCTACCACCTGTGCCACTATCGCCCCCGTGTGCCACAATTGACCGTGTAACAGTGCTGATAACACTGACACCTAAAGTCCTATTCACATATAGGGCATGTTGCTCGTCACGTTGCTTTAAATTGTTCCTTGTCATCTGGAGCTGCTAGTAGTCATTTCACCTGTGTGTTAACATGGTTACCCATCACTACACTGAATGATTTTAGATACAATTAATCCCAGAATGATGCCTGCATCACATATTGTGATCTCTAACGCTCAGCAGGAAGGGCTGCTAAATCCCAATCACTTCTCTTTCTTTTCATAATCCAGAGTGGTATGACTGAATTCTTGAAATCTAATCTGTAAGAGAAATGTAAGGGCTTTTCAAATAGAAATATGTGGAGCTGTAATCTGAAATAATCACCCGGTTTTGTATGTAAAAATTCTATGTACAAATCGAAAACCCCATTGTGAAATCCCATTATTAAATTACAAAGGGAATACGTCACTTTATGATTTTGGGCTTCTTAGACAAATGAAAGAATAGCTCTAGACCAGTGTCCCCATCTTACCTGTTTGACCTTTTCCTCAAAATCAGCATCACTGTTGTGCGAGATCATCTGCGCGAGTCGGATCTGCTCAGCAGTGGCCTGCAGAAACAAAACAAGCACCACTTAGAACCACATCCGACCTTGAGTGGGGAACAACAAGAACTATAAAGGGCCCTGGTGCTGGACTGAGATTGGCAGAGGGCAGTTAGTGACTCTGGGAAAATGTTAAGTGCTTGACAGCAAGCTGTAAGTACTGGGGGGAGGGGCATAAATCTGAATCCCAACAGAAAGCACTTAGGAATACAAAAAAGTCAGGTTCTGGCCATACAAACACAGGGGAGAAGTAATGAAAACTCAACTTTATCCGGGGCCAACCTAGAGATCTGCATGATCTCCACTATGACAACAGCAATGATTAACCATTTTGCCATGTCCCTAAAAATACCTATTCTCAGCGCAGCAGTGGCACATTCATGACGTAGCCGACATTGCCCGTCAAAGGGCGCAGTGTCACAAATAACACACAAAACAGCTGCTGTAGTCTGTGAGCTGCACTTCCTCTTCACATGACAAATATGTTGCAGTCATGCAAAAACGGAAGTGTCACCAGTGATGATTCTACATCAACCTGAGCAAGATGGACATGTGCTTCCAGCACTTCTGTCTCCTGTGACCTGACATGACTCACAGATTTTTGGATACTGCTGAAAAGGCATCTGTGGGAGGGTGAAGGACTTCCCTTTTGAAGTACAGAAAGAGACCAACTTAGGAAACCCTTAACGATGCAGATTTTGGCTGAAAATCTCTGCACTTGAGCCTACTAATTACTAACTTCTGAAAATCAGACAATAATCGGCACTCAGTACTTGCACTTTCTCCCCCCATCTTTCTCAGACAGACACACACACAAAAAAAAGAGACCACTTTAGATTCCATCTCCTTACTAATCTTTTCACTACACCCTCCTCAGATTGCAAGAAGGGTTCTAAGCGAGGGAAAGAGAGGGGGCTAGAAGATATCTGTCCATTTTGGTCTCACTTTAAAGGAGAAATCCAGTGTGAATCAACCCACAGTCCTGTTGTCATAATGTGCTGTCAGTAGAAAAAAGTGATGAACTAAAACAGACCATATAATGAACTTGGAGCTGACGAGATTGGGAATTGGAAAATGAAACAGAAATTAAGTTACTGTGGCTGCTGATTAACTATTCAGTCTATGATTTACAACATTTTTACATAACTTTTTCCTGCTGACTGCATTCTGACCTGGAACAAAAGGGCTACGCATTTATTCACACCAGATTTCTTTTTTTTACGTTTTGAATAGCATCACATCAGAAGAGTTTACCTGGGGCCTCTGCTTGTGCTGTGATTGGCTCTGTGTCTGGCCTTGTGTCTGCTCCCAGTTGCTCCGGGCTCGGCTTCCTCCCACCGAAGTCATCATTTACAGTATATACAAATAACAGTATTTACAAAGGAATAACACCTGTGTAAAATAAATAAATAAATACACAGCAAGATTAGAAGTAATCTGGGCCATACTAAGGATTTTGTCTGCATGTTCAAGGGCTCTAAAAATAACTTTCATTATAAAGAGGGCATCTAGGCATTTTCTACACAGTATGTGTAACGCACATCAAGATACGGATTCAGTGCAAAAAGTCACTGGCCACCAGCTACGGTGGCCCTGGCGATGCCATCTTGCATAAATAGCCTGCCGAGATTCACACGGCCGACTTTCTCTCAACAGTGTATCACTTGATAAAGTGATGACAGATTGTATGGTACCAAACACCTCCCATCGCCCTCGTTAAAATAGCAAAGATCGACTTAGAACTCCGAAGACATACGAAAACAGAAGCCCAAGTTAAATCAGGTTAAGCTTCACTTCCGCCCACTGCTTGTTGTTAGCGAGCATGTGCTAGCTGCGCGGAAGAACGAGAGCATCCGATCAGATATTTACTCATCATATCAACAAAACCAGATATGTTGCGTCGTGTTCTCATTTGGCCTTGGCTCATACCATGTGTTCTGTAGGAAACACAACGCACACGACTAAAAACGAGAAGAAGAAATGCGACGCAGGAATCGCCCTCGTTTTTACGCCCATGGTCAAGTGAAAAAGACCCCATTTGCTATCGCATTTCAGCAACACGCGGGTTAACCGCGGGAACAACTTGGAAAGATGGACGCTGTGATAACGGCGTGCTACCTAGCTACAACACACAACAGAAACCTGGTTAATATGGATTAACATGTCAGTGGCGAGTGGCAAGCCTCAAAATTAAAATTTCCGGTAGGCCTGCCTGGCCTTATAAACTTTCAACACCTCGGCCTAAATAACTATAGCACGCGAAATAACACTCTGTAGCCACGAAGGGTAGGTAACATGAAGGGGGTTTAAAATTAATGAATATGAGGGCCATATGCGTAACGTCTGACTGATTTCAGACATCCATGTAACGTTACGCAGCATTTAAGTGCTATTTATGTAACGCCAACCTGAGGAATTTACATCAGCAAACTAAATGTCATTATCTGAGCGAAAACCCACTGGTTATCCCAAACTCGCGAAGTTGTTTATACTAAACTACACTACTACGTTAACAATACATCTTAGGATGTTAACTGCACTATTATATAAAGTTAACGTTAAGAAGCTGCTTTAACTACTCGACTGTTAAACTAACGCTAGCTTGCGCAGCCATAACACTATTTATTAACAGGGTCAGTCTGCTCTTGTTAATGGACTTCAACGTCAGCTAAGTTACCGAAAAAACTAAACAATATGGTAAAAGGAAAGTCAGTTGAACATTCGTCTTGTGAACAGGACAATCAACATAACATTAGCTGGCTGTTTCTATATAAACTGTTGTTAACTAGTACTGGCTAACTTAAAAAGTTAGCAATGAAACCAGTCATCTTATCAGCCATTTAGTTGGCCAGCCAGCTAACTAATAAGACAGGCTACTTAACGTTAGTGTTTGTAACTTAAATTGCAGATAGGGAATTAGGGAGACACCGATGTGTGTGGGCCCAGAGGCCGCGTAATAAAATATAACTTGCATAGATTTGGGCTGTTACAATATTATGTAATGCTAAATTTTCAGATCTCTGTGCTACCCTTGTGGCTAGCTTGGCATGTTAGCCACTTAGCTAGCTTCCATTGGGAGTCGTTTCATCGTCGCAACAGCCTCATGGCAGAGATATCTTTGCACACAGAAATCTAACGCTAGCTAGCTGGCTACTTAGCCATCACTCCCACGCTAGTCCCTTTGGAGTTGACCACTACACTCACCAGTTTAACAATGCTATCACCTAAAACAAAACAAAGCAAGGCTAAGACGATACAATGTCCATGGGCGTGAAAAAATAACGTTAGCCAATAAACCGTGACAAGTTTCATCAATCGACATTCTGAGTTGCAACATGAAAATGTACCCCGTGGATGTGACCGTAACATTCCGTACACTAAAAAAATTGATGCCGAGGCTTCATCGAGGCCCCTAGGCCCCAAATAATAAAAATAAATAACAAGCAGTATACTGACCAGAAACCCGGCTGGATGAAAATTCTATTGCCTTTACAACTGACCAAGCGGTCGGTCTAAAGATTGACCTCCTAGTCAGATATGAACAAAATCAAAATCCTCTAATCTTTACTTGATACACCTAGCCGATGATAAGGCCGAACCGACTCGCGCAGACAATAAGCGAGACTCGGAATTTACCTGTTTCTCTTCCACACTGACAACCCAAAGCGCCGTGTCACGTGGTTACCAGAGCGCACTGCAGCCTTCAGGAAGCAGACCCAGACCACGTGATGCCTACCAAAAAACCGACCAAAGCGATTGACAGGTGGGCGCTTTCGCATAACAAGATGATTTACAAACTGCGGATATAACTATAATCTCCCACCAGTTTCTTGCAACATATGTAATGTGTAATTCATATTCTGAAGATAATGAGCTGTAGCCTCCATTAGTTTGCTAATGTCGAAGCCCCCCTCCAAAGTACAGATTTTTATCTGCACTTGTCTTGATTTATTTATTTATCACTAAGGTTAAGCAATCTCCATAGACATTTACTGAGTTTTTGCCAGCACAAATCGTCTTAAATTGACCACAAGATGGCAGTAGCCACATTCCATAACTCAGTGATTTTTAAGTTTATGGATAATTTTCCAAAACATAAAAGCGATGAATTGATGATAACTTGAATTTCACTGTCTGTAATTCCAGGGTCATTTGGCATAGGGCTATGGTTCAGAGTGAACTGCACTGAAATCTGAATATTAAGCGCATGACATCAAAAAAAAAAAAAAAGAAGAGAGAGAGAGAACATAAATCCATATAATAAAAACTGAAAAGCAATAGACTTTATTCACCGAAAGCATCAGTTAATCTGTTTTGTTTTCAATGGATTTTATTTCCTTCAGACTGGAAGAAAAGATAACACCACCAAAACAGAGGCAAAGATAAAAAGTAAATACCACCAAAAGAAAATAACTGTACAATTGTTTCACAGTAAGTCACATGGAACAGCAAGGCAGAACAGTTTATTACAACAATAAACAAGTTGTGGTAAGGAAAACTCTACTGAAGCTGCAGTCATTCTATCTATATCTCAGCAGTACATAACTTCCCAGCATAGCAGATAGAGATACACATACATAAATAATTGCTGCATTATAGTCCTGTGTCAGGGCATGATATTAATGTGGTAACAGCATAGGTTACAGGATAGGCTTAATAAAAAAAGGTAATTTGTTGAAATAAGTTATTCTCTAAACAGGATAGCCTGTCTTCAGTGGATTACCAATAGTCTGATATTTCACAAAAAGGATGTAGTCGGTCTTAAGATCTTCATCCCAGCCAAACACACCAGAACAGAATTTTTAAATAAAGCCAGGAAAGATAGGTGAATGATATTCACCCAATTATAATATTAATTATTTACTTATATTATTAATATTAATATTAATCAGATACATTTGTGCTACAGCTCATGTAATCAAAAGCCCTATTATTACTAAAACTATACAGTGTGACCTTTGCTAGCTGGTATTCAGTCACCAGATAAGACTAAGTGCTTCATAGGGAACCTTTCCATAGGTCTTTATGTAACTCAGGTGAACCTGACCACTGACTGGAGTTGTAACCTTTGTGTACCTAGGGTTTGGGTTGCAGAGTCAACGCCACTCCTACACTCTGGGAGAAGACATTAACCTCAAAGGAAACTTCCTGAGCTAAACCAAAAGTTTGCTTGAACCTCAGGCCTTAGAGACCAGCTCTAAACTGGTTGTGTGTGTGTGTGTGTGTGTGTGTACGCTCTCTTTTCATTGGTGTATGTGTTAGTTTTTCTTGTCCCTTAGTTTTTCTTGTCCCCAATAAATCTTCACTGTCTTTGCAGTGACACACATTATCTCTTTCCAGTTCTCATCACAGTTCTGTTTGCAACCTGGAGTATATGTGATAGTGTGTTCTATGTAGAAGGTCAACAGCTGCTACTTTGTGGTAGATTTACTATGCTTGATTGGCAGGTCAGAAGAGCACTTCAATGCTGTCTATAGGAGTTTCTGCTCAGGACTTGATCTCAATGACTTTGATGAAGGGCAGGGCCTTGCTGTTGTGACTGGTAGGCGTGAGAGGTTTGCTGTAAGGAAACAATAGAACAGGGGCATCAGAAACAAGTGGGCATAGTGATGAAGTGTGGGCATTGTGATTCAGTTCTTTTCAGTTCTCTGTGCAACCTACTCATGAACTATGTGAAATCAAATCACTCAGAATGCATCCCCATATGATTAACTCTTGCATCACTTTATTGTAAATGAACTATGCTGACCTTAAATGACCTTAAATTACCTTGAATCTCAGTCCTATCTGATTTCATTCCTCATCATGTGATCCTGATCAAAGCAACACTTTGGTACGCATGGTAAGAATGGGTAAGAAAGGAAGAGTAACTAAAACTCTTAGAGCTCACTGTAATCAGGTCTCTTGTGCGCACAGGTTTGTCCTATGCATGTAGCTCTGCTATCTTCTGAGGTATGTTCATTTCCTGACTGTTTCCTGATTGTTTGTATGGTTTCTCATGTCTTCTTTTAGTTTTCTTAGGTTTACATAGTTTTATATGTAATTGGATTTGTAACTTGTTTCTGACAAATAAATTGTAAAGTTCTGACCTGCATAGCCTTTGCTGAATTATTTATGAATTGGATAACTTTCTATTGGTCACAGTACACACCAAATGGCTAGTATTCACTGCCACAGAATCTAAGCACTGGATGTGTAGTTTAAATTATAATAGAACTGACACATTGTAATGTACAGTTGGATGGATTAATCAGAATGGGATCCATAGACAGTCCACTCTAAAGTAGCCTGAGTCCTCTGCTCTCAGGACTGAACCAGAATCTGGTGTTTGTGATTATAGTAGTCTGTTCCGTAATGTTATAGTTCCTACATGTGGAAAACAGACTAGTAACATATTGTGTTTAAGGTTATAAATTGTGGGTGTTGACCATGGGTCAACCTGCTAAAAGAATTGCATTATGTTTATTCATGGCAGCGAGTATTGCTGGGTATTCTTTAAAATAAGTGGAATCAGATTTATTTGAATTAAGTCAGGTGATTTAATTCCATTAAAACAATGTGCTAGAATCTCACGCAAATACTTTCAACCAATTTCTCACTT
Organism: Tenualosa thibaudeaui; assembly: GCA_027481765.1. NCBI lineage: Eukaryota > Metazoa > Chordata > Actinopteri > Clupeiformes > Clupeidae > Tenualosa > Tenualosa thibaudeaui. The sequence goes on along the minus strand of JAIFZK010000039.1, from coordinate 1,779,382 downwards.
TCGCCATTGGTGTGACAAAGTGGTCTTACAGATTTACAAAACCCTGCCTTACAAAGTAAAAGTAAAGGGTTATGTGCAAAATATTTCTCTCTATCTGTTTCTTTCTCTCCCCCTCTTTCTTTCTGTTGGTCATATTTAGATTTTGATTACTTCAAACTGAATCTGAACTGGCATCTGTCTGCCTTGCACTTCTGTACAGTTGCCAAGCAACAGAATAAAATGGCTGCCCATATAAGATGGCTGCCTGTGTTTGTTGGTGAAAACAATTAGCTGTCAGAAGGTCTCCTTTGTTTCACATCGCAAGTAGCTGTAAGGCATTCTGTACAGTGATAGCTTGGCCCGTATAACAATGTCTGTTTGTCTGCTGTTTGGTTTTCACTGTACCTGTAGACAACCTGTGGACTCTGTGGCGATATTAGCTGGGGCTTCTGGTCTCCCTGCAAGAAGTCCATCTGATCGTGCATCTCACGGTTCTGTGAAGGAAAAAAAAACAGGAGCTATGAGAAAAAGGTTGCAGACACATAAGGCACACACACACACATACATGTGTACACACATCTGACATCTGTACTGACCTCTGCCTCCAAAAAGGCCACTTTCTCTTCGAGGTCTCTGAGGTGACGATCTCTCTCCTGAATCACAGTCCTAGAGTTCTGCAGCTGTAAACAAACACACAACACCAGTTACATTTATTACATCCATACACAGTTACAGCATATGTACACAATAGATAGATAGACACTTTATTTATTCTGAAGCAATTTAAGAATGAAGAGGATGTAACTTTAAGTTGAATACTGTCCATACAGCCAAAAAGACAGTGTGGTGTACTGACCACACAGGCATGGGTCGGGGGCTAAAATAGCCAGTAAGTGAGTCGGTCATTGCCAGTCAGTCCTGTCCAGGGGAGTGTATGTGTAAGTATAAAGGCACTCAGAGGCACAATATAAGGGCAGTGTGCTGTATAACACACATAAAATGTGCACACATGTACATGGCCAAGTGCCTAGAGACCCCATGGCACCATGCAGTGAATGAACAGCTCTGTTGGAAATGTAAAGAATACCCCCAGAGCACATGCCTTGCTAAGTGGTCACAGGGGAGAACTGAGAGGAGCAGGTCTCATTTTTTAATCATTTATTCATGACTGGTGTTACCACACACCACTCATCTCTGCTCTGTGTGCCACTCAAAAGGCACTCATCACATCTGCCATCCTCTCCATCCCATCGTCACACACTTTCGCTCCCTCTCTTTCTTTACACTTTCTCTCTCTCTCTCTCTGTCTCTCTCTCTCTCACACACACACACACATTCACACACACATTATATATCACTGAAATACGGTTTCTTACATTTAATTGCACATACGCAGCAAATCTGTAATTTACTGTGTAGTTATTATAAACTAGTTTGTCCTGGGGTGCCAGTGTGTGTGTGTGTGTGTGTGTGTGTGTCTGTCTCTGTGTTTGTATGTGTATGTGTGTACTTGTGTGTGTGTGTGTATTGTGTATCTGTGTCTGTTCATTGACACACGTGTTACATCCTGACCTGTTCGATCATGTGTCTGACTTTGCGCTGTTGACTCTTGAGCATGTCGTCCAGTTGGTGGTTTTTCTCTTTGACCACAACCAGCTCCTTCTCCAACTGCTCCGTCCTGCCGAAGAACAACATGTGTCCATTACCTCGGCAACCACACCCACTCTTTATGACACACTGATCCACTGCTTTTATGGATCTGTTTTAAATTATTAATATTAATATTAATATTAATATATGGTATCAATGGAATGGACAGCATAATCAGAACAAAGTATGTTGTAAACAAGGTTTGTATTCACACAGTATATCTGGCATAAGACACAGCACACAGGATTTACTAGGCCTCTTGTTAGAATAGATGGAAGCAAAGACCTTGGCTTTGGAACTACAAGAATGAACCTCTTATTGAGCCACAGTGGTAACCACTCACTTCTTGTGCACAACCTCTTCAAAAAATGCAATGAGCGTATCCATGTGTGTATCCATAGCAACAGGATGTGTACCTCTGCTGCTGTTCCACCTTCCCTTTCTCTCCTCCCTCCTTCTGTGCCGTCAGCTCCTTTAGCTCGGCCTCTCTGGCAGCCATCTTGTCACGCAGGGAGCAGTTCTCCTCCTCAATGCTTCCCAGCATTCTTTGTAGCTCCTGCATCTGTTGTCTGCAGGGGTCATCCTCAGGCTCGGACCCAGACTCGGACTCGGTCTCAGCCTCAACCTCCTTCAAGCGCTCTGCCTGTTCCTCCACACGTTGACGCCATGCCTCGATGCTTGCCTGCAGGGGGCACCATCACACAACACTCCAGTCAAAGAGGGTAGAGGTGCTGGAATACCACACAGTGTGGTGTTGGTCTGTGTGTGGGCTGCTCTTTGTGTGAGTGAGAGCAGTCTTCTATCTTTGTGTGTATGTGTGTGTGTGTGAGAGAGAGAGAGCAATCTTCTATCATTGTGTGTGTTTGTGTGTGTGAGAGAGAGCAGTCTTCTATCATTGTGTGTGTAAGAGAGAAATAAGTCTTCTATCATTGGTCTTCTATATGTAATGTTAATTTTACTGTCAGCCTTGAATGTGGAGCTACATATAAGTCTTATTTGTTGATAATTTGTTTACATTCTGAAGCCACTTCATTTATGTAAATTTGGGCAAATACATATCAAGTGCAGTAAAACAAATATATCACACTGCAGACTGCAGCATTCATCCGTCCATATTGTTTTTCAGAGAGAATTACAAACAGAATCTGGAAAGCACCCAAGCAGTGTGGGCAGCTTTGACCTGACATACTTTTGAGGTCATGGTCATTTTTCACATTCTGGTGGACTAAACCACAGACCATTGCACGGGTAGATTTTCATTGCTGGGAAGCATCTATGTTTGACTACTATAAACAGACGAATAAGAAAACTAAAGATGATAGATGTTAGATGTTATAAAAGAAGAGCAACAAGAGCATAAAAGATTCAAGATGATTCAGATGAAAGCAGACGAAGACTGAAAGCAAGTCTGTCATTATATAAACTGTAGAAAATTCCAGCAGAAAGTGAAGTAAACAGATTAACATATTAAGTAAATATGAGTGATAGAAAAGCGAGTGTTTAGTGTGTCTGACCTGCAGTCTGTCTTTCTCCTCTTGATGCCGTCTCTCTGACTCTTGCAGCTGAGCATACAGGCGCTGTGTCACACCCCTCAGCCTCACACACTCGTCTTCCTCATTCTCTTCCTCCTGACACACACATACACAACCAGAAGAAACAAAGAAGACAAATTAACAGGTTAACTTCAGGTTCATATGTGAACTAATGATTATAGTTAAAGATGCTATCCTTCTATAGAGACACATGCATGTTTTTCATTGAGCATGACAATGGCATTTTCCATACTGGTTAACACCCTGCACAGTCAGCATGAGAATAGTTGCCTAAACAAATAGGCAATCGCGTCTTGCCCACTTGTTTACTTCCGTAACCTGGCAACCACAACCTTGGAAGGCCTGTTTGTCTCTCTTGTTTCTCCTGTCTGGCCATAAGCTGTGTTAGGCAGCGAATGCATCTTTAGAGTGTGGGAGAGGGTAGCCTAGCACTTCAGAGACAAAGAGGTGAGACTTTTCACAGTGTGGGCCTAAGATGTAGGAGTGTGTTTCGAGCATGAGAGTGTGCCTGAACTGGAGTATGAGTGCGTGTTTGGCTACACAAGAGAATGTGTTTGCCTGTGAAGAAGTGAGTTGTCTAATTTTAACGTGCTTGGAATTGACTTCGAATGACTGCTAGAAATTGAACTCAAATCATAAATAAATCATTCCATATCCGTGCTGATCCTTTGGGCTATAGCAATCATCAAAACTCTGGCTGCCAATATGTCTCAATTACCCTATCTTTTGGGATATGCTCCATTAACCTGGAAGAGGCCAACTCTACCATAATCCGCCACTTTGGAACGAGTGAAGTGTGTGTTAAAAGCTCCCTCCTCTCCCAGTGCTGAGGTCAGGCAGTTAATGGCTGCAGAGTCTACTGTTACACACACACACACACACACACACACACACACACACACACACACACACACACACACACACACACAGATTAGCCACTGATGGGCCCACCATTATGCAGCAGAAATGGGATATGATATACTTAGAGCCTGTGGGAGCCATGGCTAGGGAGTCTGCCTTTTAATGGTGCATTACATTTGCATCTGTGTGTGTATGTGTGTGTGTGTGTGTGTGTGTGTGTACTTAAACTGGTACATTTTTCATTTTCCAGCATGCAGTCTGTCTTATAATAACATAATTTGTGATGTCCACAAAATGCAATTACAGTACTCCTTGGCATATAAAGCCCAGGTTTACAACCCAGCTTTGTTATTAAGGTTGAATCTTGAATCACTTTTAAACTAAAATCATTATGCTTGGAACAATTCAATGAAAGTTCAATGAACAAGATTGACTTCTAAAAAAAGTACCTGTACCTGTACCCTGTCCTACATTTCAAACTTCCTAATGAGTTTAGGCATTGGTGTAGGTGAGTGATCAACTGACACAGAGTGTCAAGAATGAGGCTTACCTTTGTCAGAGGTGGGTCGACGACATTGCCATTGATAATCACTGACTGGATGGTGGCCACATTAACCTTGTAGCCATTGATTGGAAACTGATGTCATAGGAAGATGATCATGTAGAGAATGAGAGAATGAGATATGCAGATGAATGAAGCTAGCATGTTATTGTGTGAGGTCTCCAAAAGAGACAGCAGCAGACATGAATAATGTAATTACCTTGTTGTTGTTATTGTTGTTGTGTCTGGCAGCCATTTGCTCTCGAAGGCTCTTCAAACAGTACCGGACCTAAGGAATGATTGGATGAAGTTAGAAAACACACAACACAGAGGCAAACACTCAAACACACAAGCATATACAGTACGTTTTACACATGAACACACATCCACACACACACACACACACACACACAATGGAAAGGTCTGTTTGTTGGAGGTAAAAATACATATATGGACACAGACACACACACACACACACACACACACATACAGAGACATAGATGCAGACAGTCAAGCATATAGACTCTGACCTCTTGAATCTGAGACACTTCGTCAGTCAGCATCTTGACACTTTGCCGATGTTTCTGCTCTTTTTCTGACCGCTTCTCCAAGTAGACCTTCAATTGCACAGGTTACAATTTAATGTTACACAGTATGGAAAATACTGCAGACCTTGGCTTCTTGATCTTCCATCTATTTACAGTGGTATTTATACAACATCCAGGGTCACTCACAGTACACACACACATTCTCCATTTCTCTCACACACATACACACAGAGTGATACAAACAACTACCAAGCACCAACTTGGACAAACAAACCCACGTCCAATAACACTATCATGCAACCTCTAATTTAGACCCACAGGGAACATAGAGGACAGCTAGCTACCTTGATGACCTCTGTCTGTGATGGTGGTGATGACTCAGGATTCTGTGGCTGGGTCCCAGAGGCAGTCTGCAAGAATCAGGGAGAAGAGAGGAGAGCAGATGAGATGAGAGTGAAGGAGAGCAGAGAGAGAGAGAGAGAGAGCACTGAGCTAATTTGATCATTACAGGCACAGATAATCTCATTTCTGAGTCGACATCAGCCTAAGATCCGGTCAGTCAATCGGCCCAGACTGAGATGTGTTCCACAGCTAGCGCTGCAATCACTGAGCAAATATTCATCTCTTCATAACAAAAAAATAAACATAATTTTTATTGTTGGTATCATTAAGTGAATATTCTTCTCTTCACATTACCATACAGTAAAAAGGAAATGTTTTTTCAGAAGAAAAAAAATATGAAAAAACAAGTACATGTCTAATTATACATACTTTTGAATAGTTCCAGTTGTCGTTGTGCAGAGTGATTGTCAGTCGACCGCACTTCTCCTGAAAGAAGACAAAAATGAGACAGTGATGAGAAGAAAATCATGAAGGTGTGGTGACAGGACAAGAGGGAGGGGTTTTACTGTACCACTACTGAAGGCAGGCACCTTACATTATCATTACATACATTACATTATCTGGACATTTTAGTCCAGATAACACAGTTACTGAGCTTCTGTCTTAACAGTTGCAAAAATGGCAAGTCACTGTGGTTATTCTCTGACCAACTTGAAATAAAAGCCCTGTCCTTGTGATATAAAACTCTTATTTGTGGAAACACTTGGGAATGATCTCACTAGGGAATGACCTCACATATTTGATAGTGGGCTATGCACTTGACCCATTCATAATTTTTTTTTTTTATTGACATAGCAATTCACTTGAATGGCCTACAATGTAGATGCCTTAACACCCATCATACCAGTGCCGAAGAAACCATCACCATCCTGCTTCAAAGACTACCGTCCTATGGTACTGACACCCATCATGAAGTGCTTTGAACGACTAGCCCTTTCACACATTAAATCCACCCTGCCCCCCAGCCTGGACCCGTACCAGTTCGCGTACAGAGCGAAACAATCTACAGAGGATGCAATCTGCTCTGCCCTCCACCCAACCCTCACCCACCTGGACAAGAAAGACTCATATGTGAGAATGCTGTTCATAGACTTCAGCTCAGCATTCAACACCATAATACCACAGCAACTCATCTGCAAACTGGGCCTCAGCTCCCCTCCCTCTGCAACTGGCTGCTGGATTTCCTCAGCCAGAGGCCGCAAGCGGTGCATGTTGGCAACATCATCTCCAACAACATAACCCTGAGCAAAGGAGCCCCACAAGGCTGTGTACTCAGTCCAATCCTCTTCACCCTGCTGACATGACACACCAACCCACAGCTCCAACCACCTAGTGAAGTTTGCGGACGACACAACACTGGTGGGCCTCATCACCAACGGCGACGAGACCCACTACAGGAAAGAGGTGGATCTTCTGACCAGATGGTGCAAAGGCAACAATCTCCTGCTAAACGTCAGCAAGACCAAGGAGATTGTGGTCAGCTTCCAGAGGGGCCACACCCAACATCCCCCACTGATCATCGATGGTGCTGTAGTGGAGGGTGAGCAGCACCAAGTTCCTGGGGGTGCACATCAGCGACGACCTCTCCTGGACCACCAACACTGCATCACTGGCCAAGAAAGCACACCAGCGTCTCTACTTCCTGCGCAAACTGAAGCGGGCAAGTACTCCACCACCAATCATGACTGCATTCTACAGAGGAACCATAGAGAGCATCCTTACCTGCTGCATCACTGTGTGGGGTGGGAGCTGCACTGACTACAACAGGAAGGCTCTACAATGCATCGTGAGGACAGCTGAGAGGATCATTGGTGCATCACTCCCCTCCCTGCAAGACCTGTACACCACCCGCCTCACCCATCACAATTGTCAGCAATTGTTTTTATATTTATATTTGCACCACTTAGTATTATCATTATGCCTCATGCCTTGTCTTGTCTTGTCATACCTGTTATGTTAGGTAGTAGTACTAGGCAAAAGTAGCCTTAAGCTACTTGCACTTATTTATTTATACAACCTTAGGACTAGAATTGTCTTGTTGTGCCTCTGCACTTTACTGTTGTCCACGTACACGCATGGGACAGTGGGAAAGGTAATTTCCATTCTTTTGTATGTCAAGTACATGTGAAGAAATTGACAATAAAAGTGACTTTGACTTTGACTTTATTTAGTAGTGTTGCTGTACAATCCAATTTAGTTTTATTGTAGTGCATCAAGTTTCAGGATATGACAGACTAATGAATCACGCTGTAGTATATCCTGATAAAAGCATAACATGCCTGTAAATTAGCGTCTACCTAAAAGTGTCTACCTGAGGACATGTCAAATATAAAAACCATCAAGTGCAGCCCTTCTGTATACATGCTGTCACTCTTCACTCTATATGCATGTCAGTGCCTGGGACATTTGCATTTTGGGTTATGTAACATTGTTGAAACATCTTTCAGGTTGAGACTGATCGTTTCTCTCGACAGGCCTCCAGAATAAACATTCCCTTTCAGACAGTGCAAACACCCTCTTCATGAGAATCGTTTAACTCGCCAAGGTCTGTTCTCAGGTAAAGAAAAGCCCAGAATCAAGAAAAGCATAGAAGTGATTAAATGCTTTCTTCTCGAGAAGAGCACAAAAGCCGTGATTCAAGGTTATGCAACTCTGTTGACACTGCGGACTACACACGTCCTTATCAAAGTTACAATCGTGTGTGGGCTGTAATTATGTATTATGCTGTGTGCGTGCTTAAATATGTGTTTGGTTGACTTTGCTTGCTTTTCAATTCAACTCTCCACCTGAGCTAAAAAAAGCACTTATATAGGTGCATTATAGACCTATTCAATCGACATATGCAATGACAGTTGTTCTCCCAATTTTATTAATAAGTCTTGTATTAATCTTGTATCTGCCTCTGGCCTCATTATACACTTATAGAGGTCACCTCTATGTTTCTGTCTCTAAGAATGTTCTCAGTAGCTCCTTTCAGGTTACTTTTTGCAATGGCTGTCCCATGAGTCTGTTTCCAATTAAGTGCCTACAGAATCCTCCAGGCACTAACAGGGATAAAAATGTCCCAAAATAATGCATGTTCATTATTGGGTTCCCCTATATAGATACTGTGAGTAGCAAAAACAATGATACAGAGACCTTTCTATGAATCTAATGGCCTGTGTGCTGATTCAAATGGCATTTCTTCCCTCAGGGTAAGATTAAGAGGACTGAACTGCTGTGTGTGTGTGTGTGTGTGTGTGTGTATGTCTTCCTTTTCAACATGTAACCTTTACTCTAACCAATATGTAAAATGTAAACAATAAAGCACAATTAAAGTAAAGGACAATATTTCAAGTACACTCTTGCTCCCAGTTCCCTGAGCAGCAGGTTTAAACTCATGGATGAGAAACGTCTGCTTTCTCATTTCTTTGTCACTACAGCATAGACTTGAATAAGCTCTTTATTGTAAATGTTCATTTTGAGCGAAATTTGCATAGCAAATTTGACTCTTCAGTAGCAACCAGATTTCAATGAATTCTTCAAATGCACCTGTATTCAAATGTGAATACACATAATGCATATGGACTGTATGTACTCACTCTCTCTCTCTCTCTCACACACACACACGTACAGGTATTTATGTGCATGCCAGGTGCACTGCAGGTGTTCCCTATTCAAAAGCTTTAACAGTGTTTAACATTCTCCCTGGTCCCTGTTCTCAATTTGACACAGCATCCATTTTAAGTTCTAAATCACACACTCACTCACACACACACCCATACAAGCGTCCATGTTACGTGTGAGGATAGATTGTTTTGAGAAAATGGACTAACTACATTCCAGCCATAACTGTTAAGCTTAAGCATTACAGTCAATCATCAACAACAGCCGTAACAGAAACACACCAGTGCAAGCAGACCATGTTTTGGGAAGAAGCTGGAGAGAAGCCAGAGTTTGGTATGAGAGCACGAGAGAGGTCTTTTACATCAGCTCCCGCACCTCCTCACCAAACTGTGATCAAGGACGCCGCCATCTCCCAAGAATAGGTGTATTCAACATTACCTGACTTTATCAAGCCAGCTGTAGCCTGGTCATGCCTTCCTAGCACTTCCACTTGATTATCACACATCTCCCTACAGTGCTAGTCTACTTGATCCCATTGAGCTTGTTTTTACCTGTCCTATCAACAAACAGCAGGAAGCGATAAATGGAATCTAGGCCCAGGTAAATTAATTACAAAAGGCTATATATACAGTATATGTACATTTGTCCAGACATAGTAGATGTATAATTGTCTATAGATGTTTGTCTTTTTGCTTTTTTAACTGCACATTCTCATATCACATTGGGGTGCAGGTGGTAGAGGTGCTGTTCAGTAACCAGAGGGTTGCAGGTTTGAGCCCCACTCTCCCTGACCATATCGAAGTGTCCTTGAGCAAGATACTGTATCCCAAATTGCTGCCGGTGGAAGGTTGGCAACCTTTGTCACTCTTGTGTGAATGTATGTGGCAGGAAGCAGGAAGCGATAAATGGAATCTAGGCCCTGGTAAATTAATTACAAAAGGTTGCCACATACAAAAGATGGCAAACTCCCAAAGTAAATGGTAAAGGTATTCCGTTGCAACAGTTCAGATTGCTTGATAATGAGCATTGAGGTTACTTGTGTTTGTCTTGGTAGCTAGCCGTGGTCCTGGGATGACAACATGTAAGTGATGTTCGCTGGTACCCCCAACAGACAGGGGTTAAAGGTTCAAGGACACAGGGATAATGGCCTTGTACGGGACTCTCTGGGATGATGGAACTGACTGACACACTGACTCATACTGCTGTGGAAGTGAACTAGGGAAAGGGAGGTTGGTTTGGGTGGAGGGTGGCAGAGCAAGACCAAACAACACCAAACCAAGCATTTCAGTTAGGTGTCAGTGAAGCGCAATGTGTTTCATGCATTTGCTATTTTATCTAGCTAGTTTGTGTAATACATAATGGTCTACAGGCTTGGTTGATGACACTGACCGCCCACCCCCCCATGATCAGCTAATTAAAATCAGTTAACTCTTTAAGGGTTCAGGGTTTAAGGTTGGGGGCATTGGGATTAAGCCATTGAAGTTTTCCCCCATGTGCCAGCAGAAACACCCATAAAGTAAAGAACCCTTGAGCACCTGACAGTGGAGATACTTGGCTGTCTGTCTGTCTGGTTGTTTGTGCAAGTAATAACACCCACAGCCAGTGGCACTTTGGGGCAAAAAGTAGCACTGGGCAACCGCTGTTGAGTGAGTTGTACCCAGCTCTCACCCAACCCTTTAATTCACTTCCAGCCAAACAAGCCACTGTGGAGCTACGAACCAGCCACAGAGACAAAATGGAGGCACAAATGCCAATAAAAGCTAAATCAGTTAGAGTGGGCTGTGTACAGGCTTGTTACAATTGTTATATAATCACTTGATCTCAATTAGAGATTAATTGGCATCTTTTTGAATAAATGTTGTTACTATTTCAAAAGAACAGAAGAATGAAATAATTTTTCCAATTGTACTTCCATCACAGTGTCTTGATACTGGTCACTGTCAGTATGTAATTTTTGATTTCATGAATTTCATGATTGTGTCAGCCTGCACTAGTACACGCTCGCTGTGAGTGGTGACTGAGGTGAAGCCCAGGACATGAGTGTGTGTGACTCACCTGTGGGGCTGAGAGAATGCATACCTTGCAAGGGCAGGAGCTCATCTCAGACTGCATCATGGCGTGAGGATCAACCCGTATGGGCAAGACACAGAGATTACACTGCGGTGGGTGTGTAGCCTGAGGAAACGTGCGTTTCCATGTGTGTGCTATGTTTATTAAATGCATTGCTGCTGTCCAAGACAAAATACCAGACGTGTGCAAAAGTCTGTGGTGGTAAATGGACTGCATTTATATAGCGCTTCTCTACTCCTAAGAGCACTTGAAGCACTTAACAATTTATGCCTCACATTCACCCACATACATTCACACAAGAGTGACAAAGGTTGCCAACCTTCCACCGGGAGCAATTTGGGATACAGTATCTTGCTCAAGGACACTTCAATATGGTCAGGGAGAGTGGGGCTCAAACCTGCAACCCTCTGGTTACTGAACAGCACCTCTACCACCTGCACCCCAATGTGATATGAGAATGTGCAGTTAAAAAAGCAAAAAGACAAACATCTATAGACAATTATACCTCTACTATGTCTGGACAAATGTACATATACTGTATATATAGCCTATGTATGTATTTATATACAGTGTGCATGTATGTATGCAAATGTTTGTGTATGAGTGTGTGCAAGCATATCTGTTTGTATAGGTAAGGATATGTGTGTCAGTGTGTCCCGTCATTATACAATCTCACATTGCCATGCCATGACTGGGGGAATGAGGTCAGTGTCTGAGATTAGACAGAGACTTGAGAACCTGGCTGTGGAATGCAGACTAATGCTTTTCAGCAAAGATAAGAGTCACGTCTGGTCTGGGTAGACATGACACATAAGGTCCATCGATCCTTTCACATGCGTCTGGGCAAACCCACCCTCCAGACACTACTGTTCCAATCCTGATCTATGACTTTAGGTTGAAGGTTGTCTCACGTCTAAACATATACAGTCATACAGGCTCATACACATACAATATAAACAGCACACACGCAGCACACACACAAGCAAATACACACACACACACACACACACACACAAGCAAATACACACACACACACAAGCAAATACACACACACATCACACGCACAAAAAACAAACTCCACTCCCCATGGCCCGACTTGCCTTTGGCAGATGAAGACACAATGTTCTCTTCCTCAGAAGACACACACACACACAAACACACCCATTGCCCTGTTCCCCCACCCTTAACATCACATGCTCAAGTCATTAAGGCTCACTATTGCCAGAAACGGATGTCATAATGCTTTGGTATTGTGGCTGCAACAGGATGAGTGAGTGTCGTTCAGACATGTTCCTGTGTGTCCTAGCACGAGGGAACACTGGTAAACGTACATTCCATACCAACTCAACATGCTCATTAGCAAACATGTGTCATGATGCTCTTCTCATTTGTTCCTTTGGTTTCTGATTCCTAATTCAAAATTAAATCATTGTTATTTTGTGCAAATAAAGAACATACTTGAAGTGTACTAACCTAATCGACCGCATTTCAATGTAATTCTGATTAGGTATATTTTTTATGCCCATAACATGCACTCTAGGGATAGTGTACTGCATGTAGGCCTACGGCGTGTTTCATTTTAAAGTTATTGATGGCAAATAAGTAGAACACACACTTGAAATGTTCAGGGTTCAAAACGTTATGTAGGCCTACAAACTGACCTAAATCTAGCTGATAAATCATTGTTAAAAAAAAACAAAGGCTCTGCTGTGCTCTTATCAAGCGGAAATTATTTTAATAATTAATTGAAAAGAAAAAGCAGAAACTGTGGTAAACAAGGGCATATGCCATTCATGAGAATAAGCTTAGGGTGATTTCCGGAGAATTTTCTCAACTTTTATCCATCCATGAACCGAATGACCTAGTTTTGTAGACACAGTTCTTCACCGAGGATTCATTTATTGTCTGAGATAAGCCATCTGCATAACCAGTGTCAGTCATAAACACTTTGCAACAAAAGAGGAATCTCAATAATGATTTGAATGCTTAGAGACGAACTTCAGTGGAAGAGATACATAACTAACCACCTCTGATGATAAGAATCTTGATACTCATAATTCATACAACCATTAAAAGATGGTTCAGCTAATGAAGGTAAGGCATTTGGCAGAATTACAGAAGGGCATAACATCCGTGACAGTATGTTTGTTTAGATGTGATCTGCCTGACAAAACAAATGTTACATAATGCATTGGGGAAGTCGGTTGTGCTTTGAGCAACGACTAATGTCACTGGAGTTCAATGGCGGGAACTCTTTTTCTCACATGGGTTTGAATGATGCTTAAAAGTTTTGTTATGTGTTATGTATTACAACTGACATGATGAATCTGACAGCCTTCACACACCCTCACACCACACCTCCAGTTTCTCACACACAAAATAAATCTGCTCTGATTCACCTGTGTGCATGTAAGTGCATGTAAATCCGATTAATCTATCCTTTTCAGTTAAATTGTTCGAAGAGTTCTAGTCACACATCATCCGAATGTCTGTGTAGATTCTCAGTCATCCAGGTCATAGTAGTCAAGGTGTTCAGTGATATGGAACTGGACTTCTATACCATCCACATATCAGGTGAAACTGCGCTGTCTGAACTTTCCAATGACGCTAGTCACTCATTGCTGTGATGAACAGTTCGTAAGAAAAATAACTTTGAGCGTACACTACAGTAGACTACATTACATTTCTTAATGCATTCTGCAACTTTGTGTCCATTACACACCCACTTTTCTTGGTGCAATAATAGTTCACAAGCTCTTACTACACAAATAACAAATGACAGGCTTATATCAAAATAAACATGAGACAATAACCTGCTGAATTTTGGTACAAATAAGTAGCCCAGCAAGAATTTAGATATTTCTATATTCTCTTCCAATGCAAGTAAATGTGTGAGTTAAGAAACTTAGGTTTACATAAATTATATGCCACATTCAGTTTGTCTAAATGCAGTATTGCAGGGGTTATCAAACTTTATTGGACAGGGGACTCCTCATGGAGCAGAATTTTTTTAAGGACCCCTCATAATCACAACAAAAATTTAACCATATAAGATTTTAGGCATTTTTTTTGCTAAAAACATATTTTGCGAATACCACAACAGTTTTTAACCAAAATTGTTGGTCACAAACTGAATGCTCAGCTCTAGTTAACTTGTGGTGGCCCCGCAAGTCAGATGTATAGGCTATGAATCTGAAGGAATTTAGGTATTGCACATCTCCAGCAGGCCCCCCCAAAATCCATTTGAATGCAGGAAATCACATGAATCCTACATTTTCTGGGGGAGGGCCCCAAGCCCCCCATCTCCTTGTACTGGCTATTCATCAAAATCTTTATATGGGTTTCTAACTAAGACATATCATGGTGTGAAGTGATGTGATGAGCTGAGCGTCATCCTCCCTTGCACTGTCCTCTGTCATCAAGCTGACACCTGACAAAGACCAAGTCAGTGCAAACGTATACAAAAAACTGTTTGGGATCATAATCAATGTGCGGATATTCTCTTTCTTTGTTGTCAACGTATACCTGATCCAACACCTGATAGCTAACTGATGGATGTGCCCTTCTCCACACTACTGTCATCAAGCTCTCTCATGCCCCACACTGTGACATGATGAGCAGAACCAGAATCACATCATTATATAATTCACTTTAAAGCAAATTGTGTAGTGTTATAAGGGAAAAGGAAGAAAGCACATAGAACAGATGTTTCTGGAATCCATGAGTCAATCAAGACCTAAACGTATATTATACAAGCCCTCTGCAGTTTCATATCACCTTGAGAGTGAGAGATTGTAGAGACAGTAGGACTTCATGCTCCTTTGAGAGCAATCTAGACAAGAAGCTTTAATAGCTTCAGAAGTGGGACAGAAATCAAATATAGAAACGCTGTTGCACGCACATCCTGTAACATGTTTCACAAAAAGCCTACAACATATGGCACAGAACAACATTACAGTCATCAAATAATGAGGACTTCATAACGCGCATAACCATTAAAATCTGCTATGAATGAAGCAACTAACGTAAGTTTAAAACTAAAACACCCTTACCTATGGTTCAGGGTTACACTTCACAGGCTCTTCAACTGCTTCACAACAAAAGCTTCACAGACTCAGACACAGGCAAGATTTTCCTAAACACCTTCTCTCTACTGCTCTTTCTTTCTGTCTGTCTCACTCTGACGTAGGCCACACAAACACACATACACACCTGCTTACATGTACGACGGACGTCAGCAATGGACCTCCCTTCTGTTAAACTCACTGTTGAACTCACTGGTGCTGCTGTCTTGTGTGTTTGTGAGTCAGAGAGGGAGGGAACAGGTGTGACTAGGCGCCGCAGTCTTAAAGCACCCTCCTCCTCCTGCCTCTGAGGCTCAACTGCACCCCCTGCAGTTTACTTGGAGATCAATCTCCTCACAAGGCCACAGAGTAGTTGTGTATGGAGTAAATGAAAGCATCTGCTCATATATTGGCTAAATCCCAATGTCAACCTGTAAGTCCTAAACCCCGAGCCCTCAAAACTAAACTGGCATGAATTTTCTTTGTGATGGGCTGATTCAAGCCAGTGAAATATTTAAGGGGTTAGGGCTCAGGGTTGTAATAGTGTAGTGGGTGGTGATGCAAGAGGACCAGTTAGAGGGTAGCTGCCTTGTTCAAAGACACCTCTGCTGTGAACAGGGACACAAAGAACACTGTTCATTTTTCCAATCAAAACGCCACCCTTCAGTCAGAAGTTTTATTCTTCATTCATGAGTGTGAGAGAATTGAACTGTGAAACCGTCAAAATGTCTCTCAATCATTCCTAACACTCCAAGTGTTTAAGCATTCAATAAAGCTGGAAAAGCACTCAGAGATTGCACAGACCTCCGCCAAGGCAATATAGGGTCACGCAAACAATATAATTTCCAAAAATTTCATCCAAATCCGTGCAGTAGTTTTCAAGTTATTTTGTTCACAGACAAAAACAGGAGGATTTCAAAACTGCTGCACCACAGATATCTTCTCTGACTCACAACCACAGCTACAAACAAAATGAGTATGTATTCTCACCTTGTTCACTATCATTATGGAAACAAACTGATATAACTCCTCTCAAAAACTATTGCACAAGTACAGCAGTACAGCAGGAGCCATTTTAAAACAAGTCTAAATCCCATCTGTGTTAGAGCAGCTAAGTTTAGGTCACAGTGCTGATGACTGAAGATCAATGGAAGAGGCCAGGCAGAGGAGAAATCATTAAGAGGTCAGGTTCACTCTCTCAACAAAGCCCCTCTGTCTCCGTCTCTATCTGAGCGGGACGGGACAGGTCGCCCATGCATGAACCCCTGCCAGTCTGCTCGCTGGGTGGCATTGTGTTCAGCTGGAGGAATTAGAGTTTCAAGAACCCTTCTTAAAAGCCCTTCCCAAAGGTTACTTGGCTGGACAAACAAAATGTAGTCTTGGCACAGTGGACAGACTGTTGGGCCACAGAGTAGGCAGAATGCAAGTTGTATGCAAGCAAAATATCAGCTACTAAACCTATGTAATGCGTGTCCTGCTTTTCTATTATTCTATTAGTCTTTACTTCATCCCTTCTGCATTCCATCCCTCTCCCTTTCCTTATCCCTTTCTTCTTGTTCTTTCTTTTTTTCCCACTTCCTTTTTCCTCTTTCTCTCTCCCTTTCTTTTTATATTGCTTCTCATTCTTTCTTTCTTCTTCCCATTCTCATCAACTTTTTCTTTCTTTCTTTCCAATTTTTTCACTATTTTTCCACTTTCTTCCTTTCTCCACATTTCAAGTTCAAGTTCCTTCTCTCTTGTCTGTGCTAGGGGGCAGGCTGTAGTATGTGTGTCTGTGTTTGTGTGTGTGTTTGAGTCTGTGCTGGGGGGCAGGTTGTAGTATGTGTGTCTGTGTTTGTGTCTGTGTCTGTGTCTGTGTTTGACTCTGTGCTGGGGGGAAGGCTGCAGTATGTGTCTCTGTTTCACACGTGAATCCTCCCTCAGTGCTCTTGCATTATTGAACAACAGCATTCACAAAGTGTCCGATTCTGGAATTGGATTTCACTGTAGTAGACAAAAGCCTGCGGTCTAGATTGTAAAGGGCTGTGTGTGTGTGTGTGTGTGTGTGTGTGTCTGTTTGTGTGCTAAAGCAGATCCTACACTGTGTGTATAGATGTCATTGTAAGTGAGGTCAGCATGTATTGTTCTGGAGCAAAACATCTAACTACTAAGCCTGAAAACATGAGCGCCTCTCGCATGCACACACACACACATACACACACACACACACACACACACACACACACACACACACACACACAGACACGCACAGAAACATGTCAAAACAGCAGTAAATTGTGATAATGAAAAACACTGGAGGATAAATTCCAGAGCTTGTAAAGCCAGATGAAATGTTTTTGGGCTGGAATGGCACAAACATGTTCATATATACAGTGACATGTCTATGTGCAAGACTGAGGTTTTAGCTCCTCCTGCGATCACACAACAACTTCAACAACAAGCTTCACAAACTTCACACCTGGTGTAGATGTATGAAAGTGTGGGGTGCTTATGCAATAAGCAATATGTGTATTTACTTATGTGAGTACATAAATTCAAAGATCAGGTCATACAGACAGGCAAACAGATGGACAGATCCATGCCCATATGTGCGTGCACATACACACACACACACACACACACACACACACAAATACACACACAGGTATAGCAACCATTTGGAGTCAGGGACACTCTGCCAATGATTCACATGGCTCAGTCTGGTCTCACACCTCTATGCCATTTCTCATGTAATTCTGAATGTTCCACTCAAATCAATCAATTTGCAGGCACATTCACAGCACCCTTCCTTCAGTCCAGCCCACAGTAGTACTATTCAATAACAAACATGTAATTTCTACTTAAGCTCTTCTCATAACAGTTTCTACTCTGTTATGTCGGATTCTTAGGCTAAACAGCCATTATAATAAACAGAGACTCATACCACACACACACACACACACACACACAGTGACCCCCTAAGCTAACAGTGAGACCCAGTGAGATCATTCAGGTCAAAAGCAAACTTCAGCATTTATCATTGCAACACAGTAGGACAATATCCCATCTTTGCACACATAGGCCTACTGGCTTGCAAAGAGTGCTACATGGTGGTATCTTAGGATTACCACCACTTAGAGTGAGTTTTGCAAGCATTGATGGATGCCAATTGCTGGGAGTGGATCCAAAGACAACAGCTCAGGGGAAATGCCGCTGGGTTAAGCACTTGTTTGTGTTTCAAAACAGAAGTATTGCCCCTTACTCCTGCCCCACAATGATTATATGCGCACAGAAAACTATTAGATCAACCACAACACGCACATATGCGCACACAAACAGACACTAACAATCAAAATACTTAAAATAGAATAGAAAAGAAAGCCTATATTGTCATTATACACTGTATAATGAGATTTAAAGCAACTCCTTAAAAGTGCACACAGCGCAAAGTATAAATATGTCCCATACAAACTTAAGTAAAATCTTTAAATAAATCTCATAACACTCAGGATTATGGGTAGCTATTCGTCCTTGTAGTCTTCATATGACTCCTGGTCTATGATCAGGCAACCTACTGGCCTGTCTTGTCCTGTCATGTGTACTATCACAGTAAAGCTATCCATTATGTACTCAAATGAAATAGAACATACAAGTGCTGAAACACAGTCGACCCATGACAATCTTCTCTATTAAAATGGCCATTGAAAAAATTTAATCAACTGCATTAACTTTATAAAATGCTTTAATAACATTATTTCCAGTAGTTATAGAATAGTTATTATATGTCATGTGCTGGTGTTCCTGGTACTTTCATAATTAAACAGATTAGTAGAATGTTGCTGTCTTGACTTCTTAAAAACAATTATAGAGTAGTACCTCTAATGTATTGCACTTGGTCAGTATGTGAGTGTGTGTGTGTGGTAGCGTACTGTCTGCTATGCATTTCATGAGTCATAATTAAAGATAGATGGAAGCGTCTGGACTGAACGTTGATAATGATGACCTCTTACCCTGCTATGCTAGTGTATGCTAGTTATTATGCTTAAAAATATGTTTGTTTATTTATTTACGTATCGCCCAGATATACCCTCTATATTATGGCAGTTAATAATATAGATACACAACTTTCGTCCACGATTTGTTATGCCCTTGGTAACTTCTCAAGCCAGAGCCCAACACAGCTAGCGAAGTGGGCTATGACAAAAATACCTAAAATGCTTACAGAAATTATTTTGGTTTAATGAGGGGCTGGTTAGGTTACGTTCGACAGGTTTTACAGCTGTCCCGTAAAATGTCAACTTTATGCTTTTTAGTTTGTATTTTTTTTGTCCTACAGCCAAACACTTCGATTGTATGAGGACAGCAGCTACTGAATCTTTTACACGTCAATGTCGCATCGCCTACGACTCCAAAAATAACTGAGGTAGGCAATACAAGTTAACCCACATGATTTTGGTAAGCAATTCCTACAAAATCAATCTGCAGAAAGCAACACACTTCACTGATCTCAACATATGTGTTGGCTATGGCTACAACAAGTTGATAGACACATACCACTACTTCGTGCACCGTCCCACTATCAGGAAAAGTGATATTCATCGCAAATCCTCCGTCAGCCAAAGTAGCCTCTTCAAACTCTATATTTGTCTTGCCGTTGTACGTTTTTTTTTTCGTAAAAAAGGCTGAAGTTCCACCACACGCAAGTCAGGAGAAGGAAAGTAGCGACGTCACGAAACTCAGTCTGGTCTGCTCTTTAACTCTGGAGGAAAAGACCCCATAGAGCTGCGTCCAAGCGCACACCTGCCCGCTAGAGTCATCTCATATAACACCCACGCATAGCCTACCGCAAGTGACACAAGTCACGGGAGGACGGCCCATTGATGAGAGCAATTAAGCTACTGAGCTTCCTGATGGTCAAGATTTTATAACAGTAATAAAATAAGTCGATTTTCGGATAATATGATACTGTCATTTTGAGTAAAATTTGGCAAATAGACTTTGTCAAAGGTATTTTTTGTGCCGAATCAATTTTTGCAGTTTGCCAAGCTGTATCTCTTACGTGCAACTCAGCAGAGGGCACATTTCCATAAATTTTGAGTAAAAAACCCTGTATGAAAAAAGTGAAACAGCATAAATCTGTTGCCTATGTAAGTACCAGATCTGGCTGCAATTGAATGAAATGAGCTCTCAAAAACACACTTTGAAGTAATATATGCGTGGCCCAAATTACCATTATATGAAGCAGGTTATTTTAAAAAATGATTGGGGTTTAGAATTTATGTAATACATTCCCGCTTGTTTGATTACAACTTCATATCTATTAATTCTTCATAAGTAGACCTGAATCATCACTAATAGGCTAAAAGAACTGAAAGTAATGCAAATGATAGCAACTGAACCTTGCATGTAACATTTTGGTGCATAGACTATGGTTGGGCAAAATGGACTATAATGGAGCACCATAGTGTTGTCATTGTATACAAGAAACATTTTTGGAACTGGAAAGCATGTGACTATAAGAGCTTTGGCTTTTAGCATTTATTCTTATTCACACAAGTTGTTATACTGGATTCTGCTATAATTATTGGTTGGATTTGTGAAGTGACCACCCCTACGATCACAATGGAATCGAAGATGTCTATACGGTTTCTTATTTATACCGGATAACAATGTGGAATATACTGAGACAAATAATGATCAAGGTTTGGTGAGTGACGAGTCAAGAGACCTGGACCATCAATTTTGTCTACTGGATATTCTATCATATAACGGTAATTTGGGCCATGTGCAGTACTTCAAAGTGGGTTTGGAGAGTTTTGTTCATCTAATTGCAGCCAAATTTGGTACTTATTTAGCCAACAGATATACACAACTTTCTGCTAATTCCCTTTTTTCATACTGTGCAATACTGAAGATGTACATGGTTTTGTATTCAAAATTATTGTCCGAAATAATTGCATTTTTAATGCAAATGTGCCCTCTACTGAATTTCACTTAAGAGATACAGCTTGGCAAACTGCAAAAATGGATTCAGCACAGAAATTCCTTAAGAAAGGTTAATTTGCCAACTTTTACTCAAAAATGCCTGAGCATCTTTATTTAAGCACATTTTTGTGATTTTGTCTCCATAAGAGAAAAACAAAACTGCTGTAGCTTTGTGTGTGTGTGTGAGAGAGAGAGAGAGATCTGAGTAGTGCTTAACAGTTTGTTAACGTGTGTGTGTGTGAGGTCCATAAGAGAAAAACAAAACTGCTGTAGCTTTGTGTGTGTGTGTGAGAGAGAGAGATCTGAGTAGTGCTTAACAGTGTGTTAACGTGTGTGTGTGTGTGTGAGGTCCATAAGAGAAAAACAAAACTTCTGTAGCTTTGTGTGTGCGCGTGTTCATGTATGTCTACAGCTCACAATAACTATCAACTAGAAAGAAGCGCTTGGAACATTCAGGCAGAGAAACCAGAAGACAAATCTGACTTGATCTGAGCAAGGGAATCAAAAAAATAAAATATAATAGTTCCATAATATAATATAATATTATATTATATTATGTTATATTATATGATGTTACATAATATTATGTAATTAACTGAACATAATATTATGTTATATTACATAATGTTATGTAATATGATGAAATAAAATTTATGAAAACATTCTTTCAACAACTGCCAATTCCTCTCTTGTCATAAGTGTGCTGGTTTATTTAGATGGCTGACATGTTCATACAAATTCTACTCTTGATTGATAATCACTGGTGTGTAGTTTGCCTTCACAAATGATTGCAGGAGCTTGGCAGGAAACAATACCTGGCAGATAAAACTAGTGACCTCAGGTTTTTCTGTCTGTGTCACAGGCCTGTGTGGATCTTGCATTTGACATTTGCTAGCACCAGTGTGCAATGCCAGCTGCCACTGGCTTAAGCATTCGGAGTTACTGTCATAAAGTGCCAGAATGTTCTTCTGCATTCTGACTTAACCTTGTGCCTCAGGCAGTGCCCTCAGATACAGGGTCAAGATGCCATAACCAGGATGCAAAGGGAAGTCTACAAAAGAATGATCACAGTATGTTCTGGCAACAAACTACAACTCTAATCTTTCACTCAGAGAGTTACAAAGTTCATGATGAATTCCAAGAATGATATGATTCAATTCAAAAGCGTTCTGTTAAATTTCTGAGGAAAGTTTCCCATGAGACACTGCTGCTGTAGACAAAAGGAAATGTAGTCTCTGTCAGGCTCTTGAAAGAGAACAAAGGCTTTTCAAAGCATCACACCCCATGTATGCTTTGTGCGTTACACACATTTAGTTCTGGAAATATGTAGACATTGGTGATTGTTTAATCTGGCTAATCCTGGAAAGTTTTCCTTAGATTGAGGGCTGCAATTTGTCATTGTGATGCCAGGGTAACCCAACCCAAGACAAATAAAATCTGAGTATCAACGTTGTTTTCTGTAGCCTTGCCCTTTTCAGTAATTTTGAATGAAAACAGGTAACCTAAGAGTCCTCTTTCAAGCTTAATGAAAAAAAGAAAACATACAGGCCTCAACCTCTCATTTTCAGAGTTAAAAATGCTGATTGATCCAGACATGTATTGATGTCATAAATTGTGAATAATTTATATGTCACAAATTGTGACAACTTTCAAATATTGAAAAAATATCAAGAGTCTTTGCGCATTGAACAATGTCTCTGATGAGAACAAGGCTCACATCTTGGCTCAAAGTTCAGACGTAACTCTGTTACGTAAGTGTTAAGTGTTAGCACTTCTTAGAGAGAATATACCTTTAAACACTAAATTAAAAAAACAACAACAAAAAATACCGCTTTGTTATATATTTTGGACATGCAATTATCTGTTTAAACAAATAATGACCTTGGCTCAGTGAGTACACAATAATTACCCTATTTGTGTCTGCTGCGCAGTGCGTAAAAAACATGATGTCACTGCCTATATTTTGACGCAATGTTACAGAGCGCCAGGCCAAGCTTCTTTCACCATTGTGTCTAACCATTATTTACAGCTAAGCCATGCAGAACACATGAGCCCAGTGACTGACTTGGACTCTTTTGCCAGTCCTCCCAGCTGCATTTAGAAGTGTTTTAGAAGTGCGGCACTACTGTGATCCCACGCGTCTCGACTTTAAATCCCTCTAAGTGCAGTGTGTCACAGGGAGCTCCACAAACAGACTGAGAAATAGCACACCAGAAGGCAAACACGCATGAAATGACACCATGGTTACTTAATGTGATCTCGAACACGACACATCAGTATTCAGACAGGGTGTGTTAATGGATGTGTGTGTGTGTGTGTGTACTTAATGAACTCATCTGTGAGTAGTGGGAATGTGGCGATTAACCAATTTCATTATTAACTGCCATTCAAAGCATCACTGTTAATTAATCATAACGGCCCCTCAACTCTGTGTTTCTGCTGTTGCTCTTTGAAGTTAGATTATGCCAGTAGGCTGCACAGGCAGATTGGCGCAAGTCATACAGAACAAAAACAAAATGACACCAGTGGTGCACCTGCTTAGATGTGTTTAACATGGACTGCTACAAAAGACAGCAGATAATCAGAGCAGAAGGCAACACATTTTAAAGTCTACAGAGTGAGAGAGAGAGAGAGAGAGAGAGAGAGAGAGAGCAAGTAAGTGGGTGTGAGTGAGTGAGTAAGAGAGAGGGCATTTTAGAGACAGACAAAGAGAGAGAGAGAGTGAGTGTGAGAGAGAGAAAGAGAGAGGGAGGAGGGAGGCAAAGAGGAACAACTATGTCAATAACAGACAGGGGGATTATTTGTAAGAACCCGTGTTAAGAAACTCTCCTAGCCCTGTAATGACACTGAGAATGTGACGAGAATTAGTTTCTTCTGTGACACACACAGACACAGAGAAACATTAGGCTACATTTATATAACACCTGACTGAAAGCATGTTAACCCACTAGGACCTTAAGATGAATCCATGAGTTAAAAAATCTAAATCTAAATATCTGGACTCGACATCTATTGAACCTGGGATTACATAATTAGGATGGGATTACAGCCATACTGAATGCGTGCCATGAAAATAATTTATGTTAGGCCCCAGTCCTATGTGGGTGAACTAATTTTTTTACTTTAAGCCTTTGATGTTGCCTCTACCTCAGTGTCAGGCCCATAGGGGGGTGCTGTGAAATAAAATAGTGAAAAACAAAATAATGAAAACAAATACCCTGCAGGAAATGGAGAGACCTTTAATACCTTAAGCACCTTATTATTTGCACTTGCTGGTTAGATGTGAAATTGCATTTCGTTGTACAGGTATCTTTTTACTTGTGCATGGACAATAAAGTTGAATCTAATCTAATCTAATCTGATCTTATCTAATCTAAATGGTTGGTGCTAAATGGTTGGACTGCTTCCTGTTGAAAATTTAAGGAATTCCTTCTGTGACACTGCAATCATATTTAATTAGAGTTAGGGAATATCAGCATAAGGTATAAAATTAAATTTGCTCCATTAACATAGACAAGCAGAGAGAGAGAGAGAGAGAGAGAGAGAGAGAGAGAGAGAGAGAGAGAGAGAGAGAGAGAGAAACATGATGACATTGAATATAAATGATCCTAGTTATGTTATATAACAGCACCTTAAGTAGCCCAGCCTTAATGAGTTATCAGCTGATGGGCTAATGAGGACAAGATTGTTTTAACGAGGTCACATCTACTCCCAGTAGGGTGTCTGTCAATGCCATCTGCCTTTGCTTCAGCCAGCATCCTGACAGCTGCCTTGTGTGTGTGGTTAGCAAAAAGAGTTTAAAGAGTTTGCATGCCATGACGTACGGCTACCACAGTATAGCGACCCACTCTGCCAGACTACCAGTGATAGTGCAGTAGAGCTGGTTGGACTCGTTGAGGATTTGCATGCCAGGAAGAATTCAATTCTTATGAACTACTTTGACATTGGCACAGAAAAAAAGAGAAAACAAACACTGCATGAGAACATGTCATTTGAATAAACACATGTTGAGGCAGATGAGAGAAGTGTCTGCCGCTGGCCAAAAATTGTTTTAGATGTGGCTAAGGCAGCATAGGGAACCAGAAAACAGCCCCCCAGAGTTACATGGACTACACATTGGCCGAACAGGTTAGCAAAATCCCTGGTTCTGGTGCCATAGATGCTTTGTTCTGCTCCTCTCCGCTACAGGCATCTCCACTAGTTGGAACTTGCGTCCGATTTAAAAGGAAAAGACTGTTTAAGATGGAACTGATATGTAATGGCAGCAAAAGAAATAAACTTTTGGCACACATTAACCATTGAAAAATGCAAAAGGGAGGCAAATGACAAGAAGATTTAATTGAGATATCAAAAAAGAGCTTAACTGCTGAGAAGAGATTTATAGTTTCCTTACAACATATTTGCACATATTTCTTAAAAAAAAAAAAAAACAAGAAAAGAAAAGGTCACAATCTCAGAAAACTGAAGCCAAAGTACAAATCACTAGGAAGTACAGGTAGACACTTTCACATCATTTAAGACATTAAAGAAATCTGAGCTGGTGGTTTGGGAGCCAAGTGAAAGAACATTCCTGGGAATCAAATTCCCAAAAGCCAGTGTTAAAGGAGAAATCCAGTGAGAATCAATCCATAGTCCTGTTGGTCTAGGTCACAGAGTGCTGATGGTAGGAAAAAGGACGAGAAAATTTCACATTTACTTTCAGCAAACGCTTTTATCCAAAGCAACTTACATTTGTCAACTATCAACTGCATCAGGGCCAGTCTCCCCTAGAGCAACTTGCTGCTAGCATGCTAGCCAGGTTCCTTAACCACTACGCCACCACTGTCCCACTTCATACAATATAGACCGAATAGTGACTTGGCAGCTAACACTATCCAAGAAATCCACTTTGTTTAAGTGTGCTTTGCCCTATTCAGTTAATGTTAGCTAGTTTGTCTGTATTGTATAAAATGTTCTACTTCTTCCAACGGACAGCACTCGGTGACCTCAAACAACAGGGCAATTGATTGATTTACAAAAAAATTTCCCTTTAAATCCTGACTTAAGTTCATAGACAAAGGAAGACGCCTGACACATTTTGGGTATTTCCACTACTCTCTGTAAAGAATATCTCACTCACATGAACAGAAAAAACATAAATATGACAAAAGGTGTCAAAGCCTAAGCGAAGAGTCTGAGGGGAGATGAAACATGTTCATTGAACAATTGATTCTAAAAAAATTGTGTGTTTTTGTGAACGCTTTTGAAGCACGCTTAAAAAATTACAGCAATGACCGTGCGCACACATACACACAAACACATACACACACAGTTCTCTGTAAAAAAAAAAAAAAATCTGTTAAATAATCACACATTAACCTACTGGTCCAGAGACATAAACTGAAGAAAGCTCACTCAAGAAGGATCACTTCAGGTCTGAGATTAAGACAGAAAGCCCACAAACACATGGGCACAATTAAATCCCTTGATTCTTATACCATCACTGTACATCTACATCATACAACATTCCTCTCAAAATCAAACTTAGTTCACCTCAGATACACATAGGGAGCGTTTGCAACCCAACCTCATCCTCAGCTTTCAGACTCTAATTCTTAGGGTGAAAATCTGTAATTGTGGCATACACAGCTTCCTCCACAGACTG